>OX940988.1:2959355-3057606 GCA_954871275.1 Leptopterna dolabrata | reverse complement strand
AGAATAATAAACCCATGGACAAGTACTTTGCAGTGTTTTCCCATAAATTCTCCGTGCACTTACAGTTCATGCACTTTGGTCTACTCAGTGCTGATCATAAATTTTTTGTGAATTTCTACGCGCAGTTCTTCGATTATTTTCTTATTTCACCCCTGCATGCCCCCCCCCCCCCCCATCCCTGAACATTTACTAAATTACCAAGAGTTAATGTGTAAAAATTAAACCAGTCATGCAGCATGACTTAATGAGCGAATTTTCAAAGAAATATTCGAATTAATGGCTATGGTTTTGTTTTGCTTCGAACTCTCGTCTTCAATTAATACTTCTCACATTTTTCAATCTGACCACTCTAAGGGGGTGGGGGGGGGGGGGTAAGAGTTTAAAGATTATCCTAGTTTTGGGTAATTTTTGCGCACTTTAAATGCTCTAATTTAAGAACGGATTTAGATATCTAAAATCCGATTTCACCATCGTGTTCAGCGTGCAAAAACCTTTAAAATGAGGGGTCCGTTGTTAGAAAATAACATTTTGGGGATTTTTGGGTAATTTTTGCGCACTTTAAATGCTCTAATTTGAGAACGGATCAAGATATCTAAAATCCGATTCCACCATCGTGTTCAGCGTGCAAAAACCTTTAAAATGAGGGGTCACTTGTTGGAAAATAACATTTTGGGGATTTTTGGGTAATTTTTGCGCACTTTAAATGCGCCAAAACCCTCCTTAGAGTAGGCCAATTTCGCCCATCTTCGAACTTAGCCTTTCGATTGCCAAGATAGATTTTTTGTGCAAATTTGAGCTGTTTATCTCAATTCTATCGAGAGTTATCGTCTGGAGTGACACATATATATATAAATATATATATACATATAAAAAAGTGTTAAATTTCAGGAATCGTTTTAGAATGGTCTGAAACGGATTTCTATGAAGAAAATTTCCAAAAATTTATATTATTTAAATTTCGAAGCCATTGCAATAGCTTCATTTTCTTTGAAAATTCGCTAAAACAGGGTGTAATAAGGGTGACATGTTAGTTTCTACTTATGAATGTTTGTGTTACCTGCCTGCTAGCTTTTAAGGGCGTTCCGAAATGTGTGATTTTGCCCAATAACGACCTACATACCTGCCCAAATGCCATACCTATTTGGTGGAGGATGCCTACAATTTGATCTCTGCTCCTTTGTTTTGGGTGTTTTTAGGTACAGAAAATTGTGTTGGTAACCCTGATCTTGAGACTCGTCGAGTTTAGCCAGCTCTCTCTCACTTTGTCCGTACGTTGGTAATGTATAGGAAAATCGGATTCGTTTGGCGCGAGATAACGTGGAGCCGGAGATAACCGCGGAAGGTTAACGTCCTTCTGAGATAAGGAAAACGCCGAGTTGTTTACGACCTTCAAACAGAACAAATCCGCTGCGGACGCTCATAGAAAATACAGATAAGGAAACTGGAATCAAGCCAAGTCCCCCAGGTTTCTAGAGGTAGCCGTAGCCTACAACTAGTAATCTGACGACCCGCTTTCCTCAGTTCTGCTCTTCTCCACACATATTAACGCCTTCTGTTGGCTGAGAGAAACATCACTCGACCACCAAACGAGTAGAACCTATTTATTGGATGAAACCTTTGTCTACAAAGTAGAGATATAGATATGCGTACCTACTGCAGTATTATTAGTATGTTAGGTACAATAGTTTTCTATACGGTTGAAACATCCGAGTAAGTATATGTCTTACGGAAATTCGGAATCACCATCCCACACAATGTCAGGTGAATTAATATTAATTTTAGCCCATAATACCAAATTATGACCCCCAAAACTACAAATTTGACCCATAGGTATTCTGTACGAAAAACGACTGAAATGGTTATTTTTCTGTCTTTGCTCACCCTTCCATATACCACTGTCTGTGATTTTATATCAATTGTTGCCATTTTAGTCGTTTTTACAAATTTTTGACCCCTAAAAACTCAAATTAGAATTTTTGAAAATTGCTCATCTTTGAACTCTTCCTTTCGTTTGGCACTGAGAACATTTTTATCATGTTCCCTAGGTCGACATCGTCTGGAGTGACACATAAATAAATAAATAAATACAATATTTATTTTTGTTACATATACATTTTTATTAAAATCTAGGGTTGGAATCAAGATGCTCTGAAAAGGATTAGCGTGTGAAACAATTTCAAAAATTTATGTTCTGAAAATTTTGAACCCATTGCAATAGCTTCATTTTCTTTGAAAATTCACTAACGTTGTTACCAAGTAAATATGTTTTATTTTATCAGTTTATCTTACCAAACGTTACATGTAACATATATTATATTATAGTGCTTTGTTAAATTTGCATTCAGCTTTATTTGTAAACTAGACTAGGTGAAGTCTTTATTTGTAAAGTCAAATCTTACATTTTCTATTTCCAGTAAACCCCCCCATTCAACAATCCTGGCTACGCCAGTTGTAGGCTCGAACACATTAAGCCAGTTGTAGGCTACATTAAGGGATTCTTCCTGATTTCAGGTTGGTTTTAACGGGTTTGGACTGAAAGAAGAGGCTCTGAGTAAGAAAGGTACTTTCGTCCACGAAGGGAAGGAGTACACCATCACTCATGGCTCGGTCGTCATTGCCGCCATCACTTCTTGCACCAATACCAGCAACCCAAGCGTCATGCTCGGCTCAGGTAACACCCTTGTCAATGAAAAGTTTGATATCTGTTGACAGAACACATTCTAAACTATTATTATAGTAGGGCCATACCCCGGCCTTAATGGAGAATGCAGTGTTTCGTTGTTAGAAGAGACCACAAAAAATAGGACAAGGTTGAAATCAGGAGAATCTCAGTTCTCATACTACGACTATACTATCACATGTACTTATGTATGACAAGTAATACACTGCGCACATGATTGCTGCGCAGCTCCTAGGTTCCACGATTGATTTGAGAACTCCCTGACGTTACAAACTCATATTTACATTCATTCAGCTAATCTAATTTATTGAAACTCGAACTTAATCAGCAGAAAATTAATATTTATAATTAATTTGAAACTGCCTGGAATTCTCAGTGCATGCAAGTCATAGCCGTGTTCCTGGAGGTCACCAGGCTCTACGTTACAAATAATAAGCCTGGGACCGATACTAGTTTGAAGGCAAAGGCTTGGAGATCATTTTCATTTCATTTTCTCAAGCTTTGATTGCTCTTTCCGGCTACATCTCAGCTCCAGCCATTGCAGAAAAACTCGATTCGGTTTTAGGCCTGTTCAGTTATTTGGTACTTTGTCACATCCTACTAATAAATAAGTTCATTGTTGATTTGCAGGACTTCTGGCGAAGAAAGCTGTTGAGGCTGGGCTGAGCGTCGCTCCCTACATAAAAACATCTTTGTCCCCTGGATCAGGAGTGGTCACCCACTATCTCCGCGAATCCGGTGTCGTCCCCTACCTGAATAAACTTGGTTTCGACATCGTCGGATTCGGCTGCATGACATGTATCGGCAATTCAGGACCTCTTCCTGATTACATCATCAATGCCATCGAACAGGTAAGCTAGCTCGCAACATGTTTTCACATGTTCATGGATTCTTAACTGACTGTTGGCCAACGGGTATATTGGGAACAACTACATGAGAAGCAACGCCCTGGTAGGATAGTCCTAAGGTATGTTCGTACAAGCAGTTCTGAACCAGTTCGGAATCGAACCAGTTACTAACAGAAAATCCAGCACATACCCACCAACCACGCTCTGCTACCATGTAATGGATGAGGGGTTTAACTACGCCGCCCATACAGCGTAGTTTCCCCCTCTCCATCCTCAAGAATGGTAGGGAGGCAGTGTGACAGCTGCCCCCGGAGACAATGGTTTGATTATAACGCAATGCCTCCAGGAGTTGACGATTCGTTTCCGCGAATCGACCGCCCCTTCAGCCGCGTGTCAAAAAGATCGGGAAGAGCCCGCATCCAAGATGGACGGGATTCCCATATACCGTCACCACCTTGAACCTTATATACCCAGATTTTTGGGCAAAATTTGGATTAAAAACGTCTTAATTCTCGAAATATTGGTCGATTTTATTGAAAGTAACAAACTATTGTGAATTCTTATTATGTACCTTACAACAGGTGGGCAAGTTTTGTTTAGGAGATTCAAATGGGGACTGAATTAACTAATCTTATAGATACCTACCTATACCTAAGTAGGTACTCCATTCAAGATAAGACTGCAATGAACGACATAATTTTTCAAGGCATTTTCCTTGAAATTAACCAGTCTTATTCAACAACACTGCAATCTCAAGTATTGGAAAACAAAGTACAAGCAAAGTGATCAAACGTTTTGTTGTTATTCAAAAACATTTAATGCCAACGTCATGCAACAACAGTACATAAAAATATAAAACAGGAACATAGGTGTATACGTGAAGAACGAGTTCGTCGTCCGAATCACTGAATTGTGGATCACTAATCTCATTTTCCTCTTCACTGTCACTAGAACTTGAAGAATACATATTTCTTGACAACGAGATCTTCAAGTAGTCTTCACGATGCAACTGAATGGTAGTTGAACGGGCAACTTCTAAACAATAGCAATAACCATAGAATACTCTTATACTTCGTAATGACATGATCAATAAGAAAACAAAAATGATAGCGCGGACGCCATAGGTATAATAAGGTTATAATAAGGTTACACGAGTGAAAAGTCTACAAGTTCTGCACGTGCACATGTCTCGAACTACAAGTTCTGAAAAAATACCGAACCTCTCGAACTGGTTCTGAACGGTTGCGAACTACTAGTTCTACTAACTACTAGTACTGGGTCTGAACATCGAACTTATAGTTCAGAATCTTTCAGAACTAGTTCTGATGCTGTCCGAATAGCCAAAAATGGACGTGGTCAGTTACGAACGGTTCAGAACTGCTTGTCCGAACATACCCCTAGAGCCCACCAAAAAATGTACCAATGACAGAGAGTAGAGTAAGTTTGGATATCGCAATAAGTAGGCTCTTAATTGAATCCCCTACCTATTATAGAACCTTCCATATATGCCAACTCATAACGACAGATTTCCAGTTAGTAATACTGTTGGCTTCAGTTTTACTGATGTTACCATACGAGAGTGTTACTAATTATTTGTAACACTTCCGTACTTCCTTGCCAATTTAATCATATTTTGAGGTGATCGATATGAAGTGCTAACGTATCCCAGGGAGTTGAAAATTCTATATTTTGATAGGTTTTAGCTGGTAGGGCTGCAAACTTAGAATTACCAATCCCAAGTGGCCAAATAGTAAGGGTTTCTTCTGCGCGATTTGGTATAATCACTTAGGAGTATACTGATACGATATCAATACTTTTTATCTGATCAGTTCCCGGTGGGCTCCAGGACTAGGATTGGAAGCCACAACCACCACTTCGTATGTTGCGATTTCGAATAAAAGTTATAACTACTTTGCTCTGTTAGTCCTTTTAAAATGGAAATCATTGCCATAAGCCTATTGACTAGAAATTTAAGGTTTATCCTACGAAATAACCACCATGTTATGTTACCTTTTACAGAATGAACTAGTATGTGCGGGAGTGCTGTCTGGCAACAGGAACTTTGAGGGGCGAATCCACCCCAACACAAGAGCCAACTATTTGGCCTCACCTCTCCTCGTCATCGCTTATGCCATTGCTGGCAGAGTCGACATTGATTTTGAAACCGAACCAATTGGTAAGCCAAACTGATCGGATGGGTGGCGTGGCGATGGTGCAGAAGTCTTCGTTAATTAGCTGAGAGGGTGGAAGTATGGTGACTCTTCTGCTTTTTGAAAGGTTTTATTGGGCAGGCCGGTTTCAGTATCTTCAGTGTAGGTTACGGAAGTTTTACTAAAACTTATGAAGCCTCCACAAGGGAACTGAAGATGGTTATCTAAACCGAAACCAGTCTTCCCAATAAAATCTTCCAAAAAACAGAAGAGTCACCGTCCTTCCATTCTCTCACCTCATTAACCTCTGAGCTTTAGAATATTCCTTATGCCATAATAGTTGCCTTTGTTGCACCAGTTTTGTGTTACTGGTACCCTCATAAATACTATTGAGGTTCGAGTTGTAATGTTGTATAAAATCACTTGTACGCGTTTTTCAAGGTGTTGGTGTCAACGGGGAGCAGGTGTTCCTCCGAGAAATCTGGCCTTCTAGAGCAGAAATCCAAGCTGTGGAAAAGGCCTCCGTCATTCCTGCTATGTTCAGAGACGTCTATTCGAGGATCGAAAACGGATCTAATTCGTGGAGAAGTTTGGAGGCTCCTGAGGGAAAACTGTATCCCTGGGACGAGAATTCCACATACATCAAGAGCCCGCCCTTCTTTGAAGGCATGAGCAAGGTAATGGGAATTTAACACTTATTGGCCACATAATTAGTTGTTTATGCCAGGAAGTGTAGGCAGAAAAGGAGTATGAAATTAATTTGAATTTCCCGAACTAAATCACTCGCGAAGAAGAAAAAACGGAGTTATTGAAAAATAAAAGATGCAAAAAAAAATAAATAAAAAAAATAAAAATAAAGATGCAAGTTTAGCATTTGGGGACACTTGAATATCCTTAATTTTGCTAACCAAATCGTAAGAATTTAGAACAGTATGATGTGGACGAAATTGAATTTTGCTTCTAAACAAACTATTCATCTTTTTCGCCAACTTATGAGCAGGAATTTGTGGATAAGCAGCAGAAATTTGTGGATAAGAAGCTTGTAGCCCTTGAGGCAGATGAAAGCAATACTACAGTCATTTTACAAAAACTGAGTATTTAGCCAAAACTGTTAATTTTTTCAACCGATAAGTTTCAAAAAATCGTTAGAAAAATAGCAATTCCGAAAATATCCTTAAACATAATATGTGTACAAACCAGGCTTTACAGAAATGAATCCACATGCACCTAGGTTGTCTTGTCTGCCAAAATTCATAAAGTAGGAGCACCAATGAGACCAGCTGTATCATACATTGGTGCTCCTGCTTATAAGTTGGCGAAAAAGTTGATTAGTTTGTTTAGAAGCAAAATTCAGTTTCCACAACATACTGTTCTAAATTCTTACGATTTGGTTAGCAAAATTAAGGATATTCAAGTGCCCCCAAATGCTAAACTTGCATCTTTTGACGTGGTCTGCCTCTTTACCAACATTAATGTGTTTATGTGAAGCTGTTGTTTACCTAATAGATAGATTCGCGATTCTAATTTTGTTTGAAAAAGATGAATTGAGTGATTTAATGTCTGTCTTTATGGATCAGAATTATTTCTCGTTCGATGGGAAATACTATACTCAACCAAGGGTTGCAACGGTATCTCCATTATCTCCATTACTTGCAGATATTTATATGGATATGGATTTTCTTGAAAAACCAATTTTCCGAAAATATATATCAGATGCTGCTGCGTTTGCTGGTATAGATATGTAGACGATATCATCCTTTGGAAAGGGACTGAAAGACAACTTGATTCATATCATACAAAAATTAATAACATACATCCATTCATTAACTTCACCTTAGAATTCTATGCAATCATCTAAATTTTCTTGATCTTTCCATTTCTTGAATAATGGAAAACACGAGTTTTCCATATAATATAGGAAAGATACTTCCAGCGATGTTACCATTCAGAGTACCTCAAATCATCCAGTAGTCTACAAAAAGTAAACTATGAAAATTATAGCGGCGAGTAGGTAATGGCTATGAGGGAGACCTCATAGACACAACATGGAATACGGTTCTTAGGAAAAGAGTATAGAAGGAGTTTCAAACATAGTTAGGGAAGCTACGATTGAGGAGAGAAGATTTGGATCACTTTACCGTTTTATGGAAAAATTTCGGACAAAATTGGTAAGTTTAAATTAAGTTAATAGGTAAGGTTAAGGTTAAAGGTCCAAAGTAGGCCATAATACTAAAAATAATCTCAGATCTTCATCAAGTTCACTTAAAGATAAAATTAATGTTCAAAATAAAAGTGTTGTGTATAAGTAAATTAAAGTGGTCTTGTGGACTTAACTATTGTAGTCAAACTGGAAGTTTAGAGAAAGAATAGAGGAACATGAAAAAGATTTCAGGGATAATAAGGGTGATTCGGCCTTTGCACTTCACTTGAATGAATCCGGTCATGGCTTCAGTTTTGATCTTACAGACAGATAGTTTGCTGAATGTCTTCATTTCTGTCCAAAAGGGAGCCTGTTGGATGTACTAAATTGTCAAGAGTGATATGTCGGGTAAATCTTTGAGTGATGTAATTCCTTCAAGTTTTTCTCCATTATTGCGTTCATTTATGTAACAGCTTAGTCCCCCCCCCCCTTTTTCATCCTTACCTTCCTTTCACTTTTTGGGATTCTCCTCCAGGGCCAATCAGAATCGACCCCCCCTTCCTTTGTTCCCTTCACCATTCTTCTTCACAACCAGTCCCAATCGACCACATTTCACTTTTTGACTATTTATAACGTCATCTTTCCAATGTTACTTCATTTACTGTTTGTTACTGACGATGGTTTGATCACCGACACCGGTATAACAGTATTTTTCGCGTATTAGTGGAGATAGACTATTTTTCAATAACTCCGTTTTTCTTTGAATTTCCCACTGGAAATGACTTTAGGGCTGCGGGCTGTGTGGGCAAGTGCGTTCTTCTCTTATTTTTCTGCATAGGCCACTCCAATAATTTTAGTCCTATTATTATTCATTACATCAGGTGATCTTCGGCAACTGACAAAATTTGTAGGTCCGTGGCAGTTGTGGAATGTAAAACTATGAAAATAAGGTGTAAACTTAAGATCACAGTTCAAGGAGAGTAGCAAATGTTGTGATTTTGAATCATTGTTTCCACTTTTTCCTACTTGTTACGATTCTTTACATATTTATGCATCGAATGCGCTCAAAGCGTTTCGAATAAACCAAAATGTTGCTTTTTATAGTAGGAGCGCAGTTGCCCTATGGTTTTAAGGCTATGAGGGCGCACATGCGTGCGCTCTCACCCATGCGGCCAAGTGCGCTCGGCCTGTTTTTGACGATGTGAAGGGCTGAGCATCCCTAAAATTAGCTTATAGGATTTTTCGTGTACCTACCTGCTGCTACCTTTTCTCAAGTTTTACGTCGTTTGCTGATTATTTACTAGGTAGTTAGGTTCTGGTGTTTCTTCAGATTGCCATGACATTGTCAGTATTTTGCATGTTATTCCATAGGATTGATGCATGTCTAGGACCTGCATAACCTATCCTTCTGTTTCCTCCTCTTAATATGTTAATAAAAAGGAAAAGAAGTCCCCAAAATCAACCAAGGGGAGGTTCATGAAAGATTACAGCAAAGGTTTGCCGTTTCTAATGTTGGGTTGTTGGCAGCATTGAGAATCTTCGCCTTTGAAACATGGCTCCGCCTCCTTGGGTCAACAGCCAATCAGATCTAATAGACCTGATACTTAATTTATTGCTACATTTTTACTTTTAATCACCCTCATTTAAAAAATAACGCCCATTTTTGAAATCAAGCTTCAGACTACAATTTTTCCAAGAGTTCTGAATGATGTTTCAAATCATTTTTTGACTAATTCTCCATTATTCACTGTACTTACCCCTTTTGAACTCCGCTGTCATAGTATGTATGGCAAACATGTGACGTCCAATAGGTACTGAATTCATACAACGCCCCACCTCCATGATCTACTGCCCAGCTCAATTGAAAAAGCTTGCCTGGACAACACTGACATGTTGTGTTCATGATGTATTTATATTCATGAAAATCAGTATGATCAGTTTTATTTAGCTCAGAAATAACCATTGCTTTGCTAATTTTGGGGTAATGGCAGAAGGTTTTCAGATCAAATGGGGGGGACATATTGGCTCCTGTCAGTGACAAGCAGACACTGCAAAAAAAGAAAGAAAGAAAAAAAATCATTCACTACTACCATTGTGGTATTTCAAATTGCAGACTCTACCGGATCCCAAACCCATCAAAGACGCACGTGTTCTTCTGTTACTTGGTGACTCAGTCACAACGGACCATATCTCACCCGCAGGAAGCATTGCCAGAAACAGTCCAGCTGCCAGGTTCCTCGCTAGCAGGGGGTGAGTTAGTTCTTTCTAAACTGCGAACAGGGGAAAAAAAAGAAGAAAAAAAAACACTTTCCACAAGCTAGCAGAAGTAGAGTTTGCTTGCCTCAGTTTGAGATGAAGTGCCTAGAGCGAGCATAGTGGTAGTCTACCAAGATGGCATGGACTCAGGAACCAGGTGATGTTACTGTACAGCATAATAGGTCAGTTGAATCGACAATACGGTATGGATGTGGCCTTGTCATCCAGCTTGTGTCATGCGATACAATGATTGAATGTTTCCAACTGAATGGATGTCCCAGAAATCTGTAGCATGTAGGCAGTCACCATTTCATGGTGATCAGTTCGTTTCAGTGTTCCATAGCTGCCTCACCACCTTGGCTCAGAGTTTGGTGCAATAATCTGGTGTTTCCCTCCAATGGATGGAATATAGAAAAGCTTCAAAATTGTTTGGTGTTCTAAGTCATTAAGCAGGTTGCATTTTTGTTTGTTTGCTGTGGGTTTCATGGGTCTGTTGCAAACCGGTTTTGTGACCTGATACCAACTAGGAAACCACCTGAATGTCACTAGCACTGCTAACGGGTTTGACCGGAACTTTACTGATTGAGGAACAGGAAGCTCAAACAATGCACACCCATGAATCCGAAGCTAGAATTCAAATAATGATTGATCAAATAATTATTTATATTAATAAAATCATTAACACCTGGTGGTGGGGGCAACTAGTCAGAAAAGGTAAGCCGAAAATCCACTCAGCGGTCTGGCGACTTGAAATCATCTCAAATGGTCAGAATAACAAAGCCAACAGGACAACGTGGATTCTGTAAAGTCAGAGAAGAGTCAGGAAATCCACTGCAAACGCCCTAGTGACTTTCAAGTGGCTTTTTCGCCAGAGCAAAAAAAATCAAGTAGCACCGAAGATTTCAATCCTGCAAGCTCAAAAACAGAACTTTCAGGCAAACTCCCTAATATTGCATTAAATAGGTACCATTAAACACCATTGCCAGTTTGACGAATGTAAAATTGTTATCAGCGTTGCAGGTTACTTTGCAATGCAGTATTACAAGTTTCAACCGAATTGATAAGGTGTGGTATCCGTACAATGCGATGAGTTACGATGAAGGCAGTGTCTGCATGCGCAGTTTTGTCTTACAATATGATAGATTCACACTTGTATCATAAGATGCAGCTGCGCTTTGCAGGTAAGTACAACTGACACATCGACTCGTCTTGATGTAGTTGGCATAACGCAACACAGTTTACCGTAGCTGTAACAAAAAAAAAACCCTTGTCAACCATCCTACGTCTTGGTCAACTGAGGTTAGCATCTGGCTACGCTTGCATCTCCTTAACGCCTATATTATTAGCTCGTGGGAACTAAAGTCTCTTTTATTCTGTGCTGTTCTCGGCACTTGGTAGTATGATCTAGTCAAGTACTGGTTAGTTCTACTTCTAACAATTTTAGACACCCTCCCTCACAAACTGCAACTTGTTTTCTTATCGTTTCCATGATAAGACTCACACCCAAGGATTTCAACTCCTACGGATCCCGAAGAGGAAACGATGACATCATGTCCAGGGGAACCTTCGCCAATATCCGCCTCGTCAACAAGTTCCTGACCCTTCCTGGGCCTAGGACACTCCACATTCCTACCAACGAGGAGGTACGCTGTGATTTTTTTTTCCCCCTTCTTATTTGTTATAACCCGATCGGGTGTCACAAATTTTGATTTGGTTGTTAAATCTGGAGCGTCATCAGTTTTTGTTTATTCCCCAACTGTTTATGTTTCACTTGATCTTTGAATGGATCAGTGGTGAAGAGCTAAGCTGCCAAGATATGGAAAGTATTATGCAAGTGTATTTTACACTACTTACAATGGTACCTGGCCGAGGTTTGAACTCAGGTCAAGGTAAGGCCTTAGTCCACTCGGACTCCGTGGCCTCTGTGAACTAGATGTGTAACTTCCTCGAGGCTCAAAATTAACTTTTTCTCCGGGAGAAAACAAACAGCGACAAAGAAAACAGAAGTACCAATAAGGAAATTAAAAAAGACTTGAGATGATCTTCTGCTACCTACCTTCTGCTCTACAGTTTATTCATAACGGGATATTTTGGAGGACACCTAGAATTCAAAGTATGATTAGATTCACTCTCAGGTACCTATTCAGAACTCACATACATGCCCAGTAACATCCTTTTTGGGGTCTTACGTTATTAATCAAAACAATAAATGAATGCATTTATCGTATTTATTCATTCAAGTTGTTTTACAACTTGATTTTGAACAAACCGAGCCTTGAACAATTTTCACTGTTTAACTGAAATCATTTTTATATCAGATGAAACACGATTTACTAGGTTCTTCCACTAATGATGTGTGAGCGAGCATTTACTCACATGTAGGTACTAATCTTACCACCTATAAAATGAAATATCATTTTATAAAAATGTATATAGTTTTATAAAAAGTTTGTCATTTTATAAAGATGTATTGCATAAAAATCAAACATTTTTATCATCAGATGACATACTATTTACTAGGTTTTGCTACTCATTGCTACCAATTTCTGGGCGAGCATTTACTCACATATGTAGGTACTAACCGTTTTGCTTCACTTAAATTTAATATTATACATTCTTCTGCTACCAAGTAGTGCAGGCATACTAGTGCAACCTTTGGTACAGGCAGATAGACAGTTATTATGAAAGGTTATAATTATGATGGTATTCTGAGGCTGCAGTTTACTCATGAAATTTCATGTTTCATGTCTTGATGCCAGTGGTGAATGAGGAGTACCCATGACTTCTGTTTATATTACTTTCCCATTTTCAAATAAAAGCAGTTCCATTCTAAGCATTTTGAGATCAACCGCACTGCTACAATGAATAGTTCTTTTTTTTTTGAGCTTTCAAAGTTTCAGCAACGAGTGACGTCATTGCACCCCTCCCGCCTGTGCGGGACCCCCTTGCCGAGTGTAACGTCACTTATTGCCTAAACTTTGAAAGCTCATAGAAAAAGAACTATTCGTCGCAGGAGACCGCGGTTGGTCTCAAAATTCTTAGAATGGAACCTACATTCATTTAAACTCATTTAATATAAACAGTAGTCACGGGTACTCCTCATTATCAAATGAAATGAGCTATTCCAAGGGCTCAGGATTTTTAAATAATTATATTTTCCACGCAAATGATTGAAAAAACGCGTACCTAAAATTTAGTTCTCATAGAAAACGAACTATTCGTCGTAGGAGAGGTCTCAAAATTCTTAGAATGGAACCTTCTTTCATTTAAACTTATTTAATATAAACAGAAGTCACGGGTACTCCTCATTATCAAATGAAATGAGCTACTGCAAGGGCTCCAAGATTTTTAAATGGATTTTCCACACAATAGTTGATAAAATGCGTAAAATCTCGTTCACTTATAAAGTTTGGAATCAATTGCGAAATGTACAAAAACAGTGGCCGGTAGGAACAGTATAAATATCATATACCTACATTAAACACGGACAGAATAAAAAAAAAAAAAAAAGAGTTCATATAAAAGTGTACCTATCCCTTGACATAAATACTAAAACTAAAATAAATAGCTATGATGAGACGAGGGTAGTTTTTACTACACTTTGAAAAACTCATTGCATCATCCCATGGAACTGGCACTTTGATGGGAAATTCTAAGATTCAAATGTCCAACATCAACTTGTACACCTAGAACTATGATCTTCCTGATACTAACTATTTACCCCAATCCAATACAGATTTCAGTGGGATTCTTCAGATCAGGTCATGCAGTTTTTCTAAATTACCTTGGCATATTACACACATAAACGTGTGTGTAACATGCCAAGACAATTTACACACACACACACACACACACACACACACACACACACACACACACACTAACCCCCCCCCCCCCCCCCCCTCGCCCTCCAGAATAGGAACCTAAAGGTTCTCACACAATATGCGGGAACAGGACAGGAAACGCCTTGGGTAGGCCACGGGATGCCGGCCGGCTGCCGCTGTCCCGTCCTTCCCATATACACTCACTAGGGAGGACGTTCCTCAACTCTCTTTCCCCCACCGGCTCGCCATGCTCCCTTCGTTTGAAGCAAGGGTGTGAGGGTGAACGTGGGGAAGGCGTGGGTGAACCTGGGGAACGTAAACATTGAAAGCTGGAGGGGGAACGTCCCGTGCCAGGCACAGCAGTTTTTCGCTTCGAAAGCAATAACGGCATAACCCGTCCTGTGCCTACCCCATGCCATGACCGTAGCATCCCACCTAGTGTGCTTATCTCCATTCAAATACATAGAAGCGAAAAAATACGACCCCTGTCCCACAGCTGTTTCCTCTACTGTTCCCGCATAGTGTGTGAGAACCTAAATTCTCCTTGAGGTAGGTTGTATGATATAAGTCATCGCCGTATTTGAACAACATAATTCATTTTAGACTGTGCATTATCGAAAAGGCGTCCACACGATTGCTTCGTGATGACAATTCAGTGTATACAGCTCTCTGCTATTGTCATTAAAAATCACCATGTCCACCGGAAATATATGTCCCCCTGCCGCGTTCAATACTATAGTGTTCGTACTAAAATCATACCCACGAACTCCTCTTTTCACTGGGTAGTATACGATACTCGCTGCCGTGTTCAGCCCAAATTTGAACCTTCCGTGCTTCCCTCCTTTAAGGTGAACGTCTTGTATCGATAAGACTGAAGAACCCGTGTAGACGTTGTAGAGGTCGATGGCTTTACGACTGTTCATTATCATGACGTGGTTGTTGTCAACAAATTTCAAATCTGACATGACCACGTCAACGACACGATCCTGAAACAGCTGAAGGGCAGAGGTTTTCGAGAAATAGCGGGTATCCCAGACTAGAATCTCTTTGGAGCTTGTAGTCACTAAGAGGTGTTCGTCAGAAAAGGACCAGGCAATGCCGTTGACGCCGCTTGTGTGCCGCGAGCCGCTACTCAGCATGATATTGCCTGTTCTCAAATCGCTTATCACAACTTGTGTCATCGACGTGCCGACTGAAATCAAAGCTGGATTTATTCTGGAATGTTCGTGAGTTAGAGCAACATTCGAGCCATACGTATTCAATTCTATTGTCTCAACCGCCTCCAAAGTGGAAGAGTCCAGTATCCGCAGAGCGTTGCGATCCTTGGAGGTCCCAGAAGTTGACAAAAACGATCCTTCAGGGGACCACCGCACTGTTGGAATAGGAACTTCCGTTACCCCGAAGTGTCTCACTTGCGGGATCACAATCTCTGCTATGCGTTCGTACACCCTTTCTTGATCGCCCAACCTGAATGACACGTCGTATATAACCAGCATTGCATTATCGAGGACTGCCATTCGATTTTCTTTGATGTCAGCATCTTCGGCTCGACAGCATCTCTCGAACGATCTGTTGCTGCTTGCCCGGAGGTCTTTGCCTAAAATAAGCGATAATTTGTATTGGTATCGATTTGGCTTCAGTACTCCGATGCGGCGTTTTTCGACCAGGTCCAAATAATGGCAAGTCTTAATGGCACAAGGTGCAGAAGCCTGTCCCTTTGTACTTGGAGTATCCCCTTTCATAGTGTGTTTACTGCTACTCTTTTGAAGAGGAACTGCAAAAACGTTGAATTACTGAATTAGATTCAAGGACTGTGTATAGCAATATCAGATTTTGAATAAACTTCTTTGCATTATTAACGAAAATAGCGACAATAGTAATAGGTAAGTAGATAACCTAAGCTAAGAGAATTTTGATTCAAAATGTCTGGCATATAAAGCTAAGGAATCGAAAGTACCACAACAGGTACTTACAGTGAAATACTTACCTATTGAACAATCGCTGCAATGTTGAAAATAAAATCGAATATTGTCAAGTAGGTAGTAGTTATGAATTTTACGTAAGGTACGTATTGTAGTTAGTCTAATAGTTTGGGCTGGGTTCATTCGAATGGGAAATATGTTATTACTACTAGTATTACTAGTTACTGCCTATTTTCTTCATTATTATCAGCATCACCTAGTCTTATGACTTCTATGTTCCTGTACACTTTAATCAATGCTCATACAACATCCATACCTATACATTGTGGTGTTATGTTGCGTTTCTAACAACAAACTAGCCTAACCTTAAATGGTTTCCGTTTCATGGTATGTAGAATCCGAAAATGGAATTACAAAAATTTCTGTCGTACGTCGCACTTTCTTTAGTTTCCGTGAACCAAAATTAATGAAATTTGGGTTGTAGGTCCCATTTGGGGTCGTTGGTCGGCGAAGCTCGGCGTTACTCAAAAACGGTCATCTCTAAGGGATGACAAATAGGGAAGGGATGAAAAATAGGGGTTGACATTTTCAGAACCGTCGCTCGGAAACTTTCAGAAGGGTTTGGTTTTTATTTTATTTTATTTAATGGAATTTTTTATTTGAGTCGAAAAGCTTCGTCAACATGATCGTGAATGAAACGTTATAAATCTGGCCCAGTTATCATTGCTAGGGAACACCTGATTATAATCAAGGATGACTGTTCTGTGACAGTATTTCATTTGAAGAATGATGACTTGGATTTCGCTGATAGGTACTTTTGTAACTTGAACAAACGTGCTTCATGAATAAAAATAAATAATTAATTATTGAATTACTGAATCCTGCGCATTTTTATGAAACTAATTCCCGGGCCGGTTACAGTACTCGATTTAGGGCTTTCCGGTGGGGAGCCCGAGGGTTAGGTACTGACCACTATCCAGCGCTCTGCGCAGGTGGGGATCTACCTATACAGGTAAATAATGAACCGGTGCGTGATAATTTGCAGCGTTTTCCTCGTACTACGGAATCCGTTTCTGCCTCACATTACCCGTTTTGACTAGATAGATAGATAAATCGTTTATTTGTATTGGTTGGAGGCAGTTACAAGAGAACCCGTTTTGACTTACCATCTGTTATTTTTTCTATTGTAACTGAGCACCTGTAGAATTAATTACTTCATAATGATTACTTATGCAGTTAGTATTACTTGACAAACTACTCATCTTCAGAAGTTAGCCAAGTAGGTACTCACACGGTTCGAGTTTAGAGACCCCTCGGTCTTTATTCGTCCATCGATCGGCCTCTCATGTTTTTGTTAATACTGCTCCCTACTTTCTTCTTAAATAGATTTGTTGCATAGCACATTAGCATAAACATAAGTATTTCAAACTTATCTCACATACCTAATACCTCAAAACATTTTATCTCCAAATTTGCGTTGACGTGCGAACGTTAGGTAACCTTTCGCAGCGTAAACCATGTGGAAGTTAACATTCCGAAGTCAAACCTTCGCGATGGTGTGACGTGGTACATGGATACTATACTGCTCATGATGTACGCTATAGGTACTTAGGTAGCTACTACGCCATCATTGTTTTACTAGTAATATAGCAGTGGTGCGATTGGCGGGAAATTCAGAGCCCATCGGGAAAAAATCAGAACATTTTCGGAAAATATTCAATGTCAAGGTAGGTGGCTCATTAAACGTGACAGAAAACCAGTTATTTGTCATTTCGAACTTATAGTGACTGATTCAGTTCCTTCAGTTCCCTAATGTTAGTACGTACCTGCAGGTGCCTACTTACATAATTATTACGCGACTTTTATTATCACAGAATTATATCACTTACCTAATTTCATGGGCGGATCCAGAATTTTTTTCCGGAGGGGGTCACAGGGTAGAACAATATAAAAAATAATAAAATAACCAAACGAACAATACAAACCGAATTTTCAACCTTATGCCTAAACTCGTCCAATTTGTCTACTTACAAAATTAATTGTATTTATTTATAAAATTCATTGTTTATGTAAAAAATATTTTTCAATATCTATTAATTATTTAACTGATAAATGTATTTATTTTCAATTTTCTTCTAAAAAAGTGTCCTAATGTGTTTTCAAACAAATTGGCGCATTTTATGGCAGTGTAGCTAACTTCAGACTTTGCAAATCAAAACATTGAAACCACAACAATCTATTGTTGATCTCAGTGAGTTCAGTATCGTTTTTACTGAATTTGGCAGGAAAGAAAACGAGAACGAAACAAAAACAAGATAATAATTAACAAAAATAAGAAGAAATAAACAAGGTGTAATTTGACGGATAAGTACACCAAGGTAAATTTATTGACATAATTGTATATAAAGTAACATTGGTAGGACCAAGTGTACGATTGTATTCGACTAATTTTGACATTTTTGATCGAATCTTTTTAGATTTTTTATAGTTCTTTTTTGATTTCACAAAAACTGGGTTCGTTTTCGTTTGGTTTTTTTTGTTTTCGGGTTTGTGAACAATTCGTTCAGCTCTGCTTTTTGAAATGCAGGCTGATTCTGGGGGGGTCATGACCCCTGTGACCCCCCCCTTGGATCCGCGCCTGCCTAATTTCCTATTAAGTTAGTAATTAATAAATATGTATGCAATATTACAAACAGCAGTTCTTTGATGATGATAGGTATTTTTGTAGAGTGATACGTTAGTGATACTCATCTTATTGTTTTTATTTAACAAAATAAGAACAGTTACGGAAATTAACACTTATTTACCAAATAAAGAGGCCTTTATATCAGAAAGTATAGGCAGAAAACGAATGTGAAATTTGGATTTCTGAGTTCCCCCTAGAAAAGACTCATCTCCGACTAGTTCAACTCTAATCCCGCTTGAAGAGGGACCAGCACCGTTTAACGGTGTACATAACCGCAAATTTATAAATAAATTTAAAAAATGTCCTCATAATCAAACCAAGGGGAGGTTCTTAAAGTCACAGCAAAAGTTCTTGAAGGTTTGCCATTTCTAATGTTGGGTTGTCAGCTTGTCAGCATTGAGAAACTTCACCTCTGAAGCTTGGCTGCGCCTCCTTGGGCCAACAGCCAATCATATGTAATGTTTCTTGCCGCATTTTTACTTTCAACCACCCTCATTTAAAAAGAAATTGCTTATTTTTGAAAATGGGATTCAAACTACAATTTTTCCAAGAGTTACGAATATTTTGTTCCAAGAAAATTTGGACGAAAATTCCCCATTACAATGTAGGTACTAATTCACAGTCCATAATACATTATTACAGCTCTGATTTTTGTGTGTGTAAAGCTTAATTCTGCCTTGTGTTTTGGTACAGCCTCCCTACCTAAGGGTTTCTTTGAAATTATCTCAGTTCTTTTCTGTGTCTAAAATGTCGATGGGTACCTACCTTAGTTTTTCGTATTTATGTCGTGTACCTACCTTTAGTTAATCCGTGCAGGCGAAATGCTGTATTTTTTTTTACATAATATAGGTAATTTATTTCCTCGTAGTAAATTATTAACAACGCATAAAATTCATTTCGCAGATGGACGTTTTCGATGCTGCAGAGCTCTACAAGAAGGAAGGAACTCCGCTAATTCTGATTGTGGGCAAAGACTATGGGTCTGGCTCGTCGAGGGATTGGGCTGCCAAAGGACCTTTCTTGCTTGTACGTTACTCCCGATATAATTGTCTATATATAATTGCACCTCCTAGTAGGTACAGAGTAGGATAGGTGTCTACACCGAAAATCATACCTAGTGTACCTACTGCTACGCAAACATGTTTGTCATATTTATTTCTTGTTTCAGGGCGTAAAAGCCGTGATTGCCGAATCCTTCGAGAGAATCCACCGTTCCAACCTGGTTGGGATGGGAATTGTTCCATTGCAGTTCCAAGACGGGCAAAGCGCTGAGTCGCTGGGTCTCACAGGCAAAGAGCTTTTCTCTATTGAAATTCCCAAGGACCTCAAACCTCTCCAACATATCACTGTGAAGGTTGGTTTTCCAAATTTAAGATAGAATGGTTCTATTTGAGGTAAATATATGTGCATTTTATTTGGGGGGGGGGGTGACAGAAGAAAATTAATAAATCAGACGTAAGTACTTGAGACCATATTGGCAATAAGCGAATGAGCGAAGAACTCTTCTGACAAAAACAGAAAACTGACAAAACCTCCGTTAAGGAAACCTAATTATTCTCTAGAGCCTCTATTCGAAAATAACGATACTTTTCTCACTAAGGAAAGTTGAAACCCGGTGGAAAATGATTCTTGCTGATCAAAATTTTCTAATACGCTTTTCCTACTAGATACATTCGGATACAATATTTTCATCTTTTACGCTTATAGATAAAACATGCGACATAATTAAATGGTACCCAATTAAAATGAAGAAACTATTTTTTTAAAAACGCTGCAAAGTTCTTATCACATGGGTTTATTATTCTACAGAAATTTTGGCTGATCATTTGTTGTTTCTTCCATGTGCAATAATTGAAATGGCTATTTTTGATGGTTTCCACCAATTTTGGCCCCCAAAAAACTCGAATTGGGCTCGACAAATTACCTTTGATCATTGATAGTGCCATTGAATTGTATTGATTCACCTGTTAACACTACTTATAGTATAGGTATATATACAAATTTATGGTGATTTCAGACAATTTCCTAGGTTTTTGACTCATATAAAAAATGAATTTTGGGAGCTGAAACCTCGTTAGAACCTCAATTTTCCACTCTTTTGCCAAAATCAACTTCATATTTTTTGGTCTCGCCCTAAAAACATGGAAAATGGCCGAAGTTTATAAAGACTTTAAAAATACCTAATTTTGCACAAATGTTTCACTCATAACACCCCTGGGTGTATTCCGACCGAGCTGCCTTCGGAGTGCAACTAAGGCCCAAATGGAACCTGTGTGCTTAACGTAAATTGTAACATAAATGAAACTTTGTTAGAACCTCAATTCTTCGCTCGTTAGAACTTTATTAGAACTTCAACTTTCAAGCTCGCTCGATAGAAACTTTGTTAGAACCTTAATTCGTTCACACGGAAAACGATACCTCACAAGCTCATGTTCACTAAAACGCCAAAAAACTCTATTTTTACTCCCATTTTCCCACCATAACACCCCTGGGTATATTCCGATCGAGCTGCTAAGTTTCGGGAAACAACTAGGGCCCAAATGGAGCCTGTGTGCTCCAAATTTTTTGCTGAGCGAATACATAGGTGTATTATTCACAGAATAATAATCCAAAATGGGCCATCAACTAATTTTGACCAAATAAAATCCACCTACATATGTACATGTACTAAAAGTAGTAAAAATTATTACTTTGGAAATAGGTTCCACTTGGTTCCAAAGTTGATTGGACTCTTCGATTGCTTTATAAGAAGTTTTTATAGCCATTTTAGAACAGTTAGATGGTATACTTGCTACATGCTTAACAGCAAAAATGAAAAATAAATATAATGAAAAACATCAGTAAAAGCTAGCTAAGAAAACTCGATAACTCCCTTAATTTTCATTGAAACTTGGAGGAGTTAGTGCTCGATCGACACAGCCTTTAGGTACCTAATATCTACAACTTTTCTTCTCAAAAAAAAAAAAGAAGAAAAAACTTGGTCATTAATATAAATATATTTGGAATAAAAACATTTTGTTTAGCAGCACAACAACGGAGTGATCTGGAAAGTCTATGGGGAGTAGCTTGGCAGAGAATAGTCGGAGAACTGTTTTTGAAGCTATTCCCAACTATGTTTCAATACTTTATAAGACCCTGGGGGCCTTACAACTCTTCCTGGCAGGTTTCATTCAATCCCGGAGGAGGGGAAGAGGTGCCCCATCCTCCAAGCCTATCCCCACACACCTGAGGCTCCGCCTAGACCCTCTTAGGCGAAGAGACACAGCCCGGATTATGGCGATTTGAGTCTTGACCCTCACCCAGCCGGCCACGATCGATTTCGGCTTGCCCCATTTTTCGGCCAGAGCTGTTATGAGGCGGCGTTGAAAGGCCTTGAACTCTCCATGCAGCACTCCTTCACACGAGCATATGAGCGGGGTGAATGATGCCCGGTGATCCTCGGCGGCAGCGTCATACTTGACATGTTTTTCTTGTGCAGCCCGCTCTGATATTGCTGACCACGGTTGGGATAGGTAAGAGGGGGCGTCAGCATTTATGATGCGGTTGTCCAAAAACGCCGCCCTCTCCCTATCCCAGAGACCGTGCACTCGGATGTCTGCTACCAGGGCCGGGGAACCATCTGCTGCCTCTTGGAGGATAGGCTCAATTCTTACTCCCCTCCATGCCATGTCCGCCATTTTTGCACAGGAGTCTCGTACCTGGTCGTGCCCGTGCTTAACCAGCCCGCCTTTTTTGCAATTTAGGGCATGGGTTGTACTCATTGGGGCACCGCAACCGTCGCAGGACGCCGGGAGACCGTTTATTTCGCTGCCATATCTGAGGGCAAGTGCATCCAAGAACTGGGCCCGGGACAGGTCTAGGTCGTCTGCGGTAAGTGGTAATACGGTCAGCCACTGCGATGCATTCCCGTCCACTATCCGCTGAAGTGTGCGCTGTTGGCTTCCTGGGAGTGCTCGTATGAGCCCAGTGCTTTGCTGTTTTTCCCTTACTTTCCGAGCTTCCCGTACCTCCTGCAGGACGTTGTGGCATTCCCGATCGTGATCAACACTGTCTAGTGGAGTCCCCTGTCGTATTGCTTGTGACAGTATCTTTGTAGCGCGTTTTGACGTTTGGTACGCTTCATCGGCGGTTCTCGCTGGGTCCTCTATTGCCAGCCCTCCCCACTTTGCCGGCAGTGCAAATAGCTCATGCTCCTGTTCGGTCACTGAGCCTGTGTCGCGTCCCAGGATTGCTGGAGTCAATTCTTGTCGAATGGTTTTTTATCAAGGTTGACATCAGACGAACGAATCAAACAAATTCTCCGTGTCTTTCAAACTTGGAAACGCAATTGCACCCTTATACTTACATATTTTGTATTTCAATTCTGGTGGTATAACGCATGCACACTCGAAATGTCGCGCAGTGTTCGGGAATAATTCAGATGTCTACATTTTGCCGTGTACTTTAATTTTCAGACGGACTCCGGCAAAAGCTTCGAAGTGGTAGCCCGGTTCGACACCGAAGTCGACCTCCTCTACTACCGCAACGGAGGGATCCTCAACTACATGGTGAGGAAGATGGTCGCATAGTCAGTACGTTGATGTTGATGCCAAATGGATTGATCATGTCCCTATTCCATAATCACATTATAAAGGCTTAACATGCCCTTCAAAAAAATCAACAGAATGACAATATTTTATCGAACATTTTATTTGTGTACTTATGGTGTACTAGTGATAGACGCTTAATATATTCAAGTTGCTCATGCAACATGATCTGTGGGCTTTATAGATTGTTGGGTTATTGGATTATCAAGGTGCCAACTTGTTTTTTATTTTATTTTATCAATTTTTTTAAATTGAACAATTATATTATTATCAATTAATAATTTTATTGTTGTTTTGTTATTAAATAAATGAAGTGAACTGAATTGAGTAGTTTATTTATAGTTCCTCAGCATTTACTTCTATACCTACCTAGGTATCTATACCTAATAGTTTGTAATAGGTACGTTATTAATACTAACGTACCTAGGTATCTATTATGGAGCGTTCTTGGAACTTTTGTGACCCACCCATTCAAAAACCCATTTTTGAAAATTGAATGCAATTTTAACTCTTAACAAAATTGTGCAGCGAATACATTTTCAGCTTCCGTCCCTCTAAAGCCTTGTTATCGGTATGACACACCTCACACTATAGGTCTATGAACCGTCCTATGTCCGTCCTCCAGACGTTTTACCTGTACAACTGGCTTTGTCTTACCTGAATTTATTAACGATATTTTTTATCGAACTATCTTCCGTTTTTCTTTACGCAACCCTTGAACACCCCTTGGCATGACACCTGCCGTAATGATCGTAAATTAGGTAGGTGAGGGTCGGTCTCATGCGAATTCTAACGATGTTCAATTTTTTTTTTATTTTTTAAATTGTATTAATTTATTTTCTTCAACGAAAAAATTCAATTTGCATTACAATAGGGGTCAAGTAATATAAGGTAGGTTGTACGCATTACTTGAAACGTGTGATGGAGAGGTTTTCTTATTTTAGCGAATTTTCGAAGAAAAGGAAGCTATTGTTCTCGGTCCAAAATTTTTAAAACTCGAATTTCCGAAAGATTTTTATACCAATATCCGTTTCAGACCATCCTGAATTCACTGCCGAAAGACACCAAAAATTATATGTATATATATATATATATTTATATATTTATATATATATTTATATATTTATATATGTATGTGTCATTCCAGACGATAACTCTCGAAAGAATTGAGATAAAAAGTTCAAATTTGCACGAAAAATCTGTCTTGGCAATCGACAGGCTAAGTTCGAAGATGGGCAGAATCGGGTCACTCTAAGGGGGAGTTTTGGGGAGTTTTAGGGGGGGAAAATTACCCATAAATTCCCAAAATGAAAAAGTCTGACAAGTGACACCTCATTTTAAAGGTTTTTGTACGCTGAACACGATGGTGAAATCAGAATTGCGATATCTCATTCCATTCTCAAACTGGAGCACTTTGAAGATGAAGGAACGTGGTTATTTCTTGAGATGTTCTTCCTGGTTCGTCTGCTCTAATCTGATAACGGAATGGGATATCGCAATTCTGACTTCACCATCGTGTTCAGCGTTGGAAAATCTACAAACCGAGGTGTTACTCGGCAAAAAATGGAACAAAAAATTTGTTACGTATCCAATACCTACTCTTCTGGTATTCAAAACATTTTTGATTTCCCCCTCCCCCTCCTTCCACCCCAAATTTTACTTTGCGTAAAACTACTCCTGTTTTAATTTTGTATGGTATCAAGTTGGGAAAACATTGGCCAAAAATTAATTTTCAGAAAATTTTAGGCGGAGGAGGAAGATGCCGAAAACTTCGAAAATTCGCTCTTATAGCCATGCTGCATGACTGCGGTTTTTTTTTCAATATAATTATGAGAACAAAATAAGTAGATGAAGAATTACAGAGAGGAAGTTGGTAACTGGCTTACCAACCAGCTGTAAGTAACCGGCCAGTGAAGGAATTCCAACAGAACCAAATAGTAATCGATGGATTCCCAAAGATTCGATCACAATGTGGACGTGCTCATTGTTAGAGTTACAAGCAGGAAAATTTCTGAGTAAGCATTTCTATAACCATGCCATTTTCTTGGTACCTACCTAATTAATAATTTTATTATATTGCCATACCTTCCGGGGGAATCCGTCGTCTTTAGCTGTTTGAGTGCTGGAGGCGAGCGCTTTCGATGTAAGGACATCATCATCAGGAAGTCGAGAGAATTCGTCAGCACAAACAGGTTAATTAACCTTAAAAAGTAGAACAATTATACAAGTAAGTATGCTTAAGAGAATAAATAGTATTCTCTCGACGTTCTGACGATGATGATGTCCGTACATCGAAAGCGCTCGCCTCCAGTACTAAACAAGTTGGTGGCGACGGATTCCTCCGGGAGGTATGGTAATATTACTCCTTACACTACCGGCAATAACCCTTTAGATTTAATGCCAATAATACTGTATGCCATCTTAGGCAGATAGTAATTTCACATTTCATACCAAATTTTAGGTACAAAGGTAGGTAGGTAGCCATCGTACAAAAGATAGGTTGATAGGTTTATTATTCTCGGTTGGCTGTTCATTTATTGTTTCTTTGTGCAATAATTGAAATAGCTATTTCTGGTGGTTTCCACCAATTTTGGCCCACAAAAACACAAATTACGCCTTTTTTCCAAATTATCTTTGATTCTTTATAGTGCCATTTAATTGTCTTGATTCACCTGATGACACTTTTGCTAGTGTTATACAAATTGATGATGATTTCAGACAGTTTCCCAGGTTTTTGACTCCTAAAAAATGAATTTTGGGAGCTGAACCTTCGTTGCAACTTCAGTTCTTCACTCTTTGGTCAAAATGGACTTTCTTATTCGGTAGGTATTCTCGCCCTAACAAACATGGAAAACGATACCTCAAAAGCTCATGTTACTAAAACACCAAAAAACCCTATTTTTACACCTATTTTCACCCATAACACCCCTGGGTATATTCCGATCGGGCTGCAAAGTTTCGGGACACAGCGGGCCCAAATGGAGCCTGTGTGCGAAAGAACGAATTTTTTAGACCGAAAATGAAGTAGTTGTGCGTGATACGGCGTACGGCGGGTGGACATATTGCATTTTTGGAATTTACGCACCTTGAAACGTAAAAGAAAAAATTTTGAGGAGGGTGTTATACAATTTTTTTGCTGAGCGAATACATAGGCGTATTATTCACAGAAGAATAAACCAAAAGGTAGGTAGGTAGTCATCGAACCAAATCAGTTCGGTAGGTCATTTCAAACTATCAGTCTGCGACCCACATCGGCAAGCCTTCACGACCGAAATGTTCGGCTGGATTAGCATATCTACCCTATAAACAGGGTGATCCAGCCTCATTGAGCGACAAAATCCAGTACCTAGTTACGAAAGTGGAATAATCATAAAGATTTTTATACAGTCAAGCGTTGCAATGCCACCCAAAGAAGAAATTTATGTTTGTGTTCTAATGTTGATTATTGTAGTTTTAGCATGGAACATGCTTTAGCCTTGGACTAACTATCCGAAAAATGACACGCGGAAGTGTCACGAAATTTTAACGATGATTTTCACGTACAACCGAGTAGTTGCTAGGGAAATGAAACTTCTTTCATTTTCATCGGACAAAAATCGTTTTCCATTCGTTGGAAAGCTCTTGATTTATCACGAATTTATTTCGTATTTGTTCTTGGTATTTATTTCGTAGTTTCATACTATAACTATATAAATTGATGTTATAAATGGATGGTAAACAATGACGCTTGTTTGGTTGTTACTTGGTTGTATCCTGGTGACGAAGTAAATACACTATATACACACAATAAATCGTTTATTTACACCACTTACGTTGGTAATACTGAAGATAAATTTACAGGTAATAACATTATAAATGCATTGTATTTGGTTTATTATTCTGTGAATAATACACCTATGTATTCGCTCAGCAAACAATTTTTATAAACACTCCCTCAAAACATTTTCTTTTACGTTTCAAGGTGCGTAGATTCGAAAAATGCAATGTCCTTACGCCGTATTATGCATACCTACTTCATTTACGGTCTAAAAAATTCATTCTTTCGCACACACGCTCGACTTGGGCCTAGTTGTGTCCCGAAACTTTGCAGCTCGATCGGAATATACCCAGGGGTGGTGTTTGGTGTTTTAGTAACATGAGCTTTAAGGTATCGTTTTCTATGTTTTTTGGGACGAGGAGACCGAATATGAAGTCGATTTTGACCAAAGACTAGAAAATTGAGGTTCTAACGAAGTTTCATCCTTAATTTTACGTTAAACGTTGGTTTAAATCATAGTTTTTCCGGCAGAGTTTGGGTCCCCATTTGGGAACACATTTGGGTCTTGGTTGTGCTCCGAAGCTCAGCAGCTGGATCGGAATACACCCAGGGGTGTTATAGGGAGAAAGATTGATGCAAAATAGGGGTTTTCGGGGGATTCTTGAGGTTTTAGTGAACCTGAGCTTGTGATTTCCATCTCTTTTCCATGTTTTTAGGGCGAGTAGACCGAATGTGAAGTTGATTTTGACCAAAGAGCGAAGAATTGAGGTTTTAACGAAGGATCAGCTAGCGATGTTCATTTTCAATGATCAAAGACAATCTGTGTTTAAAAAAAAAAAAAAAATCCACTGTTACTATCAATGATCAGAAGTAAAATGTTTAAAAAAAAGAGGCCAATTCGTGTTTTTGGGGGCTAAAATTGGTGGATACCATAGAAAATAGCCATTTCAATTATTACTGCACACGAAAGCAACAATCAATGAACAACATTTCTGTATTTCTGTAGGTACCTATGTTATAATAAACCTATGTGACACTTCGCAGCGTTTTTAGCCTAAGGTCAATGACCTGTCCAGGCTCGCCTGCTCAGCGCGTGTATGCGTTTGTTGGGTAGTATAATATTTGGTGTAGGTATAAGTATAAGTTAGCCTAGTATATTAAGTGTTTTGGATACCTACTGTACCGAAGGAAGTGCTGAGGTAAGCACCGCCGCACTCCTCATGGAGGGGAAGGAGCCTCCGAAAACCCGCGAGAGAGCAGTTCCGAGGCACTTAATTCAAGTACCGTGTTTTCTTCTCCCGTCCGGCCAGTATAGGTACAATGCCTAAACAATATTTTTCCCCCTGTCTGGTGCGTACACGAATGCGCCTTACCTTCAGGTTTTTCGACGCGTGAGCAGGCCACATACAGCTCCACTTATTGTGTAAAGACTCGCGCGCCAGATATTGTAAAACGGTTCTACTGATCCAGAAATAAACCTCCGCGGGCGAGCGCACGACAACTTGCCGAAGTATCGTCGCAATCGGATGAATCGTTTAGGAACGCATACGGGACAAATCATTTTTGTGTGTATGGATTGAGGGCTAAAGTAGAAACCATTAACGACTTTTCCAGGAAGTGGATGAATAGGTAGGTGCTTACTTTGTCCAAAAAATGGTCAACTTGTACGACGTGTGACCTATGAAAACCGCTAGATACCAAAGTAAAATGCCAGCCTCCCGCGGAGAAGATAACCTATTATATTGATTTAAGCAACCCATACAATACCTACTGGATGTCCGGTGAAGTATTAACGTCTTTGAATATGCGAGATAACTACTCGATGAGGTCTACATACCTAATACCTCCAGTAGGGACTTTGCGATACCGTTCTCGATACGATACTTGGTATCGATACTGATGTAATATCGGGCTGACAGTATCGATACCATAAGTATCAAATGAGTACAGTATCGAAAAGTTTTAGGCTAAGAGAAACGCGATTAATTTCGTTTGGATTCTTTATGAAATATGCTCGTATTCATTTATGTTTAATAGCAATTTATTAAATGAAATACCGCACTGGTAATTACTATAATTAGCAAAATAACAAAAATGCTAGCCTAACCTTAAGATTTTTTTTTTTGACTAGGCTCTACTATTTAACCTGAAGATCTAACAATGTTCAAGAGACCATACAAGAAATTATTGAGGTGAAAATAATCACAGCTCTTTGAACTCTGGCTACTCTGGCTCTGGCAGCCGATGGCGGAGTAGGAGTAATCTGTCCCAGAAGTTGTCACATGGTTGCTATTGATTACAACAATTGAAATGGTGATTTAAAATGTGCATAAATGCGAAAAAGTAGTTTTTTTTTACGTAAACATGAGTCTTCGAAAATATTTTGTTTTTATAATAGTTGTGTTTAAAAATAAACATACTTCTTCGATACGATACAGCAGGTACCTATTCTTTCGATACCGATAAAATATCTCATGATTCGATACCGAGATCAAAACCATTGGTATCGAAACCAAAGTATCGATACGTACTGGTATCGACAGTATAGCAACGTCCCTAACCTCCAGTCCCAATCAGCTACATATTTGATGGCTATTTTCAAGATTTCCAAAAGGGCAATTGGATTTTCGCAATCAACACCACATGTGTCACACACGATGTGGGGTGTGCCATCAAACAATGAAATGGGACCTACACTTAATTGTTTAAAACAAATAAATTAATTGATTTAAAAAACGCGCCAGATATAATTGTATTTGTACAACTAATTATTTGTGTCAAAGAAAATTTTATTTTTTATTAGCTGGAACTCTTCTCCTAACTCTGGCCTGGGCCTACATAGGGGAATATTTTCATTTGTTACCATTCATCTATGCTCGTTTTGAATAGGATAAAAGGAAGAAACTTCGATGGGGTGAGTTTTCACAATCAGAACCACTTTTCCACTCTGTAACAAATAATAATAATAAATAAATAAATAATCTGGATAAACGTAGAAACCTTTATGGGCGTGCGTACAACAACTCACCAAAGTTTCATCGTAATCGGATGAATGGTATTGGAATGCATACGGCACAAAGAAATAAAGAAACATTCATATCTATCAATAAACAACTTTAGTGAGCAACAAAATCCAGTAGGTAGGTACCTAGTTATACAGTTCTAGTTTTTGACGGGTTCAGGTATGGGAAATCCGAAAATCAGTATGCATTCAGTGACAACATTAAAGATTGAAGTTTATCATTGATACAGATTACAAGTCAACTCTAACTTCTCAAGTCGTGACTATGTAGGTACCTATGTTAGATACTTACCTACAATATTATAGTTCATTCAATCACCTTCAATTTGTCGGTGTATATTTTCGCCCAATACATGTCATTTCATTTATCTTATTTGTGGGTCAAGTAGGTTGTAAAACGACAGAGGAAAACGAAATGTATTGTCTAGTTTACAGGAGGTTCAGCGATTAGCAAACATCTACTTGATGTGAGAACACACTTATCATTTGTGTACCTACCTCTAGGTCGATCGTACAGATCGCTCTGCACTGTGCACGAACGTAGATCGTTCGTATTTTTTGATCCAGGTAGGAGAGTGTACATACGTGTGATCTTCTAGACGTTATAGGCACCTTTGAACGCGAATGCTTTTCAGCTCTTTTCAGTTGTTATTATACCGCAGGGACCAATTCACTTCCATTGATAGTCACAGTTGAAGCTCACGACTCTCGCAGGGAGTGGCCCCTTGCGCGGCATCTGACCTCTCAGACAAGAAATCCCTTCTTCCTGGCATTATATGTATGGGGGTAACTGTTACTGTTCCTCTAGTGACGATGCTGCCAATGGTAAGAAAATAATATTTTTCCCATGAAGCTGCTCGCATTCATCTCACGAACCGCGTGTTCTTCAGTTGCAACTATGGAATCAAGCGAGTTCAAAAATCAAAAGATGGATTGCCATTCGCCAGTTCCTTGGCGAAACAATAAATTGGACCTTGCAGTTGTCTCCAGGTTCGAAGTTGTCTCCTTTTTTGAAGTCGGTCAAAAAGTTCGAAACGCTGAGAGTTTGATTTATTTATTGACTAAATCATTAATATTCATATTATTCATGTCGTGGTACCCCTAAAATTCTACATTTACCACTCCTATGTAATATGGTAAAGATTTAACCAAATAAACGAAGGGAACGACGAGCTGAGCGACGCGTATAGTAGGGCATCAACCGCCATCGCCCTTCGACGGTCATAACGGCCGTTGGTGGACGAGGGAAGGGGTGAAAGGGGCCTTTATAAGCAGCCCGGCCAGCCCAGCTCTTCATTTGACCCTCCACTTAGGACTTCTCTCTCGACCCTCTCTCTCCTGCCTCTCCTTGCACCTGCTGTGGTGGTATTTTATACTCGCTGTGGTGGTAACCACGGGGTGCCTTCCTGTCTTTCATCTAGCACTGCTGTGGTGGTAACCGTGGGGTATCTAATACTTGCTGTGGTGGTAACCGCGGGGTGCTAGCAAGAGACTCCCAAGGAGCACTCCCTTTCTTTCATCTAGCACCTGATGTGGTGGTAACTGCGGGATATTTTATACTCGCTGTGGTGGTAACTGCGAGGTGCTAGCAAAGGACTCCCAAGGAGCGTATAATGCTCGCTGTGGTGAATTGGTATTAGTTTCCTTCCTATCCAAACCTACCCTCCATAGGGATCACCACATACCGTAGCCATCACCACAATTCATTATTAATTATTCATTTCAACACAACCTTACTATGCCTACTTCGGGAAGAAATATTGAAAAGAGATATGTAGGTAGGTAGGGTAAGTACCTACACAATTGTAAGGTACCTATATATTATATTATGAAAGCGATATGAATGGTAAATTTCGCTAGATATAGAGATATTTTATATAATGTATTAGGTAGAACACAAAATGAACACTACATTTAATAGGTGTATGTACTATGCTGACAGGTGCCGGTCTTTCAACTTTATTTCTGCGAATGTTACAACAACCAAATTAGGCAATGCTATGTTTTTAAAACCAGGAAACATCAGACGCTTTGCATTTGAAACACGCCAGCTAATAACTCCATTGCCGAAGTTTTCCAGATACCTACTCGTACTTGAGTTACACAAAGGTAGGTATTTGAAGATTACTGGCGAGGTGAACAATGTAAGAGTTAACACGTTATGTTGCTGAAAACCGAAATCATCGAGATGGTAACATGGTAGCTAATTGCAAAAAAAATTATTATCAACGTAATTTGTACTACAGCCAGCCGAGCAATTACATTTACTTATCTCATAAATGCGGTGGATTCAAGAATTCTATCATTAATTATATTTGTTGTTATTCATGAAGCATAACGTTTGTTCAAGTTTAAAAAAGTAGGTACCTATCCACAAAATCGAATATAACCATCATTCTTCAAAAGAAATAATAATGTCATGGAACAACCAACTCGATTTCATACAGCCATCCTTGATTATAATCAGGTGTTCCCTAGCAACGATATCTGGGCCAGATTTATACCGTTTGATTCGCGATCACGATGACGAAGCTTTTCGATGCAAACTTCAGGGCTGTGAATGAATGGCTGGACGTGCAATGCTCCGGGTGGTCTCAAAAAATGCCCAGGTTCGAAATCAAGTTAAGGCTTGAAAAAAAAAAAAATCGGGATAACGGCGTCCTGGAAACTTCGACCTCTATTTTTCACCCCGTAGAGATGACTCACAGTAACGCCAAGCTTCGCGGACCAGTTGGGACTTACATACATAACAAATTTAATCAATTTTGGTTCATGGTAACTAAGGAAAGTGCAAAATAAGGGGTATGGTGGACAAACAGAAATTTTTAAATTCCATTTTCGGATTCTACGCATAGGTACCTTGAAACTGAAACCAACATGTAGTGAATGCATGGGAGACGTGCATTCACCACTAGAGGCGTTAGGGTAGGTCGTGCCCGGTTTGGTTATAGCGCGAGGACTACCACCATGCCCAGGGTCTTTTTGGAGGCGTTGCCTGGTTTGGTTATAGTACAAGACTACGGCCATGCCCAGGATCTTTTAGGTAAGGAGAACGAGAGGAGGAGTGAGGAGAGAGAGAATAGTCAGCGACTAGAGGAGAGCGTAGAATGGTTGGAAAGGCGAAGGAGGCGAGTTTTTATAGCCCTTAGGGCTATCTCCCTCCATCCTCCAACTGGTGGAGGATGGTGGGGATCCCCACTAGGTTCCTCGGTTCTCCTGCGACTTCCATCCCCACTTCTGCGTTTATTGGCGAGATCTTAATTTCACAGGGAGTGGTTCTGGGAGGATACCACGACACACCAGATTTGGGGGGGGGGGGGGGGTAAGGGGTAACAATTTGTTTAAAAAGTTTCTTGTCCGATTCCAAAGGTTAATTATTGAAAATAATAAACCAAAAGGTGAGTCGCAATTTCCTGAGGTCAATCATATCTCTCTTCCCTGAGAAGGTAGAATATACTATTTGGGAAATTTAGTTTTTTCTCCATTCTTCTTTGACATTATGTTTAAAAGGAAAGTAGCTAATTTATGGATTTCACAAAATGAGTGCCTAGTTCGATGTTATTGTGCGTAACAACGTTCGGCCCAACAACGTCGTACTTCATATTTCTATCTCCGCAACACAAACACTCACGGGTCGTTGCAATGAGACTGCCAATTAAAGAAAACCAAGGGTAATCAATTACAATATTGGAGTGACATAGGGAAATTACTTACGTATGTACCTACTTAAATAAATAATACCTAGCTATAATTCTGAACGAGAGGCTCGTCTAGAGTAGGTAGGGAAGTACACTTACCCAACAATCTACTTACTTTCTTTCAACTGAGGCCCACAATTTGTTAGCTGTCACCGCTGAACTTCGTCCAACGCAATTTTCGAGGCTTCTAAAAACCGGGGTCACCTCCGGTAGCATAATACACCGGTGCGATTCAAATGTCAGAAACCCTTTTGAATACCTGAGCGTATTTTTTTAAGGTCTGATAATCTTAGCAAAGGTCAGTCGGTCATGGGTTGAACTGAACCTAGGTGATATGATGGTCTGTCTGATTATGGTAAATATAAGGGCGCTGGGTAAAACATCACCAACGAAGGAAGAATATTTTTTTATTGTAGGCTGAACGCTGAAGTATTATTACGTACAAATACAGTACAAATAAACCTACAAATATTTACATAACGTCTACGTATGGTGCACCTGAGTCAATATCTGACTTCTAAACTGGACTGGTGAACTTACACCCAAGTCAAGGATAACCCAAGAAATGAGTTTTAAATGCATGTAGCACGTATACCTAGGTTGTTAGTTATAATGGTCATGGCCAACCTAAATTACACAGAATCTTCATTTTCATTCATCTCCAAAAGCATTATTGGTAGGGACAAACATAATGTCTATTCTATTCATCGTATCACCGTAACCCGTAAGCCCTCAAAACATGTTGCGAAGTGTAATTACATGTACATTGCCGAATGTAGGGTAGTCGGTACTACTCCAATTTTGGTTTATTATTCTGTGAATAATACACCTATGTATTCGCTCAGCAAAAAATTTTTATAACACCCCCTCAAACTTTTTTCTTTTTCGTTTCAAGGTGCGTAGATTACAAAAATGCAATGTCCGTCCGCCGTACGCCGTCCGCCGTACGCCGTCCGCCGTCCGCCGTATCACGTGTACAGGCTTCATTTTTGGTCTAAAAAAGTCGTTCTTTCGCACACATGCTCCATTTGGGCCCTAGTTGTGTCCCGAAACTTTTCAGCCCGATCGGAATATACCCACGGGTGTTATGAGTGAAAATGTGTGTAAAAATAGGTACTTTTTGCGTTTTAGCAACATGTTGGTAAGATGAGCTTCTGAGATATCTTTTTCCATGTTTTTCGGGACGAGAAGACCGAATATGAAGTCGATTTTGACCAAAGAGTGGAAAATTCAGTTCTACCAAATGTTCAGCTCCCAAAATTGATTTTTTATGAGTCAAAAACCTGGAAAATCGTCTGAAATCACCATCAGTTTAGATAATAGCACTGGAAAAAGTGTCAACACGTGGATCAAGAGGATTAAATGGCAATACCAATGATCAAAGATAGTTTTAAAAAAAATAAAAAAATAAAATAACACGAGCGTAGGTGCCTAATTTGTGTTTTAGGGGCCAAAATTAATGGAAACCATCAGAAATAGCTATTTCAATTATTACGCATGAAAGAAACAATAAATGAAAAGCCAACATTTCTGTAGGTATGTCCAGTAGAATAATAAACCCATGTGACAAGGACTTTGCAGCGTTTTTAAGTGATCATTGAGTTCATCAGATGAGTTTTTCCTCGATTATGATTATATAATATATAAACTTAATGGGTGGTTGATGCCTTCATGTGGTCCTGGGAGCTAAATTTCTTTGGAGCCTGATGTGTAGACGAGTTAATAGCTACTGGGTGAGTAGCTTTAGATTTTCTTTTTAGCCAAATTTCAAATAAGATAAGTTCTGGTACTCTGTGGTCCTTTATGACCCTACAAGATGGCTATGCGCAACGTAGGTACCTACCCTGCAATATGACAAGTACGGAAGAATAAATTGGCACCTCTGGTTATGGAGCTTGGTAGCATAGGTAAATTTCCACATCAACGTGCAATGTTACCCGACCCAGACCTCACCAATCATAATTTCCGTACACAATTCGTGGAGATTAAAATTGTTCTTAGACTGAACTGCAAGAGTGATTCAGAGCTTCTTACGAAATGTTTCGACGAAAGGGAATTAAACGGGGTGTGTTCGAAATACGACTATATAAACTGCGTTTCAACTTTCCCCCTCGAACCGTGCTTGTAACGTGTGAAGGTCATAAATCAGTTCGTTCCGTGAGATTTTCAAGAGGATGGGGATTACACCCACAGGTGTGGGATTATCCTAGTACCGTCATCATCCTAGTTCTAAGTAAATGTGTCTAACAAATATTTTTAGGTAATCTGTAGGTCCCCCAAAGCCTCAGAGATTGGTACTGCCTGACTCCGAGGCTACTCCTGCATTTGATCAAAGTAAGAAGGTATTTGCAATCCGTGCAGAATGTTAGTTTATTTCCTTCCAATACAATCGTTCCCTTTGGTCCTAGAGAGTTTAATTTAAAATGTCGAAAGTCCGCAAGCCTACTTTGACTGGAATTTACGCAAAGTGCAATCGCACCTCGCACCTTTTGCGGGCTTTGAAGCGTCCGTTACAAAGACCCAGTTCTTGTGTGCTGGAATCTTGATGCAGTGATTGTACTGGAGATTCGATTCTCGCAAATAGACTCCCTTCTAACGAATTAGGCAACCCTCCCGCGGAGTGGGCATTTTCTGCGGCGCTCTTCACATCTAGAAGACCTCCTTTTATAAATATCGAGGCGATCGGATTCTGTGGGAGAAAATACGGCTGCTAAATCGATTCAACAGGGTTGATCTCAAATCAGAATGGTTCGCAATGAATCGACAATGAACGACCCAAGCATTTTACAAGCTGGGTATTATAATTTTATTGTATTATCTCTAAGATGTGATCAAGAAACATGGTAGGTATTTATAGGTAACAGTAATTTTGCGAGGAACCCTGTTAAATAGTACATTTTGACACGCCGAATGTAACCATGTCCACACTTGGCTTCCGAAGTGAACACATTCACGAAACAATAGATCGATCTTTATAATAGATTTCAACGTTTTTTTAAGTTTGATAATGTGAACACTACGAATCTACGAGAACTCGGCCCGAAGGCGGAGGTGGAAGGTCGCAGGGATATCTTTCCGCGCTCGACATCTGGGATATTGCAGGGGCGTTGTAAATCATACGTCGGCCAACTCGACCTGCACTAAGAACGGCTGGCTAGGGTTGTTAACATGGTTGTGAAACCTCAACGTTCAATTTCGCGTTTTCATTGAGAAGGCTCATCAGGTTTTCAACAGTGGAGCAAGGTAATTTAAAATTTTGAATTTGCTTCAGAGGCTACCAAGGTAGCCAAAAAGCCTTGCGATAACTTTTGGTAAAGAATAATTAGGTATATTGATGTCATCCAAAAATCAAAATTTCCACTAGCATTTTGCGTTTCAGAGCTTTTTGAACAAATTTGATTTCATCTCTGTGTGTCGGTATGTCCTTCTTCCTGTCTCTACTCTACAATATTATTCGCATATCCTTACCAAATTTATGAGCTGAAATTTGATTAGAGGGTCACTTATGCTTTTTCTTTGTTACATGATATTCTGGGTAAGTATGTCGGGAACGCACCCTGACAAGGTATGATGAAGCTTGCATGGTGCTCCCCCGACACACCTACCCATGTCTTATGTCTGACTGAAGAACGGCGTTGAAATATTTTCTGTACTTCAGTACGAACATTTATAAACTGAACCGATCAAACACGCGATTAAATTATTCTTACGGCGGCTCGAATCCGAACAACTGGAAACTCCTAGTTCGACATTTTGGGGTCGGTGATCATCAAGATGGAACAGCCCAGGACGACCTTGAAGGGCACGGCCCCTGTTGCACAACTCCTAGGAATAAAAGTGAAATATTAGCCAACTTTCGGATGGGTGTAGCCTCTTGAGGCCGACTATTGATGGCCGGCTGTTGATTCGTAAGATATGCCTGATACATATTGCCGAAACAGATAATTTATTACATTCACCAATGGCTACAGTTTGTTGAAGTTCGCAATGATAATATAATTTACTGAACATCAATCGCCGTATTCACTTCCTTGGAACAACCATCGCCAAATACCATCAACATTTATGGGAACAATAACAACAGGTACCAACCTACAAACCGTAGAACCGTGTATACTACATAGAATTCACGTTTGAAGCATTCTGTATACATCGATGCATCGGTATAATAGATATATTCTGACTTCTTCGCGCCAGCTTGCTGAACTCTCCTGGTTGTAATAATATATTCGATAATCATCGATAATCACAAGGAGAATAGTTCCACAGGAAGAAAAGAAGCAAGTGATCAGTTAGAAGTTGATATTCGTTCTCTGGACACTGAATTCACAGCATCTGACATAACATGACTGTGAATACCTAATGTTAAGACTTGTTTGGGCAACCTTGTTTCGAGCTCAATTCCTCCTCCGCGCACGATCATCAGATAATGCAGGTGCATGTCAGTCAAGTTTAATCAGGGCGTAGGAGCTCAAGCCTCGTGACTTATGAGGATCAGATCAATACTCGAGTTCTAGGGTTAGGCCACATGGTTGGTTATTCATTAGAAAGCCATTCGTAGGCGTCGGACTCGAAGCCGCATTGTGAAATCCATCAGCCAGTAGATAACGACTATCCAGGGTTCGAGCCATTACAATGCCAACCAATTATTATGAAGCAGGTAACTACATACGTAAGTAGGAAGTGCATAGGGTTGCTATCTTGCTATCTCCTTTTCCTATAAACCTGGACACCGTAGTGTGAAAACCTGAATTTCTCTGAACGCCCAACCCTAAAAATACGGGCAAAAACCTGGACGCGCCAAAATGACCGTAAAGTACCTACCATAATTTATTACAAAAGCGTATCATTTTACAAAATAAAATAATAATAATTTGTTAAGAAACACACCTTGGTAGTTCATTGCATTAGGAACGATAATGATAACACCTCTCTCCCCAAGCGGAGGTGCTATACAAATGCTCAAAAACGCTGCAAAGTCCTTGTCACATGGGTTTATTATTCTATTAGAGTTCTAGAGATTTTTGTTGGCTGTTAAATGTATTGTTTCTTTCATGTGGAATGATTGAAATAGCTATTTCTGATGATTTCCACCAATTTTGGCCCCCAAAACATGAAATAGGTACGCTTTTTTTTCTTTAAGATCATCTTTGATCATTGGTAGTGGCATTTAATGGTCTTGATTCACCTGTTTACACTTTTTCCAATGTTATTGTACACATTGATGGTGATTTCAGACAGTTTTCCAGGTTTTTGACTCATAAAAAATCAATTTTGGGGGCTGAACCTTTGGTAAAACCTCAATTTCCGCGTCTTTGGTCAAAATCGACTTCATATTCGGTCTTCTCGTCCTCAAAAACATGGAAAAAGATACCTCAAAAGCTCATGTTACTAACATGTTGTTAAAACGCAAAAAGTACCTATTTTTATTCACATTTTCACTCATAACACCCCTGGGTATATTCCGATCGGGCTGAAAAGTTTCGGGACACAACTAGGGCCCAAATGGAGCATGTGTGCGAAAGAACGACTTTTTTAGACCGAAAATGAAGCCTGTACACGTGATACGGCGTACGGACATTGCATTTTAGCGAATTTTCAAAGAAAATGAAGCTATTGCAATGGCTTCGAAATTTAAATAATATAAATTTTTGGAAATTTTCTTCATAGAAATCCGTTTCAGACCATTCTAAAACGATTCCTGAAATTTAACACTTTTTTATATGTATATATATATATATATATATATATATTTATTTATATATGTGTCACTCCAGACGATAACTCTCGATAGAATTGAGATAAACAGCTCAAATTTGCACAAAAAATCTATCTTGGCAATCGAAAGGCTAAGTTCGAAGATGGGCGAAATTGGCCTACTCTAAGGAGGGTTTTGGCGCATTTAAAGTGCGCAAAAATTACCCAAAAATCCCCAAAATGTTATTTTCCAACAAGTGACCCCTCATTTTAAAGGTTTTTGCACGCTGAACACGATGGTGGAATCGGATTTTAGATATCTTGATCCGTTCTCAAATTAGAGCATTTAAAGTGCGCAAAAATTACCTAAAAATCCCCAAAATGTTATTTTCTAACAAGTGACCCCTCATTTTAAAGGTTTTTGCACGCTGAACACGATGGTGGAATCGGATTTTAGATATCTTGATCCGTTCTCAAATTAGAGCATTTAAAGTGCGCAAAAATTACCCAAAAATCCCCAAAATGTTATTTTCCAACAAGTGACCCCTCATTTTAAAGGTTTTTGCACGCTGAACACGATGGTGGAATCGGATTTTAGATATCTTGATCCGTTCTCAAATTAGAGCATTTAAAGTGCGCAAAAATTACCCAAAAATCCCCAAAATGTTATTTTCCAACAAGTGACCCCTCATTTTAAAGGTTTTTGCACGCTGAACACGATAGTGAAATCGGATTTTAGATATCTAAATCCGTTCTTAAATTAGAGCATTTAAAGTGCGCAAAAATTACCCAAAACTAGGATAATCTTTAAACTCTTACCCCCACCCCCTTAGAGTGGTCAGATTGAAAAATGTGAGAAGTATTAATTGAAGACGAGAGTTCGAAGCAAAAAAGGGGGAGGCAAACGATTAGTACAACTCCTTGAATTTACCCACAGCGATCAAATAAATAAGCACTTAGTACAATTACGTAATAAACAAACGGTAGAATCAGGATGGACAAAACGTACAAATTAAAATAAATACGAAGAGAATATACATAGAAAACCAAATTTTAGACCGAAGTTTTCCTTTATTCAAAACCATAGCCATTAATTCGAATATTTCTTTGAAAATTCGCTCATTAAGTCATGCTGCATGACTGATTTTTTGGAATCTACGCACCTTGAAACGGAAAAGAAAAAATTTTGAGGGGGTGTTATAAAAATTTTTTGCTGAGCGAATACATAGGTGTATTATTCGCAGAATAATAAACCAAAAGGGGATGTAGAGTGCGTGAGCGGGAACCAATAAAAAAAACGCTGCAAAGTCCTTGTCACATGGGTTTATTATTCTATTGGAGTTCTAGAGATTTTTGTTGGCTGTTAAATGTATTGTTTCTTTCATGTGGAATGATTTAAATAGCTATTTCTGATGATTTCCACCAAATTTGGCCCCCAAAACATGAAATAGGTACACTTTTTTTTTTTTTTAAGATCATCTTTGATCATTGGTAGTGACATTTAATGGTCTAGATTCACCTGTTTACACTTTTTCCAATGTTATTGTACACATTGATGGTGATTTCAGACAGTTTTCCAGGTTTTTGACTCATAAAAAACCAATTTTGGGCGCTGAACCTTCGGTAAAACCTCAATTTCCGCGTCTTTGGCCAAAATAGACTTCATATTCGGTCTTCTCGTCCTCAAAAACATGGAAAAAGATACCTCAAAAGCTCATGTTACTAAAATGTTGTTAAAACGCAAAAAGTACCTATTTTTATACACATTTTCACTCATAACACCCCTGGGTATATTCCGATCGGGCTGAAAAGTTTCGGGACACAACTAGGGCCCAAATGGAGCATGTGTGCGAAAGACCGACTTTTTTAGACCGAAAATGAAGCCTGTACACGTGATACGGCGTACGGCGGACGGCGGACGGACATTGCATTTTTGGAATCTACGCACCTTGAAACGGAAAAGAAAAAATTTTGAGGGGGTGTTATAAAAATTTTTTGCTGAGCGAATACATAGGTGTATTATTCACAGAATAATAAACCAAAACCCATGTGACAAGGACTTTGCAGCGTTTTGGTTTATTATTCTGTGAATAATACACCTATGTATTCGCTCAGCAAAAAATTTTTATAACACCCCCTCAAAATTTTTTCTTTTCCGTTTCATGGTGCGTAGATTCCAAAAATGCAATGTCCGTCCGCCGTACGCCGTACGCCGTACGCCGTATCACGTCTACAGGCTTCATTTTCGGTCTAAAAAAATCGTTCTTTTTCACACATGCTCCATTTGGGCCCTAGTTGTGTCCCGAAACTTTTCAGCCCGATCGGAATATATCCAGGGGAGTTATGAGTGAAAATGTGTATACAAATAGTACGTATTATATTATACATATAGACGGGTTATCTATACAGATTGCTGTGATCTGTAACAGAAAGGTATTCTGTATTCGTTATTCTGTACAAAAGAATAAACCGTTGTGCAGGGATTTGCAGCGTTTTTGGTTTATTATTTTCAATAATGAACCATTGGAATCGAGCAAGAAAACTACCTATCAAAAACTAGGTACTTAGATTAGTGTTATAGTACTGAACGTGACAAAAACTGATGAAACACAAACGGTGGGTACAGCTTCCGTACAAGTACGCAACCACGAGGGACATTTTATGTCTTAGCGCCCCCTCCCGCACCCACACCAAGTACTTCGTACTTAATTGTTTTGGTCAAGATTTCCAACGAATGGTAAACTCTGTCCTTGGGCGGTCACAAATGACAAAGAATCACGTTTCAATTTAAAAACAAGTACTTCGTACTTAATTGTCGCAGAACTATCACCTAGTCCGAACAGCCTTCAGTCCCAATTAGTTCGGATTAGCCGGACTCCACTGTATTATGTACGTAAACATTCATTTAAACAATCACGCTCATACCGCAGCTTGTTGGCCACGCAGTCCGCAGTGGTTAACGTAGTATGGTTAGGTAAATCGAGAGCTATCCAACGAGTGGTGAACGATTTTTGTACGATGATAACTGGCGAAGATAAAGTTCCGTAGCAACGAATCGGTTGTAAGCGAAAATCATCAGAAATATTTTCGTGACGTTGTTTCCGTTGCATGTCTCCGTTGCATGTCCCGCGTTTCATTTTCGAGTTTATGTAGCAAAGTAAAGACATAAAATGTCAAAAAAAAAAATCAGAAATTTGTTTGGAGATATTTACTGTAAATCTTTGGAGATCTGACTATAAGTTGTGATAAGACGCAAAATAGCAGCAACCTGTAAAAGAAGCAACCCAAATGTAGCAAACTAAATTTTCTGTATATAAGTTTAATATCAAAATGGTGAATTATTTATTGCATCACAGCCACAGGCAGGTGAAAATACTAGAAAAACTTACCCCCACCATGTTCTGTATACCTTGAAAAGTAAAACCTCAAAATGTTTTTTCTTGATCGGTGGCAAAGGTTCATTATTGAGAATAATAAGTACCTACCGCAACCAAAATCGGAAAAAATTAAACTTCCTAAAAACCTAAAAATACCATACCAAAATGTAGGTAGGTAGCTGGCAAGTACTATGTGATTCCTTTAGTTTATTGACGATTTTTAAACATTTTAAATTCGGTTAAAAAGCACGAAGAATTCAAAACGGTGTGTGAAAATCAAATTTGGCAGCCGTCGTCTGGTTGTGAGGCGAGGCTCAGAGGCATGCCAAATTAGGTAGAAGGTACACATGGGTAGCAAAGCCGCGCGCTCTCACGCACAGGAAAACTGTTTTGTCTCTCGTTTTCATAGGTAGGTAGCTATTTCCGTATTTTCAACTTGGAATTTGAAAATGACGGGCATTTACACGGATGTTTCCTGAACGCTTCAAAAATACAGTACTGTCATGTCCAAAGAAATACGGACGGATGGCAACTACCAGTTTTTAACGACGTCGAGGAAGTTAGTAGGTAGGGGCAGTCGACGACTGGAGCGCTACAAATCAGACAATCAGCAACGACTGTGTTAGTCATGTTATCACTGAAACTCCAGGTCAAACAATAAAATATCATGGCTTTTAATATTATAGGTACTCTTGAATTACCTTCCCCCATTGATACTACTTCTCATTATGAGTAGATTAAAAGTATCGATACTCTTTCGTGCCTACAAACAAAAAATATTCAGAAGACAAGAATAACTGAAAATTATATGGGTACCTATGTACCTACCAAATAATAATACCACGTCACGATAATATACGCTGAGGCTTAGACTGTAGATCAGTCTATGTGACCTCTGAGCCAAGTTGGTGAATTTCATCAACGCGTTTGAAATTGTTTCCTCGAATGATGTTCAACTTAATTGGAACCTATTGCGCAATTGCGCTACAGAACATTTCCATCAAGTCTCGCAGTTTATAATCAGAATTCAGAAGCGGTGTTGCGCCACTACAACCGCAAATGATTTTTCGTTTTTCAAGGAGTTGGATCTGCAATCTACCCAACCAAATTTGTAACTTCATTTATGTAGATGTGCTTTCACTGACTTTCACTCGATTCCTCTTCACCGAGAGCCTGAACTAGATGATTGTTTCATAGGTCCTACCTACTCGTTTTATGTAGAAAACCAGGGATAAGCTCGTCCTCATTAGATCTATATTTCGGGATAGGTAGATATATGCTGTATTTCTGAGCCATAATTATATTATTATGCAGTATGTAGAAGGAAAAATTACTAATCAACTTCGAAAACTATTTACTATGAGTTAAAGTCGGCAAATCCAATAGGCCAGAATAGTAGACCTGTAGAATGACTACAGGTTATTATGATTATGATTATTGTATGACTGTGGAAAAACGTCTGTACGATTCATCGAATTTAACCGCAGACCTTCTGTGATAAGCCATCATACGATGTAGAATAATAAAACAAATAAACCTTTCGTTAAACACAAATTTATTTAAGCACGAAGCTTTTCACTCAGGTTCTGAGTATCCTCAGGTAAACGCGTAAAACTCACATAAACATGTTTTATATACCTACCTGTTTATGAGAGTTTTATGTACCTGAGAATGATCAGAACCTTAAATATAAATTCGTGCTTAAATATAAATTTGTGGTAAACGAAAGGTTTATTTGTTTTATTATTCTACATCGTTTGTGCGATACCTGGGCCATCATGTTCAACCTGCTCAACTACCGACATGTTCAACTAACTGTGCCTAGGCCACCTGGGACTGCAGTCACCGCTTAAAGTGAAGGGTCGAGTTAGTGATAATTAGTGTGCAAGATGTGTTCTCTGGGTCCTATTGCCTGGGTACTACCCACAGACCATCCATATCCCAAAATTAGTAGTACCTAGTTATCTTTTGTAGTCGATTACTTTACTTGGTTTGTTTGAGATATCATAACCTCGGCAAATTGAGGAGGAACTTGCATTAATGTCTCCAGATCTTATAGCCCTCGCGTGTCTCACAGTGCCGATTTTCAGGTGGAATATGGAAAAAGTAGGTACGCTCTCGGAGGAAGGTTCATTCCGCGCCAACCAATCTTCCGGGTGCAGAGAGAGAACAACCACTTTATTTACTCCTATAATAAAAACGCTAAAAAGACCTTGTCACATGGGTTTATTATTCTACTGGATATACCTACAGAAATGCTGGCTGTTCATTTATTGTTGCTTTCATGTAAAATAATTGAAATAGCTATTTCTGGTGGCTTCCACCAATTTTGGACCCCAATTTTTATTTTTTTTTCAAATTACCTTTGATTATTGGTAGTGCCATTCAATCGTCTTGAACCACGTGTTGACACTTTTCCTAGTGTTATTCTACAAATTGGTGGTGATTTCATACGATTTCGCAGGTTTTTGACTCATAAAAAATCAAGTTTGGGAGCTGAACATCTGGAACAACCTCAATTTTCCACTCCTTGGTCAAAGTAGACTTCATATTCGGTTTTCTCGTCCCCAAAAACATGGAAAACGATACCTCAAAAGCTCATTTTACTAACACGTTACTAAAACACAAAAAGTACCTATTTTTATACACATTTTCACTCATAAAACTCCTGGGTATATTCCGATCGGGCTGAAAAGTTCCGGGACTCAACTAGGGCCCAAATGGAGCATGTGTTCGAAAGAACGAATTTTTTAGACCGAAAATGAGACCGGTACACGTGATACGGCGGAAGGACATTGCATTTTGGTTTATTATTCTGTGAATAATACACCTACCTATGTATTCGCTCAGCAAAAAATTTTTATAACACCCCCTCAAAATTTTTTCTTTTCCGTTTCAAGGTGCGTAGATTCCAAAAATGCAATGTCCGTCCGCCGTCCGCCGTACGCCGTACACCGTACGCCGTACGCCGTTCGCCGTACGCCGTATCACGTCTACAGGCTTCATTTTCGGTCTAAAAAATTCGTTCTTTCGCACACATGCTCCATTTGGGCCCTAGTTGTGTCCCGAAACTTTTCAGCCCGATCGGAATGTACCCAGGGGTGTTATGAGTGAAAATGTGTGTAAAAATAGGTACTTTTTGCGTTCTAGCGACATGTTAGTAACATGAGCGTTTGAGGTGTCGTTTTCCATGTTTTTGGGGACGAGAAGACCGAATATGAAGTCGATTTTGACCAAGGAGTGGAAAATTGAGGTTGTAGTACCAGATGTTCAGCTCCCAAAACCCAAAACTGATTTTTTATGAGTCAAAAACCTGCGAAATCATCTGAAATCACAATCAATTTGTAGAAAACACTAGGAACAGTGTCAACACGTGGATCAAGGCGATTAAATGGCACTACCAATGATCACAGATCATTTGAAAAAAAAAGGAGCGTACCTAATTCAAGTTTTGGGGGCCAAAATTGGTGGAAACCATCAGAAATAGCTATTTCAATTATTTTACATGAAAGCAACAATTAATCAACAGCCAGCATTTGTATAGGTATGTCCAGTAGAATAATAAACCCATGTGTCAAGGACTTTGCAGCGTTTTGGAATCTACGCACCTTGAAACGGAAAAGAAAAAATTTTGAGGGGGTGTTATACAAATTTTTTGCTGAGCGAATACATAGGTGTATTATTCACAGAATAATAAACCAAAACAGCGAGCTGCCCACAGTCTGGGTTGCCATACGACACAGCATAACCAGTTAAACATAATTCAGTCATTAGTAAAACACGATAAAAACCAGTCATGCAGCATGACTTAATGAGCGAATTTTCAAAGAAATATTCGAATTAATGGCTATGGTTTTGAATAAAGGAAAACTTCGGTCTAAAATTTGGTTTTCTATGTATATTCTCTTCGTATTTATTTTAATTTGTACGTTTTGTCCATCCTGATTCTACCGTTTTGGGTTTTGGGTAGGTTTTGCGCACTTTAAATGCTCTAATTTAAGAACGGATTTAGATATCTAAAATCCGATTTCACCATCGTGTTCAGCGTGCAAAAACCTTTAAAATGAGGGGTCACTTGTTAGAAAATAACATTTTGGGGATTTTTGGGTAATTTTTGCGCACTTTAAATGCTCTAATTTGAGAACGGATCAAGATATCTAAAATCCGATTCCACCATCGTGTTCAGCGTGCAAAAAACTTTAAAATGAGGGGTCACTTGTTGGAAAATAACATTTTGGGGATTTTTGGGTAATTTTTGCGCACTTTAAATGCGCCAAAACCCTCCTTAGAGTAGGCCAATTTCGCCCATCTTCGAACTTAGCCTTTCGATTGCCAAGATAGATTTTTTGTGCAAATTTGAGCTGTTTATCTCAATTCTATCGAGAGTTATCGTCTGGAGTGACACATATATATATATATACATATAAAAAAGTGTTAAATTTCAGGAATCGTTTTAGAATGGTCTGAAACGGATTTCTATGAAGAAAATTTCCAAAAATTTATATTATTTAAATTTCGAAGCCATTGCAATAGCTTCATTTTCTTTGAAAATTCGCTAACAGGATAGCAAGATAAAAACGCTGCAAAGTCCTTGTCACATGGGTTTATTATTCTCTTGGACATAATAAATGGCCTTCAGACGATTTCCCAGGTTTTTCACTCATAAAAAATCAATTTTGGGAGCTGAACATTTCGTAGAACTCAATTTTCCACTCTTTGGTCAAAATCGACTTCATATTCGGTCTTCTCGTCCCCAAAAACATGGAAAATTATATCTCAGAAGCTCATGTTACTAACATGTTGCTATAACGCAAAAAGTACCTATTTTTACACACATTTTCACTCATAACAACCCTGGGTATCCGATCGGGCTGAAAAGTTTCGGGACACAACTAGGGCCCAAATGGAGCATGTGTGCGAAAGAACGAATTTTTTAGACCGAAAATGAAGCCTGTAGACGTGATACGGCGTACGGCGGACGGACATTGCATTTTTGGAATCTACGCACCTTGAAACGGAAAAGAAAAAATTTTGAGGGGGTGTTATAAAAATTTTTTGCTGAGCGAATACATAGGTGTATTATTCACAGAATAATAAACCAAAAGAGCTATGCGGATTGATAATTTATTAATGATTATGAATAAAGATGAAATTTGTCATTTATAGTTCCTAAGAATACAAGTGTCGATGCACAATTTGCAGCGTGTCTCTGAAGACGGTTAGGCACAAGTCCACCAGATCACCCCTACTCAACCCGAATTTTTTGAAAAAATCGCACAAAGCTGGGGAGGCTGTGCCACGAACGCCGGATCAAAGTCCGAACACTTCCCAGTTGGCGATGCTGTACTTCTCACGGAAGAGGAATTCGTGCCAGTGACGTCAACATAATATAACGGTACAACGATTTTAGCGAATTTTCAAAGAAAATGAAGCTATTGCAATGGCTTCGAAATTTAAATAATATAAATTTTTGGAAATTTTCTTCATAGAAATCCGTTTCAGACCATTCTAAAACGATTCCTGAAATTTAACACTTTTTTATATGTATATATATATATATATATATATATATATATATTTATATATGTGTCACTCCAGACGATAACTCTCGATAGAATTGAGATAAACAGCTCAAATTTGCACAAAAAATCTATCTTGGCAATCGAAAGGCTAAGTTCGAAGATGGGCGAAATTGGCCTACTCTAAGGAGGGTTTTGGCGCATTTAAAGTGCGCAAAAATTACCCAAAAATCCCCAAAATGTTATTTTCCAACAAGTGACCCCTCATTTTAAAGGTTTTTGCACGCTGAACACGATGGTGGAATCGGATTTTAGATATCTTGATCCGTTCTCAAATTAGAGCATTTAAAGTGCGCAATAATTACCCAAAAATCCCCAAAATGTTATTTTCTAACAAGTGACCCCTCATTTTAAAGGTTTTTGCACGCTGAACACGATGGTGGAATCGGATTTTAGATATCTTGATCCGTTCTCAAATTAGAGCATTTAAAGTGCGCAAAAATTACCCAAAAATCCCCAAAATGTTATTTTCCAACAAGTGACCCCTCATTTTAAAGGTTTTTGCACGCTGAACACGATGGTGGAATCGGATTTTAGATATCTTGATCCGTTCTCAAATTAGAGCATTTAAAGTGCGCAAAAATTACCCAAAAATCCCCAAAATGTTATTTTCTAACAAGTGACCCCTCATTTTAAAGGTTTTTGCACGCTGAACACGATAGTGAAATCGGATTTTAGATATCTAAATCCGTTCTTAAATTAGAGCATTTAAAGTGCGCAAAAATTACCCAAAACTAGGATAATCTTTAAACTCTTACCCCCCCCCCCCCCCCCCACCCCCTTAGAGTGGTCAGATTGAAATATGTGAGAAGTATTAATTGAAGACGAGAGTTCGAAGCAAAAAAGGGGGAGGCAAACGATTAGTACAACTCCTTGAATTTACCCACAGCGATCAAATAAATAAGCACTTAGTACAATTACGTAATAAACAAACGGTAGAATCAGGATGGACAAAACGTACAAATTAAAATAAATACGAAGAGAATATACATAGAAAACCAAATTTTAGACCGAAGTTTTCCTTTATTCAAAACCATAGCCATTAATTCGAATATTTCTTTGAAAATTCGCTCATTAAGTCATGCTGCATGACTGGTTTTTTTGTCTCCTTTCCCGATTCTAGTTGATCGAAATGTTCGTTATTTTGATAGTCACAGCCTTGAAGAAATACAAACAATTTATCGTCCTTTTTCTGTTAGGAACTAGTTCCAAAGCCCTTACGCCCCATACCGAAGGTATAGGTATGTATCTACTAAGTCTTCCTTTAGGGAAAAAAATTGTTGTTCCAACATTGTGTTCATCAGGCTTTGTTAGCAAAAATGTCCCTCTACAAAGAATAGGAGTTGATCATAAACTTTCCACAGCAAACCCCTATAGCATTTTGCAAAAGCCCTCACTGAAATCCTCTTGTCGCTTGACCTTCATTTTTGTAGATACCGCAGTGTTCTACTTGGTAAGAGTACCTACAGGCGCGGATCCAAGGGGGGGGGGGGGGTCACAGGGGTCATGACCCCCCAGAATCAGCCTGCATTTCAAAAAGCAGAGCTGAACGAATTGTTCACAAACCCGAAAACAAAAAAAAACCAAACGAAAACGAACCCAGTTTTTGTGAAATCAAAAAAGAACTAGGTACTTATAAAAAATCTAAAATGATTCCATCAAAAATGTCAAAATTAGTCGAATACAATCGTACACTTGGTCCTACCAATGTTACTTTATATACAATTTTATGTCAATAAATTTACCTTGGTGTATCCGTCAAATTACACCTTGTTTATTTCTTCTTATTTTTATTAATTATTATCTTGTTTTTGTTTCGTTCTCGTTTTCTTTCCTGCCAAATTCAGTAAAAACGATACTGAACTCACTGAGATCAACAATAGATTGTTGTGGTTTCAATGCTTTGATTTGCAAACTCTGAAGTTAGCTACGCTGCCATAAAATGCGCCAATTTGTTTGAAAACACATTAGGACACTTTTTTAGAAGAAAATTGAAAATAAATACATTTATCAGTTGAATAATTAATAGATATTGAAAAATATTTTTTAAATAATATAAACAATGAATTTTATAAATAAATACAATTAATTTTGTAAGTAGACAAATTGGACGAGTTTAGGCATAAGGTTGAAAATTCTGTTTGTATTGTTCGTTTGGTTATTTTTTTATTTTTTGTTATTTTTTATATTGTTCTACCCTGTGACCCCCTCCGGAAAAAAACTCTGGATCCGCCCCTGAGTACCTATGCTAAAAACTGGAGAATGCGAATCAAATTCGCCGATGTAGAGATTCAAAAGAGGGTGGAATGTACTCTCGAAACCATGGAATGTAATAGCATCGACATGTTCAGTTGAATGTCCAATGATACGGCGAGCTTCATTTTGATCCTTTTGTTCGATGAATCAACTCATTTGCTGTCTCGCTCATTCAAATCCTCGCCCCCAACAGGTGGTTACCTGTGGCAACCTCCCGCCAGCCAATGATGTCATCTTGTGAGCCCATCCGTCTTGTCTACTATAACCCGATGACGGGAGAGAAGGAAAAGTAGCTCAATCAACCATGGAAGGCCCCTCATAAAGGGCAAAGGTTTTGTTGTCTGGCCTTGGTGCTGTAAAGCTGGCCACTAATCCGAAATAACACGCCGGGAAATGAGATCAGAGCAAAGAAGATATTGGTAGGTGAGCCCATGTCAGGCTCTTCCTTGCATGAAAGCAACACTTCATGCTCACTGCAAAGAGTGGGTTACACATTTGACTTAATCTCTCGCGAACGGTCAAAGCGGAAACATCGAGCTCTGTGAAGAGAAAATAGGTACTCGCGGCACGAGAAAAATTTTTTCTCTTTCGGCGGCATGAACTCGGACAGTGGTGGCCAGCTGACGATAGCTGAAATTGTTTTGCAATCGGAGGCCAAGATACCAAAACATCAGTTATTGAAGAGGAACAAAAAGTCTCTGACCCTCAAGAGAAACTGAATAAAATAGAACAAGTAAATGTGTCTTTCCATACAGACCCAAGGGATCTTGCATGTGAAGTTGGGGATGACGAAGTTCGCTCATACGATGTCTCTGGCATAAAATTTAAAACTAGTACAGGAAAAACCAGTGTGACTCAAAACAAGCCCCAAAAACCCCAACCAAAAAAAGAACCAAAACCTTCTCCACTTACAGTTCCAAAACATCGAAACACGCCTTACAGAAGTAGTACCAAATTTAACCTTCACTCAGTTAAGTGATGGCAAATAAAAATTCACACGGTAACGTCTATCCGAGCGCTTAGATCGGAGGTAATTCAAAAAAAAAAGTCCGTTTACGACTTATCAAAATAAGCAAGAACGATCATACAGTCAAATTGCAAGGTCTTCCAATGGGGCTCGTTCTGCTAGAGCTTAAAGAAGCATTTGCTCTAGAACACCCAGACCTTGAGGTCCTGAATGTTACTCAAAACTGAAATGGGGAACAAAAACACCCATAGATATGTATATCGTTGAGTTTTCCCCAGGAACTAATCCAGTACATGGGATAATAGTACATGGGATCACAAAAGTACTCATCGTAGGTCAAATTCGAAAACCTAAAACCCAGCAAAATTGTGTCTCACTGTAAAGGGTGCCAGAAACTACACCTCGAAAATGGAGAGATTTGTCAAATGCGCAGGCGTCCATGCCACAGAAAATTACATCAAACCTCGTGATACTCTAGCCAAGTGTGCAGACGGCGGGGACTCTAATACGTCCAGTTACCGCAAATTCCCAGTGGCCGTTAAAGCAGCCAGAATCCACAAAAAAAGATCACAGGGTCTGGAAGCTGGTCCTTAAAACATTGGCAAAAGAACCATTCAAAATAAGACTCCAATCATGAGAAAAATCGGGCACTTCGGTCATCAGCCAACCATTCAGCCTACTTATTTATGCTCAGGCGGTAAATAGCTGTGCAGGCTTTGTCGCCCAGCCAGCTGTCATGTAGCCTGATCAAAGGATTCAGTCGTTATTGCAAACCATACTTGCAAATCAAAGTCGAGTTGGGAAATACCCTAATCAGCGTCAGCCAAAGACTAGGTGCCTCAAAAGAGGCCAGGGGCGACCGCTAAAGAAATCATCATGATGCGCAACCTACGAGTTATCTGCTGGAACGCCAGTGGACCGACGAATGGTGCTTGAGGTTACCCTTAATTTCAACCACACAGATATCTGTATGATTTCTGTAACCCATTTTATCTCACAGTCTCTCTTTAAAGTTGAAGGATACAAGTGCTACCATGCTCTCCATCCCAGCCATAACGCACGAGGAGGCACAGCGGTACTGATAGAGAAAACCTGAAACACCACGAATGCGTCAAAATTGAGGAAGAACAGTTTCAGATTTTTGCAATCACTGTGAAAACGAAATCCTATGGAACTGGTGTTGCGAGTGTTTATATTCCGCCACAGCATAAATATCATAAAAGAAGAAGAATTTGCTGAGCGTTTGGCCTACTGGGAAATCGCTTTATTATCGGCGGAGACTTCAACGCAAAACACACATTTGCGCGCTGCACACGCCTTTATGCAGCGCATGGCATAGAGATCTTCAAATATGTGCAATCAAATAACTGTTCGTCGTTGTCAACTGGGAAACCAACATAGTGGCCATCAGATACTGCTAAGAAACCAGACTTGATTGACTTCTTTATCATGAAAAATAGCTCAGCAAACTATGCGCTTGTTGAAGAAACATTTATCCTAAAACCACATAATCTGGTCCTATTGAACAAAAAGATAGGCTGATATCAGTTCAAAATCGACATAAATCAGCACATTGACCTTAGTAAGGCACTAAAAACGCCAGCTGATGTTGACTGTGAGCTGATACAACTTGCTCACTCCATCCAAACTGCGGCATGGCAAAACTTACCTGAAGAACAGTGAAACTTGAAGGGCCACAATCATCCATGAAGTTGTCAATAAGATCAGAGAAAAGCGAAATCAGATGTAAATGGCCAAATACTTACACGCATCACAGTAAATGGCAAAATACACGCATCGCAGACCACAAAACGGAATCGCACAAAGTTGCTTACGAACTGCAGACAATGATGGAGCAGGTTCAAGAAGACTCATAAGAAGATTATCAAATCTCATGTCGCTCACTAATCATCGAGACACTGACTACTCGCTCTGGAAGGCACGAAATATTTGAAGAGACCTGTCATCCCAAGCACCACCCATCAAAGACGCGGCTAATGACAAGTGGATAAACACCAACCAAGAAAAGGCTGATGCATTTGCTCATCATCTAGCAGACATCCACGCCCAGTGCTGGTAGTCCTGACGAAGAACCCCTGGAAAAAGTTCCTCTTGAGTGATCAAGAGATTGACATCCCACTGGTCACTGTCAAGGAAGTTCAAAAAACTATCAATACTCTTATCAATCCAAAGAAGGCCCCTGATCTGATCACAGGTCAAGTCCTCAAACACCGGAAGTACTTTTGACAATGCCACAAATATCATATATGTATCCATCTAACTTCTGCGTGGTCCGCAGTATGTGGAAACGTGCGAGCAAGGTAAACCACCCGATGAGTTGACGTCCTATCGACTGATATCTCTCTTACCTTCACTGTCGAAACTTTGAAAAGGTCCTTCACAAACGACTAATCAAAACTGTATAAGAATGAAAGCTCATACCCAAACATCAGTTTTGATTTTGGCATTAGGATTCGACTATAGATCAGGTGCACTGGATCGCTCATGAGTCATTGAACAAGCCCTAGAAGACAAAAAAAGTCTGCTCTGCCGTCCTCGAAATCACTCAGGCGTTAGATAAAGTCTTGCCAAGGGACTTAATCTTAAACTCAGACGAATGCTTTCGGCAAAATATGCTGAGTTGCTACAGTCCTACCTATCGCATCGATACTTCTGGATCAAACAAGATGACGCGTATTCGGAAGCAAAAATGATCCACGCTGGTGTACCACAAGGAAGTGTACTTGGCCCATTCTTGTACGTCCTTTACACCAGTGATTTACTCAAAACGTGAAGAAAACACTCTGGCGCCATTTGAAAATGATACTGCGGTCCTCACTGTCGGTGAAGGCAATCGGAGTCAACCTCATAGCTGAGAAGGTCCATCAAGTCTCCAGGCATAGACAATCAACTGGAGAAAAAGGATGAATGAGAAGAAATCGGACAATGTCGATTTTACCAACCGCCAAATCGAATATATACCGGTCTTCCTCAACCATTAGGTCATCCCGTATGCCAACGAGGCAAAATATCTAGGATGACACTTTGTATCTAGTATGTAGCATCCAGTATCTAGTATGATACTAGATACAAAGCTCCGCTGGAAAGCGCACGTAAAAAATAAAGGCAGAACTGGTCACCAAATTCAGAAAAATGCGCTAGTTGATTGGCAAAAAGCGCTAAAGAGCGTTGAAAGAAATTTCAAGTTTGGGGGGGGCGGAACAGCTATGTGTATTATCCTTTTACACAATAGCACGAATATTTCTTGGAAAATTCGCTGTTATAGCTATGCTGCATGACTGGAACTTTTCGTAGTACATGTTAGCTGACATTTTTGCAATTAGACATACCTACGTAGTTTTCTCTATTTAGAACCAGTCAAGTTCATATTAATTAGCGAATTTTCGAAGAAAAGGAAGCTATTGTTCTCGGTCCAAAATTTTTAAAACTCGAATTTCCGAAAGATTTTTATACCAAAATCCGTTTCAGACCATCCTGAATTCCCTGCCGAAAGACACCGAAAATTATATGTATATATATATATATATATATATATATATATATATATATATATATATATATATATATATATATATATATATATATATATATATATATATATATATATATATTTATATATTTATATATATATTTATATATTTATATATGTATGTGTCATTCCAGACGATAACTCTCGAAAGAATTGAGATAAAAAGTTCAAATTTGCACGAAAAATCTGTCTTGGCAATCGACAGGCTAAGTTCGAAGATGGGCAGAATCGGGTCACTCTAAGGGGGAGTTTTTGGGAGTTTTAGGGGGGGAAAATTACCCATAAATTCCCAAAATGAAAAAGTCTGACAAGTGACACCTCATTTTAAAGGTTTTTGTACGCTGAACACGATGGTGAAATCAGAATTGCGATATCTCATTCCATTCTCAAACTGGAGCACTTTGAAGATGAAGGAACGTGGTTATTTCTTGAGATGTTCTTCCTGGTTCGTCTGCTCTAATCTGATAACGGAATGGGATATCGCAATTCTGACTTCACCATCGTGTTCAGCGTTGGAAAATCTACAAACCGAGGTGTTACTCGGCAAAAAATGGAACAAAAAATTTGTTACGTACCCAATACCTACTCTTCTGGTATTCAAAACATTTTTGATTTCCCCCTCCCCATCCTTCCACCCCAAATTTTACTTTGCGAAAAACTACTCCTGTTTTAATTTTGTATGGTATCAAGTTGGGAAAACATTGGCCGAAAATTAATTTTCAGAAAATTTTGGGCGGAAGAGGAAGATGCCGAAAACTTCGAAAATTCGCTCTTATAGCCATGCTGCATGACTGTGGTTTTTTTTATTTAAAATATATTCCTAGAATATATGGGTACCTACTAATTTCACAGGTACTTGCTTGCATGACTGACCGTTGAATATCTTGGACGCTCAGGCATTGTTGGAATGACATTGACGCGGTCGCAACTGCAGACGATGACCTACAAGTTTTTCGTCTATTGATCGTCTTTCCGAGATATTCATTCAGGAATCGTGATGTAAAATATCCAACAGAAAAAAAGTTGTTGAAACGCTGCAGAAGCCCTTGAGAAGGTTAAACAACCAGAGCAAGGCCTGTGGTTCCACAATTAACGTGGTGTTCTGACTAACAATAGCGATATCCCGATAGCTGGATCTTGAGGTTGGGTAACAGCCTTCCTGAAAATTATCTCCACCATCACTTAGGTCCTACACCTCCTCTACTCGTCTATAGGTTCATTATCTGTTACTATATTCACGTGATCGCTCCATTAATTCGAAAATTAATATGGCCCTATTGGTACCGGTAAGGTAACTACAAAATTCGATACGAGAAAGCGCTTACTATTGTTTCAATAGGAGCTTTTGACGTGAATGATTGACTTTAGCGCTTTCAAAACTACTCTGTTCCGCAACTTGGAGGTTTTTTACACAAGGTGACGCTGGAGGTAATAAATTCAGAAAGAGCCGTTCGAAGAAAGGGCGTTGATAATATTATGTTATTATCAAAATGATTTATGATTCTGAAGTTTGAAGTCGTGAAGCGGGCCCTTAATGACTTTTTCCCCATCTTGCTGACTTCCAGATATGTACTTTTTTCGCTTCCAAGGGAGGGGCACGATTTGAAACTATGAAACACAGTGAATTCCTCTTAGTTTTGTGATTAAGATTCGAAATTCACCATAATATAATGAATGGTAGGTATCAAACTCCCATTGACACGAGTATTTAGAGTCTGTACCTAAGCAGATAAAATACAAGTAAGTATGTCTGCGCATGTGCGAAGCGAAATTTCATATAACTTCATTTCTCTTCATATTTATTTGATAGTTTGATTGATTATTTTCCGATAGCACAGGCGGAAGCTCAATTACAATAGATGATTATTATTGAATGATTCGAATCAGTCTAAATATACCTACTCGTGCGTATTAATGAACACGTTGATTTATAAATTAATAGAAGAATAGAGAAAATACTTGCGATTAGAATATGGTGAACGGTTAATTAGTGAAACAATTAAATATGTTCCACAAACATAAATAATATGTAGGTAACCAGTATATTATAACAAACCTGTAGAATGTACTCTTTTGCGTCAAAGCTGAAAATGGTAGCTAGCTATTTAAGTAAGAATTATCAGTAAAATGGAACAAAATGATACCCAAACACAATCGCACTCCCATTATAGCGGAACAAATACCTTATAGGTAAATAAATAATACCTAAGCGATGTATTTACTTATGTATTATAGTACCTTAGTTATTGTACGTACCTACCTATACAAGACTAGGTACTACAAATGTACCTATATAAATATATTATCTAGTATACTAGACTACTACCTGTATACAGGGTGATGCATAATTGGCCGCAACAGCCAAAAAGCCGTGTTGCGTCGAATTTCGCAACACTGTGTGTTTTAAGCTCGTTGTGCATAATTCAACGCAACATTGCAGGAAAGCTTTGAAATACTCAACCCCCCCATCAGGTAATCTTTTTTCCTCATGTTGATTCAGTTTCCTCCAAATTAACATTTGATTACGAGACATTCAAGTATACTTCTGGTATGTTAACAGCATTTGATATAGGAAAACAATAAACAAATAAATTAATAAAATAAGAAATTTTTCGTTTGTAAATAGAATTTTGTTTAATTTGTTTCTGTGTATTTTTCAACAGCATTGTGGAGAATTTCATTTCTTACCTATTTCGAATTCCAAAAGAAGACAACATAAGTACATATTTTGTACAGAATACCCTTCTGTTACAGATCACAGCTCTCTGTACAGATAACCCGTCTATATAATATAATATGTACTACGCTATACATATTATGTGAATCGCAGACCCTCCGTAGGTTAGACCTAACCGCGTACTCGTTACTGGGTACCTACCTAAATCACGAGTTAAATGTTGCTAAAATAATACAGTCGATGACAAACAGTAACTAAAACGGCATAAAGAAACGCAAATAATGAAGTTCTAAAGGAAAATTGTTGATGTGGAGTGAAATAAATGCCCCTTCTACGTAGATCACTGTAGCCCCTTCGTGGTAGATGAACCGTTGTAAGTATAATAATTTTTCGTTGTGTAATAATTTGCCGTTGTGTAACAATTTACCATTGTGCAATAATTTACCCATCAATAACACTTCAACGTTTGTTCAAGTTTCACAAGTAACTACCAACAAAATCCAATAGTCCATCACTCATCAAATGAAATAATATCACAGAACAACCAACTCGACGTCATACAGCCATCCTTGATTATAATCAGGTGCTCCCTAGTGATGATATCCCGGCCGGATTTATACCGTTTGATTCACGATCGTGTTGACGAAGCTTTTTGGTGCACACGAACGGCAGGCCGTACAATGCTCCGGGTGGACTCAAAAATTTGTTTAGCTCAAGGCAAATTTAATAACGGAAAAAAAACCATACCCTTCTATCGAAAGTTTTCGAGATACGGCGTTCTGAAAATTTCAACCCCTATTCTGAACCCCTTAGAGATGACTGTCAGTAACGCCGAGCTTTGAGGACCAACTAGACCACGAACGGAACCTATAACCCGAATTTCATAATCTTTTTGCCATTACAGGTACTGTTTGTCATATTATATATTATGTTCCTTTTAGCGAATTTTCGAAGAAAAGGAAGCTATTGTTCTCGGTCCAAAATTTTTAAAACTCGAATTTCCGAAAGATTTTTATACCAAAATCCGTTTCAGACCATCCTGAATTCACTGCCGAAAGACACCAAAAATTATATGTATATATATATATATATATATATATATATATATATTCATATATGCATGTGTCATTCCAGACGATAACTCTCGACAGAATTGAGATAAAAAGTTCAAATTTGCACGAAAAATTGTCTTGGCAATTGACAGGCTAAGTTCGTAGATGGGCAGAATCGGGTCACTCTAAGGGGGAGTTTTGGGGAGTTTTAGGGGGGAAAAATTACCCATAAATTCCCAAAATGAAACAGTCTGACAAGTGACACCTCATTTTAAAGGTTTTTCTACGCTGAACACGATGGTGAAATCAGAATTGCGATATCTCATTCCGTTCTCAAACTGGAGCACTTTGAAGATGAAGGAACGTGGTTATTTCTTGAGATAAAACAGTTTTACATAAAATCAGTTATTTCTTCGAAAATTCGCTCTTATAGCCATGCTGCATGAGTGTTGTTTTTTTTTTTTTTTTTGTCTACCTACCTACCTACCTACATAACCTACCTACCTATACTAGATTTAGTAACAGCAATATATTTAGAGATTGCGATAAAAAATATTCATACGTAGGTACATAGTAATAGTTAAGGTAGAAGAAGAAAAGAATAGGTAGCTGGCTGGTAATAGCCGGTTTTACAGCCGTCAAAAATGGTAGACTATATACGAATGATCTTTAAATTAACATAGAACAAAATGATAGTACAAAATCACACACCTATCCTACATAACCATGTTTACTCCTGTTAACGAACAAGTATCATGGAGGTTGCTTTCAACGCGACAGCACTGTACCAACGTTACATTTTGAACAACCAAGTAGGTAATTTATTACAGTTCATCGAACATTTGGAATGAAACTTTCTAGCCCTACACTAACCTGCAACCTTACGTACAAGCCCTACAAAATGCAACAGACGCGGAAATTTCGATGTTATTTCTCATGTTTTCAGCGTTTCAAAGTATATTTTTTCACGTCAGATAGATGGTCTAAAACAATTAGACGGTGCTACCCACATCTCAAGTAATTTCTAGTGATGTGGTAACGCTGGCATGGATGTAGATCAATCACGTTATAAGCCTTTCAAGTAATCCGGTTCGAGGCGGTACGTGATTTCCTTCCAGCAGGAAATCTCTCAAAAATACTGCAGTCCCAAAAATTGTAATTTTTAATTTATATTATTACTAAAAATATTTGTTTGTAATATGAAATAGTGGTACTCCTCCCCCTAGCACGAGGTTATCCTCAAATGGGGGAGTAGCAATCTAAGTATGTATATATTTCTCTTTCTTGTCTATGTATCCAATAAATGATTGAAAAAAAAAAAAAACCTACTACTATGCCCATTGTTCACCCATAACACCCCTGGGTATATTCCGATCGAGCTGCAAAATTTCGGGACACAACTAGGGCTCGAATGGAGCATGTGTGCGAAAGAACGAATTTTTTAGACCGAAAATGAAGCCGGTATGCATGATACGGCGGATGGACATGGCATTTTCTGAATCTAAGCACCTTGAATCGTAAAAGAAAACACTTTGAGGGGGTGTTATAAAAATGTTTTGCTGAGTGAATACACAGGTGTGCTATTGACAGAATAATAAACCAAAAGGGAGTTATCAATATCCACACCCCCTGGTGACGGGTAGTTTCAAGTGACGGCTGATTATTAGGGCTTGTTATTTACATCTTTGGTCCTCATTATTAAATTTACCGGTAGGTGTTCGGACATAGTCATTTAATAGGGCAGGGGTTTGTGTCGCTATATGGAACTGCTTGCATCACAGGTGTAACTTGAGGTGGCTGCCGAAAAACAATAGAATGCTAAGTGGGCCGGAGGCCGCAGCCACACCCTGTGCAGGGCCCAAATAGCGCATTGTCCCCAAGCTGGGATACGCTTTCGAAAACCATTTTTATTGAACCGATTTATGACCCAACACCCGACCCATTTTGGTTTATTATTTTCAATAATGAATCTTTGGAATCCAGCATCAAAACGAAATTTTAACCCCCCCCCCCCCCCCTACCACCCTCAAAATTTGATAGTTTCAAGGTATGTAGAATCCGAAAATGCAAAAAAATTTCTTTACGTCCACGTTCGCCGTACTGAGCACTTTTCTTAGTTACCATGAACCAAAATTGACGAAATTCGGTTAATAGGTCCCATGGGGACTAGCTGGTCCTTGAAGCTCGGCGTTAATGTCAGTCATCCCTAAAGGTACCTTTACACTGGCAACAAATATTGCCAGAATTGAGAAAATTGCTCTACAAAAGTGGCCCGGCAACTCATGGCAATATTTATTGCCGCAAGTATTCCACGTTGCGAGCAACATTTCTTGCCGGAGGTTGCTCAATAAATGTTGCTCCATAAAAATTGCTAAATTTTTACATTTACACTTGAGAGGGAGATTTCGAAACAGTTGCTCACGAAATGCAGCAAGAAGAGGCCGTCATCAAAATCACTTGATTTGACCAACTGTTCATTTTTACAGCAACACTAAAACACACGCACCGACTCAAAGCTAGCACAAAACCAAGGATAAACAATGAGATATACACTGTGATCCACACTTTCTATTCGAGGATATGGAAGGGAGAGTTGAGGGAGCATCGCCCGTCCCTACATACTGTGAATTACAGAAACCACGAGGTGCAGAACTGTGATTCATACCTTCTAAAAAATGTTATTCACACCTTCTAAAAAATGTGATCGATTGTGCATCGATCCATTTCGGACTCGATTATACCGACATGGAGTGAGTTCTTTTCTGCATCCTACGAGTATAATGGCTCCCCCCAATTCGAAAGGCTTATTATTCACATAATTTTTTCAGAAGGATTAAAAAAATCATGGTTCCATTATAGAGGCTCCATTTGTGCGAAAGTTCAGATTTTTTTTGTAACACTTCTCTTTGTGGACACATATTATGTGAAGAAGGGAGCAAAAAAAATGTTTTTCACAAAACTACACAGACATAAATATATTTGGAAAAAAATTAAAAAATATATTGAATTAATTTTTTAATTTCATTTCGTAGGTACGTATTTACAGGTTTTTTTACTAATAATTTGCTTGCTAACATAATACATTTACATAAAAGTTCAATTATGCATGTAAACACTCCGAAACACGGTCTTCAACCTTCGAAATGTTGCCGGAAGTTTTCCAAGGGGGCCGGACTTCATCGGCAACACGAAAAACTGTTGCTGAAGTGGATTCAACGCCCGGAAATGTTGCTCCACTCGCGGCAACTATTACCGGCAATACCAGGCAACACTCGGCAATATCTCCGAAACGAGAATAGTTGCCTGTCAATATGGAGCAAGATATATTGCCGAGAGAAATGTTGCTAGTGTAAAGGTACCTTAAGAGGTGAAAAATAAGGGTTACAGTTTCCAGGACGCCGTTACCTCAAATTTTTTTACGTTTTGGTTTACTATTCTGTGAATAATACACCTATGTACCTATTCGCTCAGCTAAAAATTTTTATAACACCCCCTCAAAATTTTTTCTTTTCCGTTTCAAGGTGCGTAGATTCCAAAAATGCAATGTCCGTCCGCCGTATCACGTGTACAGGCTTCATTTTCGGTCTGAAAATATCGTTCTTTCGCACACATGCTCCATTTGGGCCCTAGCTGTGTCCTTCTTTCAGCCCGATCGGAATATACCCAGGGGTGTTATGAGTGAAAATGTGTATAAAAATAGGTACTTTTTGCGTTTTAGCAACATGTTGGTAACATGAGCTTTTAAGGTATCGTTTTTCATGTTTTTGGGGACGAGAAGACCGAATATGAAGTCGATTTTGACGAAAGAGTAGAAAATTGAGGTTCTACCAGATGTTCAGCTCCCGAAATTGATTTTTTATGAGTTAAAAACCTGGGAAATCGTCTGAAATCACCATCAATTTGTAGAATAACACTGGAAAAAGTTTCAACAGGTGGATCAAGACGATTAAATGGTACTATCAATGATCAGAAATAATTTATTAAAAAAAAAAAAAAAGGAGCGTACCTTATTCGTGTTTTGGGGGCCAAAATTGGTGGAAACCACCAGAGATAGCTATTTCAATTATTTTATATGAAAGTAACAATAAATAAACAGCCAACATTTCTGTAGGTATGTCCAATAGAATAATAAACCCATGTGACAAGGACTTTGCAGCGTTTCAAATAGTTCTCGAACTTGGTAGTTTTTTTGAAACCACCCGGACGTACGTCCAGCCGTTCGTTCACAGTAAGTTCGCAGCAACAGTTGGGAATTGGCCCGAGATAATCATTGCTAGGGAGCACCTGATTATAATCACGGATGGCTGTATGAAGTCGAGTTGGTTGTTCTGTGATATTATTTCATTTGAAAAATGATAGCTATGATATCTTTTGGATTTTGTTGATAGGTAATTTTGTAACTTGAACGAGCGTTGTAGTATTATTGGGTAAATAATGGTTTATTGTACTATCTACGCAGAAGGGGCGTCTACACAGGTAAATTATTACACAACTTTATTATTTACCTTATGCTTCATGAATAACTACAAAAAATGATGAATGGTGAATGGTTTAATTAGAATCCCGCGCATTTGTATGAAACTTTAATTCCCGGGCCGGCTCCAGTACTCGATTTAGGGCTCTCCTGGGGGAGGTCGAGGGTCCTGACCACAGAAGGGGCATCTATACAGGTAAATAATAAACCGTTGTGTAATAGTTTGCAGCGTTTTTGTATCATTAGTTAAAAATGTATTACCTTAGAACTAATCCTTTAGTTCCTGAAAGAGAAACCATCAAATTTTGATGGGGGGGGGGTTAAAAATTTGTTTTCCATGCTCGATTCCAAAGGTTCATCATTGAAAATAATAAACCAAAATGTTAACCTCCCCTCAAAATTTGATGGTTTCTATTTCAAGGTGTCCGAAAATGCAATAAACAAATATTTCTGTCTGTCCGCCGGCCGTACGACGTACTCCGCACTTTCCTTTGTCATCAGGAACCAAAATCGATGAAATTTGGTTTGTAGGTTCCGTTCGAGGTCCAGTAGGTCCGCGAAGCTCGGCGTTACTGTCAGCCATCCATAGGGGTTGAAATCTCCAGGACGCCGTTACCTCGATTTTTTTAACGTTTTTAAATAGTTCTTGAACCTGGGAGTAATTAACACTAAATAACAGCCAACATTTCTGTGGGTATGTCCAATAGAATAATAAACCCATGTGACAAGGACTTTGCAGCGTTTTTCAAATCTGCGCACCTTGAAAAGTAAAAGAAAAAAAAATTTGACGGATGTAGTAAAGATTTTTTGCTGAGCGAATGCGTAGGTGTATTATTCACAGAATAATAAACCAAAACGCTGCAAATCCCTGCACAACGGTTTATTATTTTGTATAGAATACCCTTCTGTTACAGATCACAGCTCTATGTATAGATAACCCTTCTATATAATATGATATCTACTATTCTATTATATACATATTATGTAGATCGCAGACCCTCCGTAGGTTAGTACCTAACCCCGTACTCGTTACTAGGTACCTACCTAAATCACGAGGTAAATGTTGCTAAAATAATTCTGCCGATGACAAACAGTACCTAACAAAAAGAAACACACATAATGAAGTTCTGAAAAGAAATTGTTGATGAGGAGTGAAAAAAGTTGCAAAAGTTCCTACCAACAAACTCCAGCCCCTTCTACGTAGATGGTATAATGAACCGTTGTGTAATAATTTACCGTTGAGTAATGATTTACCGTAGTAATAATTTACCCATCAATAATACTTCAACGTTTGTTCAAGTTTCACTACCTACCAACAAACTCCAAAAGAGCCACGTACGGCGTACGGCGGACAGACAGAAATATTTTTATTGCAGTTTTGGATTCTACATACCTTGAAACGTAAACCATCAAATTTTGAGGGGGGGTAAGAATTTTTTTTTTCATGCTCGATTCCAATGGTTCATTATTGAAAATAATAAACCAAAACTGGAATGAACTACAGACCTGAAAAAGAAAAACGGAGTTATTGAAAAAATAGTCTATTTCCACTAATACACAAAAAACACTGGTATAACGGTTTTGGTGATCAAACCATCGTCAGTAACGCAAGTGTGTCAGTAAGTTACTGTGTGTTACTGACGATGGTTTGATCACCGAAACCGGTATAACAGTGTTTTTTGCGTTTTTTGTGTATTAGTGGAAATAGACTATTAGCGAATTTTCGAAGAAAAGGAAGCTATTGTTCTCGGTCCAAAATTTTTAAAACTCGAATTTCCGAAAGATTTTTATACCAAAATCCGTTTCAGACCATCCTGAATTCACTGCCGAAAGACACCAAAAATTATATATATATATATATATATATGTGTCATTCCAGACGATAAATCTCGAAAGAATTGAGATAAAAAGTTCAAATTTGCACGAAAAATCTGTCTTGGCAATCGAAAGGCTAAGTTCGAAGATGGGAAGAATCGGGTCACTCTAAGGGGGAGTTTTGGGGAGTTTTAGGGGGGGAAAATTACCCATAAATTGCCAAAATGAAAAAGTCTGACAAGTGACACCTCATTTTAAAGGTTTTTGTACGCCGAACACGATGGTGAAATCAGAATTGCGATATCTCATTCCATTCTCAAACTGGAGCACTTTGAAGATGAAGGAACGTGGTTATTTCTTGAGATGTTCTTCCTGGTTCGTCTGCTCTAATCTGATAACGGAATGGGATATCGCAATTCTGACTTCACCATCGTGTTCAGCGTTGGAAAATCTACAAACCGAGGTGTTACTCGGCAAAAAATGGAACAAAAAATTTGTTACGTACCCAATACCTACTCTTCTGGTATTCAAAACATTTTTGATTTCCCCCTCCCCCTCCTTCCACCCCAAATTTTACTTTGCGTAAAACTACTCCTGTTTTAATTTTGTATGGTATCAAGTTGGGAAAACATTGACCGAAAATTAATTTTCAGAAAATTTTAGGCGGAGGAGGAAGATGCCGAAAATTTCGAAAATTCGCTCTTATAGCCATGCTGCATGACTGTGGTTTTTTTTTTTCAATAACTCCGTTTTTCTTTGAAATGGGTTTCCACGATTTCTTCGCGAGTGATTTAGTTCCTACAGACCTGACTTAAAAGAACTGCTCCTTTCAAGGACTGAACCAACTGAACTTGGATCCCTCAAGTGAACTACTGTTACCCGCCACTGGAGGTAGTAAGTAACAGTACAGCGGGCGAAATGCGATGTCTGGAAGCTGCGAACTCCTCGCGCTGCTCCTATTCCGGTGCCGCGCCCCCGGGGGGGCTCGCCGGCCCGTTGGGATGCGACACTTGTTACGTTGTTACGCAAACCCCCTCCCCCCCACGACAGCCAATTCATTCACCCAAACGGGGGGGGTTAACCCACCCCCTCCCCGTTACACCCCCAAGGAAACTCCCCCTTCCGCCCCCTTGCGTACCCCCCCATTAGGCAAATTGGGGCGTTCGGGGGCGATCTTTTTGTCCCGCTCGGCCGGCCGGTATAAAAGGTAACATGGCCACCATTGAGGCCATAGAACTCGCAAGTCCTTCCGAACAACAACATGTACAAGGTAGGTGTAAATACACTACTTAGAATAAATTGGAAGAATTCTCGATAAACTTCAATCGTCCCATCACTTTCAGAGCTTACACACGTATAATTCAATGATGCACTCAATTAAATGTTAACTAAATTTTGAATTTAAAATTTTATATATTACAGTAAATAATTTTGTTAATTTTGGTTTATCATTCTGTGAATAATACACCTATGTATTCGCTCAGCAATTTTTATAATCCCCCCAAACATTTTTTCTTTTACGTTCCAAGGTGCGTAGATTTCAAAACTGCACTATCCGACCGCCTCATCATCCATAACTACTTTATTTTCGGTTTAAAAAAATCGTTCTTTCGCCCACAGGCTCTAATTGTGCCCTAGTTGAGACCCCAAACTTTGCAGCCCGATCGGAATATACCCAGGGGTGTTATGGGTGAAAAATGTGTGTAAAAATAGGTACTTTTTGGTGTTCTAGTAGCACGAGCTTTTGAGGTATCGTTTTCCATGTTTTTTAGGGCGAGAATACCGAATATGAAAGTCCATTTTAACCAGAGAGTGAAGTATTGAGGTCGTAACTAATTTTCAGCTCCAAAATGTATTTCTTATGAGTCAAAAACCTGAGAAATTGTCTGAAATCACCATACATTTGTATAACAACACTAGAAATGGTGATACTTGAACAATACTGTGTAGTGAACGAATTTATCGAAGTTTGAAAACGTAACCATTTTTAAAAATTTTATCATGGGCTTTGAACGGTTTTTCATCCTCGACGGTTATTGTTTTGGTAATTAAGTGGTCTTTAATATTGTTATAACGAGTCAAGGACGTTACGAAAATTTTGGTCACAGAAGAACGTTGGGGTTCAACCGAATTTTCAGTTGAGTGCAAATATTGATATTGATATTGATATTTTTAATCTAGACTTGGAACCATTGTTCAAACTAGAAAATGCGATTTAATACACCATGAAACATAATCATATTTTGGTGATTCACACTCATGTTTTCTGCAACGCTTTGAGACTTGGGCCCTTTTGACAAAATGCATTCAGTCCGGCATTGCGAAGTGAGCGAATTGTTGAGATAGGTAGGTATCATTGAGAATATAATTTTGATGATTTTCTACGAATTATGAAGCGCAGAACTAAAATTTGAACAATCATTCGCCAAACCAAACCTTGTTAATTGTTGAAATGTACGTACCTACCAAGATTTTATTTTTCATTCTCAATAACATGATTAGTTTATGTACTGTATAGGGATGATTATCCATAAAATAATGAACAAAATTGTGTTAATGTTGTAGTTGAAAAATAGATAGGTAGATACTTGAACAATACTGTGTAGTGAACGAATTTATCGATGTTTGCAAACGTAACCATTTTTTTAAATTTTATCATGGGCTTTAAACTGACATTTGAACAGTTTTTCATCCTCGACGTGTATTGTTTTGGTAATTAAGTGAGGCTGTCTTCAATATTGTTATAACGAGTCAAGTACGTTACGAAAATTTTGGTCACAGAAGAACGTTGGGGTTCACCCGAATTTTCAGTTGAGTGCAAATATTGATAATCTAGACTTAGAACCATTGTTCGAACTAGAAAATGCGATTTAATACACCATGAAACATAATAATATATTGGTGGTTCACACTCATGTTTTCTGCTACGCTTTGAGACTTGGGCCCTTTTGACAAAATGCATTCAGTACGTACATTTGAACATTTTCCAGTCGTCCGGCATTGCGAAGTGAGCGAATTGTTGAGATAGGTAGGTATCATTGAGAATATAATTTTGATGATTTTCTACGAATTATGAAGCGCAGAACTAAAATTTGAACAATCATTCGCCAAACCAAACCTTGTTAATTATTGAAATGTATGTACCTACCAAGATTTGATTTTTCATGCTCAATAACATGATTAGTTTACGTACTGTATAGGGATGATTATCCATAAAATAATGAACAAATTGTGTTAATGTTGTAGTTTGTCGTCCTCGCCGCTGTGTTGGCTTGTGCCAATGCCGGAGCTTTGATCGGAGCGCCTGCCGCCTACGCCGCGCCCGCCCTCTCGTACGCCGCACCCACCGCGTACGCTCACGCCCCAATTTCCTACGCCGCCCCCGCCGCGTACACCAAGTCGTACGCCGCTCCCGCCTACTCCTACGCCGCCCCCGCCGCGTACGCTAAGACCTACGCCGCGCCCTCCTACTCCTACGCCGCCCCCGCTCTGACCACCTACGCCTCGCACGCTCCCGCCTACTCCTACGCCGCTCCCGCCGCGTACGCCAAGACCTACGCGGCGCCCGCCTACTCCTACGCCGCCCCCGCCGCCTACGCCAAGACTTACGCCGCGCCCTCCTACTCCTACGCCGCCCCCGCCGCCTACGCTAAGACTTACGCTGCCCCCGCTCTGTCCTACTCTGCCGCCCCCAGCGTCGCCCATCTGTCCTTCGACGGTCTCGGCACCCACTACGCCTGGTAAACAGCACCTGCCAGTCTCATCACAATCTCATCATCCTCCCGTCATCAATAAATAAATTATAAACATCGAATTTCACAAAACAAAAAATACCAAAACGATGCGATTAAATAAACAATGATTCGGTAGAAAAACGTTGAGTTCTACCTTTGTACATAGTTTAAGTAAAATAAATCCTTTACAAACTAAAATTTCGATTTTTGTCCATTCCCTCACAATTGAATTGAATTGAATTTATTGACAGAAGGAAAGAAAGTAAAAAACTCACAAAATGGCACATACATATAAAATATCGTACATGAAAAATTTCATACATAAAAACACAAAAGAAGTGAATTTCATTCTGCCCACCAGCCAATAAGTTCATAAGAACTTGTGGCGGCGTGGATGAACTTATTGGCTGGTGGAGCAGATCTCAGCCAAAAATATTTGAGCAGTCAACATAATGAAACAAATGCCATGTGCCCAGAGAGATTCAAACCAGAAACTCTCCATAAATTAATGAAACTCCTTTATCCTGCTAAGAATTCGTCCCCTAAAATTCATAAAACTACTGAACATGTCAGGATTAATTTTACAAGCATAAAAAAAAACTTTAAAGCTTTATAATATGCATTATTTTTTGCACGCTCGGTTTTGAGCTTAGGCAAGTTAACATTTGACGACTCTGCATTAAGCGTATTCGTGACACTGCCTCTATGGTCAGGCTGAGTCTTATATGCCAGCAAGCACGATTGAAGTAAAAATAATTGTTTCACATTGAGCAGATCAAACTCATGATGAAGGGTATCGAGAGCTCTTCCGAAGGGCTGGCTATCTTAAGTATAATATTATGCGTAACTTGCAAGGATCTTAGCTTTGTCTTACCTGCACTTCCCCATACGAAAATACCGTACTTGAACAAAGAAAAAACTAAGCCAAAATAAATAGTCCTCAACCCCACAATAGACAGAAAATTTCGGGCTACCTTATAACTTTCTCAGTTTAGAGACCAAAGCATCAATATGGAAACTGAATTTCAAATTATGGTCAAATATGACTCCAAGATATTAACATTTTCAGTCATTGGTAAGAAATTACAGTTACATGCTTTGGAATTATGAAAACAAGAAAAGTGATGAAAAGTCACCCCAGAATGGCTAGAGCAATCGCGATTAGAAAAAGAAAACCTAGTTAGAGAGGTTTTATCTACATTGAGAGCCAAACAATTTAAATCCATCCAGGTTCTGATAAGAAACAAATTAATAACTTTAAGCTTATAATCCGTCGGGAGGTAACGGCAACGTTGATGGTCTGTAATCAGCCATCCCAATTTATCGACAATATATCGCATTTTAGCAAAAGGAATAGTGGGACAATGGGCTGAAACCAGAGATGGGCATATTCATATTCGTAAATACGAATATGAATATATTCGCACGGCGTATTTTCTATGAATACGAATACGAATATATTCGTATTTACACATGTAAATATGAATATCTCATATTCACACAAGTTCCATGTGAATACGAATATATTCATATTCACACGAATTTCGTGTGAATATGGTAGATATATATGATGGTATTTGCCCGAATTTCATGTGAGTATAGTAGATGTATGATGGTATTCAGTCGAATTTCATGTGAATATGATAGGAATATGTTCATATTCACACAAATTTCGTGTAAATATGGTAGATATCTAGTGGTATTCTCTCAAAGTTCATGTGAATATGATAGGAATATGTTCATATTCACACGAGTTTCGCGGAAATATGGTAGAAATATAATTGTATTCCCTCGAATTTCATGTGACTATTGGAGGAATATGTTCATATTCACACGAGTTTCGTGTAAATATGGTAGAAATATAATGGTATTCCTTCGAATTTCATGTAAATATTGTAGGAATATGTTCATATTCACACGAGTTTCGTGTAAATATGGTAGAAATATAATGGTATTCCTTCGAATTTCATGTAAATATTGTAGGAATATGTTCATATTCACACGAATTTCGTGTAAATATGGTAGAAATAAATGGTATTCACTCAAATTTCATGTGAATTTGATAGGAATAAATATGTTCATATTCATACAAATCTCGTGTAAATATGGTAGAAATATCTCCCTTTCAACCCGGCTGAGAATCAAGCTTCACTGCACTGCCCAACCGGGAATAATTATTTTCGTCAGCACAAGTCCCCCCCGTTTTTCAGCGCGTTTGAGGTGGGACTCAACTGTTCCACAGTCATTTCCTACCTACCTTGTTGGAAGAAGCATGATGAATTCATACCTAATCATTGTAGTGTTCCTTAATAAGGATTGTAGTGTTCAACAGGCCCTAAAACGATTGGAAAATTGAAGCAGTAGTTCCTGATGGGTCATATATGTCCTAGCAGGGTTATGAGTGCAAAAACATGGTGGGACATACACGTCCCACCAGGGTTGAAAGGGGTATTTGGACTGAAAACCGTAGCTACTACCTATTCATTTTTCTTGAGTCTAGTAAAGCAGCGGAAGCTTTGTGATCAAATTTTTTGTGTTTTCCCCCAAAACATGAACACACTATTTCTACTAAATTTATTGTATTGTATTTACTCGAAATTTGCGTGCATGTTTCTACCATATTTACATGAAATTCGAGGGAATACGATTATAATCACTTCCATATTTCTATCAAATTCACATGAAATTCGAGTAAATACCATTTATATTTCCACCATATTTACACAAAATTCGTGTGAATATGAACATATTCCTACAATATTTACATGAAATTCGAAGGAATACCATTATATTTCTTCCATATTTACACGAAATTCGTGTGAGTATGAACATGTTATTACCACATTTACATGAAATTCGAGGGAACGCGATTATATTTCTACCATATTTACACGAAATTCGTCTGAATATGAACATATTCCTACAATATTTACATGAAATTCGAGGGAACGCGATTATATTTCTACCATATTTACACGAAATTCGTCTGAATATGAACATATTCCTACAATATTTACATGAAATTCGAGGGAATACCATTATATTTCTACCATATTTCCACGAAATTGTGTGAATATGAACATATTCCTATCATATTCACATGAACTTTGAGAGAATACCACTAGATATCTACCATATTTACACGAAATTTGTGTGAATATGAACATATTCCTATCATATCCACTTGAAATTCGACTGAATACCATCATACATCTACTATATTCACATGAAATTCGGGCAAATACCATCATATATATCTACCATATTCACACGAAATTCGTGTGAATATGAATATATTCGTATTCACATGGAACTTGTGTGAATATGAGATATTCATATTTACACGTGTAAATATGAATATATTCATATTTACACGTGTAAATACGAATATATTCGTATTCGTATTTATAGAAAATACGCCGTGCGAATATATTCATATTCATATTTACGAAAATGAATATACCCATCTCTGGCTGAAACCACATTGATCTTCAGCATCACACTATTGAAAGTTTTCGAGCTACGGCGCACAGTGGGGAAATGAGGGGAAACTCGGCGCTCCATGCCTCGCCAGGGGGCAAGCCCCCTGGACCCCCGGATGCTTACTGCTTAGAGCCTACGGCTACAATAAATTCAAGAAACATGGAACATGCTTTAGCCACGCTTCCCATCGAAACAACCAAGTGACAACCAAACAAGCGTCATTGTTTACTATCGATTTATAACATCCATTTATATAGTTATATTATGAAACTAGGAAATAAATACCAAGAACAAATACGAAATAAATGCGTGATAAATCAAGAGCTTTCCAACGAATGGAAATCGATTTTTGTCCGATGAAAATGAAAGAAGTTTCATTTCCCTAGCAACTACTCGGTTGTACGTGAAAATCATAAGAAAATTTCGTCACCCATCCGCGTCACCCATTCCGCGTAACGTTTTTTGGCTAGTTAGTCCAAGGCTAAAGCATGTTCCATGCTAAAAACACCAAAACTGGTTGTCTCCGATTGGTCCAAAATTGGTTGTTTAACATTCTCAAATACCTTCACATTCAAGATCAATCAATCAATGTTTTATTTACATAATATTGCCCATCAGGCGACTATGGCGCAAGCGTGTAAGGTGTTTCAATTGGGTGTGTGTGCGTGATGGTGTAGAAGAGGAGCTGGTTTTAAATAATATTTAGTAAGTGTAAAACTCATTGAAACACGGATTTTCGTGATTTAGGTAGGAAATCTCGATTTTTCTAATGAAAAGTTTCCGATTTTTTTCCCCCTCCAAAATAACGATTTGAAAAGTCGGCTGGTGATTTGTTTGTTCAAACAATATAACTGACCTTAAAATTATAAATTATTTTGAAATAAAAATAAATGTTACGTGTTTTCTGCAGAGTTTTCCTAAAATATAAGCTAATAAATCATGTTATCTCACAAATATTGGCCCGGCAAAAAAAGTTCCACTGAGCGCCACTCCCGGAGTATTTTGGTTTACTATACTGTGAATAATACACCTATGTATTCGCTCAGCAAAAAATTTTAATAACGCCCCCTCAAATTTCTTTCTTTTACGTTTCAAGGTGCCAAGATTCCTAAACGCTGCAAAGTAACTTACACACCACTGCACGTTTATAACGATTTGAGAAAGTTATTAAGTAAAAACGCTGCTAAGTCCTTGCCACATGGGTTTATTATTCGATAGGACATACCTACAGAAATGTTAGTACATGTTAGTAAAATGAGCTTTTGAGGTATCGTTTTCCATGTTTTTGGGGACGAGAAGACCGAATATGAAGTCGTTTTTGACCAAAGAGTGGAAAATCGAGGTTCTACCAAATGTTCAGCTCCCAAAATTGATTTTTTATGAGTCAATAACCTGGGAAATCGTCTGAAATCACCATCAATTTGTGTAATAACACTGGAAGTAGTATCAACACTTGGATCAAGCCGATTAAATGGCACTACCAGTGATCAAAGATAAATTGGGAAAAAAAGGAGCATACCTAATTCGTGTTTTAGAGGCCAAAAATGGTGGAAACCATCAGAAATAGCTATTTCAATTATTTCACCTGAAATAAACAATAAATGAACTTGAACAGCCAACATTTCTGTAGGTGTGTCCAGTAGAATAATAAACCCATGTGACAAGGACTTTGCAGCGTTTTAAATATAGAGCCCTACTCTTTGTCCATCAACATCTTGACAGATTCATTTTAAATACCACTAAGATCAAAACACGCAATAGTTATAAACTTCACCAGCCTTACTTCAGACTTTCCTACCTCCAAAATAGTTTACCCTACCTCGGCCCGAAATTTTATAATGCTCTGCCATATAACTTCACCCTTCTCACTCCATCCAAATTTAAAATTACCCTAAAGAAATGGCTCAAAACTATAGACTTTTGACTGTGATGTTATAATGACCTATTTTATTCTTATGAACTGTTTATATTACCTTTTGCTGTTTACATGTAATTACCCAATGTTTATATTTCATTTTTCTGTCTTTTTTACGTACTTTAGTGATGATAATATATGAATATAATTTGATCACTTCATCTCGCTGTACCTACTACCTGTAATACATTAGTTAAGTTTTGAGACTTCCGGCGCTCTTATAAAAAATTGTGTTGAAAAAAACGATTGCCCACACACAGGCTTTGCCTTCGTGGGATTTCAAACCACCTCTAGATTTTATTATTATGTTATATTATTTTATTGGATTTAATAGTTATTGGATTTTTATACTTGAATTGAATTGAATTGAACGTTGGGAGTAATGGACCAATGCACAAGGGACGCCGATAGCTATCCGATACCCTCGGCCTATCTCGATAGGTATCGGGGCTGCCGCTGGTCTCTCCCCATATCAGCGTCATTTTCTATCCCTCACATTTCACTAGTAGTAGTCACGTGGCAATGGGACAGTGCAGAAGGCGTTGCTGCGTCCGTTCTATCTGGTGCTTTTTCTTCAACATTAGTGTCGTGATATCCTCCCAGAACATCACTCCTTATTATTAAGACCTCACAAATAAACCAGGGAATGAAGTGGCAGACGCAGGAGGCCCCAGAGACCTGGAGGGGATCCCCACCATCCTCCACCAGTATGGAGGATGGAGGGAGGACAGTCCCAGGACTATAAAAACTCGCCTCCTTCGCCTTCTAACTCATTCTACGCTCTCCTCTAGTCGCTGACTAATCTCTTACCTTGCTCCTCCTCTCTCTCTCTCCTTAACCTAAAAGATCCTGGGCATGGTGGTAGCCTCCCAGCTATAACCAAACCGGGCGCAAAGCTTCCTAAAAGATCCTGGGCATGGTGGTAGCCTTGTGCTATAACCAAACCAGGCAACGCCTCCTACAAGGTCCTGGACATGGTGGTAGACTTTGCACTATAACCAAACCAGGCACATACCCAAAAAGATCCCAGGCATGGTGGTAGTCTCGCGCTATAACCAAACCGGGCATAACCTATCCTAACGCCTCCAGTAGTGAATGTGCGTCACCTATGCATTCACTACAATTAGATAACTTGTATTACAATAATACGGTATCTTCGAAACCACCAACTTCTTTTAATGCATCACTAGTTCTTGCAGCCAAATCATCAAATGAACGAATAGACATTCGAAAATAATTGAAGAATTTTTGTTCATCTTCCCTCAATTCTATGAAAATAGTGTTGAAAGCGCCTTTTAAAGATCTCGCATCGTTAAATGGATGAACACAATACCTTCTTTTATGGTCACTTTCATAAATGTATTTGTACACAAAGTACGAAAATAAAACCTTCTTTTTATAAATTTAAACTTGCGCTCGATCCATGTCGGGAGAAACAACACACAACACTGAAGAAGAAAGAATCCCCACCCAGTTGTGTTGGGGGAAATTTTTTCCCAGGTATCAGAGAAATAGGACGCCGAGTCCTATCTTCATGTGCACAGAAACTCAGACGGGTATCAAAGAGATAGGCTAGAAAACAATTTCAGCGTCCCGATTTTTTTGCAGGATCATCGGATCGTTGTATTACCCATTTGCGTCCTCCTTTTAAAAAATAGCAACTGATGAAGCTTGAGTTTGATTTCATTATAGTCCACAAAAAATAGTGATCTCTACAGAATGGGTACCGATCTGTACTGGTAAATAATAAACATAAACCGTTGTGTAATAATTTGCAGCGTTTTGATTTGAAAGTCGTCTCGTTCGATGTTCTTCAAGCGTTGACGCCTGTCATTTGAGAGATCAGGTTTTCAGCGCAACCGCAAAGTACTCTAGGCTTGTGCCTACCCAGCCCCTTATTTTGGAAGTCGGAAATGTTTGTGAAATCAAATTTCTTGTGCCCACTCATATGTTTTTTGTGTCGAATGAATGAAAATAAAATTTCGGCTTTGTTGGTAGGTCTTCGTTGAAAGATATCGACGATGCAGGCGTTCAGTAATTTGAGTAGGTTATCTACACATGTAAAGATCCAAGAATGGCTGCGAATCATAGGGGTTTTTTAAGGTTCTCATGCGCATGAGTAAAAGAAACAGCCACAACTACCCACAAAAGGTGACGATTTGGGTAGTTGGTCTACCAACAGTCTCGTAAATGTGAAACCATAGATTATGACTTTTTCTTCGACTCGCTCGCTAAACTCCAGCCATTAGTTGCTTCATCCCATTATTATTTTAATTAGCTAACATGTTAACTTAACTGGGAAAACGTTAAGCCGAAGAGGATGAAAGCTCGGAACTGACGGTGAGTCGGAAGACAAACCCTGGTCAGTAGGGCGGGGCAGGACAATTGATTGTTCAAAAGTTTCTGGAAGGTTTGCCATGCATCGGCGTCTCTCGAAGGGCAACAACCGGCACACATCCAGCAGATATGCGTAATCAACATCACGCGAAAGAATCCCAAGCTTGTATGCGATGCAGCGGAGGAATTTGTTTTCCATCCCCTCCAGACAGTACCTACTTGCTTGTACTTGCTTGGCCTTGTATACACAGAAAACTTCCAAGATATCTTTTTCCATGTTTTTGGGGACGAGAAGACCGAATATGAAATCGATTTTGACCAAAGAGTGGAAAATTGAGTTCTACCAAGTGTTCAGCTCCCAAAATTGATTTTTTATGGGTGAAAAACCTGGGAAATCGTCTGAAATCACCATCAGTTTGTATAATAACACTGGAAAAAGTGTCAACACGTGGATCAAGCCGATTAAATGGCACTACCAATGATCAAAGATAGTTTTAAAAAAAGAAGAGAAAAAAGAGAAAAAAACGTACCTAATTTGTGTTTTAGGGGACAAAATATTAATGGAAGCCATCAGAAATAGCTATTTCGATTATTACGCATGAAAGAAACAGTAAATGAACAACCAACATTTCTGTAGTTATGTCCAATAAAATAATAAACCCAAGTGACAAGGACTTTGCAGCGTTTTTGGAATCTACGCACCTTGAAACGGAAAAGAAAAACGCTGCAAAGTCCTTGTCACATGGGTTTATTATTCTATTATTTTATTGGTCTACAGAAATGCTGGCTGATTATTTATTGTTTCTTTCATGTAAAATAATTGAAATAGCTATTTCTGGTGGTTTCCACAAATTTTGACCCCCAAAACTTGAATTAGGTACTACGCTCCTTTTTTTTCAAATTACCTTTGATCATTGATTGTACCATTTAATCGTCTTGATCCACGTGTTGACACTTTTTCTAGTGTTATTATACAAATTGATGGTGATTTCAGACGATTTCGCAGGTTTTTGACTCATAAAAAATCAATTTTGGGAGCTGAACATCTGGTACAACCTCAATTTTCCACTCCTTGGTCAAAATCGACTTCGTATTCGGTCTCATCGTCCCCAAAAACATGGAAAACGATACCTCAAAAGCTCATTTTACTACTATGTTAGTAAAACACAAAAAGTACCTATTTTTATACACATCTTCACTCATAACTCCCCTGGCTATATTCCGATCGGGCTGAAAAGTTTCGGGACACAACTAGGGCCCAAATGGAGCATGTGTGCGAAAGAACGATTTTTTTAGTCCGAAAATGAAGCCTGTACACGTGATACGGCGTACGGCGGACGGCGGACGGACATTGCATTTTTGGAATCTACGCACCTTGAAACGGAAAAGAAAAAATTTTGAGGGGGTGTTATAAAAATTTTTTGCTGAGCGAATACATAGGTGTATTATTCACAGAATAATAAACCAAAACGCTGCAACGTCACATGGGTTTATTATTCTATTGGACATACCTACAGAAATGTTGGCTGTTCATTTATTGTTTCTATCATGTGAAATAATTGAAATAGATATTATTGCTGATGGTTTCCACCAATTTTGGCCCCCAAAACTTGAATTAGGTACGCTCTTTTTTTTTTCAAATTATCTTTGATCATTGGTAGTGCCATTTAATCATCTTGATCCACGTATTGACACTTTTCCTAGTGTTATTCTACAAATTGATGGTGATTTCAGACGATTTCGCAGGTTTTTGACTCATACAAAAACAAATTTTGGGAGCTGAACATTTGGTACAACCTCAATTTTCAACTCCTTGGTCAAAGTCGACTTCATATTCGGTCTTCTCGTCCCCCAAAACATGGAAAACGATACCTCAAAAGCTCATTTTACTAACATGTTACTAAAACACAAAAAGTACCTATTTTTATACACATTTTCACTCATAACACCCCTGGGTATATTCCGATCGGGCTGAAAAGTTTCGGGACACAACTAGGGCCCAAATAGAGCATGGTGTGCGAAAGAACGAATTGGTCGGGGGGGGTCCCGCTCTGGCCAGAGGGGTGCAATGACGTAGGAACTAATGGAATCTTTGAAAAATCGTTGAAAAAGACCTATTCATCGTATAGGAGAGTGCAGATGGTCTCTAAATTCTTCAAATGGAACGTACTTTCATTTAAAAACAACATAAACTGCTTTTGTCACCCATGTGCGTACCCCATTTTGCTAAAATATCTGTAATTACCTACCTAACAAACGAAACGATTTTGTAGTTTGAACATGAGCATTTTTTGCATATAAAAGTGGATTACATTTTTTTCTGGGACGAAGTCGCTAAAAATGGGTAAAATGGCTATTTACTACGACTCACGTAGTCATTCTGGATGGCTGGAACTTTTTATTTTAGTATAAACGGATGGACTATAGGTGGATGGATAGAAGAGAATTAAGAAACCATCGTATAAATGCCCCCCAGACACCAATTGTTCCACGCTAAAACCCACTCAGCGGGATTAACATTCATTAAATTACAGAAAAAAAAAACGCTTAGAAGGGTTGGTACCTATCCCTTCAGTTTTACTCATTGTTTCATCTTATTAAGGGCGATACGCTAAAGTTGGGAAATGAAAAACCGAGTAATGGGCCACGACAAATTACTCTGCAAAAAATGGGCCTTATACACCTTCCACTCTCTCAAATTACAGCTGCCATATTTCTGGGGTCAAAGTAGTAAAAGTTAAGGGTGGAAAAAAATGAAAGCCGTAGCCGCAACCATAAATTACAGTTTAGGTACCTATATCTCAATATAACAAACATCATTCTAGAAGCCATTGTTATTACCTATTATAATTAGAGGCGCCACCCGAGGAAGAGTAACCACAATTCATCAGCACAAACAGGTTGGTTAACCAAACAAATTGGAACAACTACATATACACAAGTACCTATTCTGTCTAGATAATGGTATTCTCTCGACGGCCTGATGATGATATCCGTACATCGAAAGCGCTCGCCTCCAGTCCTCAACCAGCTAGTGATTCCTCCGGAAGGTATGGTAATATTACTTAATTTCTTTGGTTGGCATTGCAACGCATGGCGGGTACAGCTAGTAGCTTATAAATTAAACAGGCTAGTTGAGAATGCAAATATCCTTGGAAAGATGAATTGAGAAATATTTTAGAGAATGGCGAGAATTGTGTAATATTATGATCGCTTTTGCGCACATCTTAAATAAAATTATCTCAGACAACTTGCTGTATGCCACCTGAAGGCACTTGACCGATGCAGCGTCCATGTGAAGGACATGGGAAGGCCAATATCGATCCAATAACCAACAGATAATATGCGTTCTTCATCTTGTGCCGTCTTTAATTTGATGGAATGTTTGTTTGGATGTTCTCTAAAAGTGAACAAAATATGTAGTCCCCACCTATTAATTCGGAATATTTCTAAAACCAAATGTAAATTTTAAATATTATTTCCCAACATCTGTTCTCAATTTTGGTTTATTATTTTCAATAATTAACCTTTGGAATCGTGCTTGAAAAAAAATTTTTTTAACCCCCCTCAAAATTTGATGGTTTCCGTTTCAAGGTATGTAGACGAAAATGCAATAAAAAACCGTACGCCGTACTTCGCACTTTTCTTAGTTACCATGAAAAAAAATTAACGAAATTTGGTGTGTAGGTCCCGTTTGGGGTCTAGTTGGCCCTCGAAGCTCGGCGTTGCTGTCAATCATCCCTTAGGGGTGAAAAATAGGGGTTGAAATCTCCAGGACGCCGTTATCTCGATTTTTTTTACGGTTTTAAATAAGTAGTTCTCGAACATGGGAGTTTTTTAAGACCACCCGGAGCATTGAACGCGTTCGTTCACAGTAAGGCCCAGAAGTTCGCACCGACAGGCATTTTCAACAGGAGGGTGAATGAAATTGTATACATTCAGCCCAAATATCATCACTAGGGACGCGCTAACAATCGGGAATCGGCCCGAGATCATCATTGCTATAGGGAGCACCAGATTATATTCACGGAGTATGAAGTCGAGTTGGTTGTTCTGTTATATTATTTCATTTGAAAAATGATGGCTCTTTTGGAGTTTGTTGATAGGTACTTTTGTAGTAAATTGAACAAATGTTGTAGTATTATTGACGGGTAAATTATTACACAACGGTAAATTATTACACGACTGTTCATTATATCATGTACGTAGAAGGGGTATCATCTACGTAGGTACTTTTGCAACTTGAACAACCAATACAATCAATTTATTCACAATATTGCCTGGTAGGCTAATGTGGGGAGGGAGTTGTGTTTGGGTATGTTATATGTTGCTTGGATCGTGTCATGATGATGTATTATTTATGGGTAAATTATTACACAAAGGCAAATTATTACACAACGGTTCATTATACTGTCTACGCAGAAGGGGCAGCTATACAGGTAAATTATTACACAACGGTTTATTATTTGCCTTATGCCATGAATAACTACAAAATAATTAATGATTTAATTATTGAATCCCGCGCATTTGTAGGAAACTAATTCCGGGGCCGGCTCCAGTACTCGTTTTAGGGCTTTTCTGGGTGGCAGTGGGGGGGGGGGGGGGGGGGACTCGAGCATATTGACCACAGAAAACAGTGGTCTACGCAAAAGGGGCATCAATACAGGTAAATAATAAACCTTTGTGTAATAATGTGCAGCGTTTTTTGAAATTGTGTCGGTTGGTTCTGTAACTAATTAGGTAATTCTTGATGGAGATCGACGACGTAAGGTGGCATCTGTCGACTTCATGTTCGGTACGTACATTTCCTAAAACACTGATCCATGTATTATATTATCCACGTTTTATATGTTATCTTCTTCATCTCAATATCGATCTTTTAAACTTACGATTTTGATTAAATTCATCCTTTCTCCGAGGGTAGGTACCTACAGAAACTCACGTTGTTGTACGCAGGTACCGCGTTGATTGCCTTTAACTTGATCTCGGGTTTTATGTAAGCTGACCATCCATTTCGCCATTCAATTCCGCAGATGAAAGTTGCGTAACAGGTCGGTTTTCTCAAACGTGGATGGTAGAGGGGGAGGAAGGGGGCCTGCAAACTTTTCTGAGATTGCTGTGACGTAAACAACGTAATCAACCCAAGTTCCTTTTTGGTTGTTAGATTTGAATTTTATTAGTAGATTATCTGGACAACAATGTAAAACAGAGCTGAAACTGTAAATTGCAACGTAAATATTAGGTTGATATTCCGAAAAATTAACTTTTTTAGGCTTCAAAATTGATTGCCTAATGCTTCGCACTCGATTTCTTAGTCATGACATAATTTCACATTTAGGTCTTATTTCCACTGATAATAAGTCTGATATGAAAAGAAGCAGAAAAAGTTTTCAGTCATGGTGCATTCGGACATAATATCAGCGGATTTTCAAATTATGTGACAAGTGGGGGGGGGGGGGGGGAAGCTATTTTTTAATGTATTTTCGCGATTTTGGACACCCAAAATTCGAAGTTGACTCTCTTTTTTAAGATTTTTTATTCAAATATTTGAAATAGGTACTGTGATGAATTTGAAATTGGCGTGGGCTTCATCACGAGTGGCGTTTGGACATGCCCAGGGGGGTTATGAGCGAATCACCACCTCAACACCTGGGATCTTTTTGGATTGGTTGGCTGGGGGTTATGAGCGAATCACCACCTCAACACAGCATCTTTTAGGTTTTGCCCAGGGGGGTTATGAGCGAATCACCACCTCAACACCTGGGATCTTTTGGGTTGGTTTGGCTGGGGGTTATGAGCGAATCACCACCTCAACACAGCATCTTTTAGGTTGGTTCGGCTGGGGGTTATGAGCTTATGAGCGAATCACCACCTCAACACAGCATCTTTTAGGTTGGTTCGGCTGGGGGTTATGAGCTTATGAGCGAATCACCACCTCAACACAGCATCTTTTAGGTTGGTTTGGCTGGGGGTTATGAGCTTATGAGCGAATCACCACCTCAACACAGCATCTTTTAGGAGAGGAGAGAGAGAGAGGTCAGGAGAGAGAGAGAGTAGCCATCTACTCCTCGACGCTGCTAGAGGAAGCGTAGAATGGTTGGAAAGAGGCAGGCGCCGGGGTTTTATACACCCCAGTGGCTGTATAAAAGGTTTTATATACCCTAATATATAATTATTTTATATACCCTAATAAGGTTTTATATACACTACAGGTTTTATATACATATACCTATATATTTTATACACTACAGGTTTTATATACCCTAATATATAATTATTTTATATACCCTAATAAGGTTTTATATACACTACAGGTTTTATATACATATATATATTTTATACACTACAGGTTTTATACACTACAGGTTTTATATACATAGTGTATATTTTATATACACTAATAAGGTTTTATATACACATATATAATTGTTTTATATACCCTAATAAGGTTTTATATACACTACAGCTACTCCTCTACGCTGCTAGAGGAAGCGTAGAATGGTTGGAAAGAGGCAGGCGCCGGGGTTTTATACACCCCAGCTGGTGGGGAACCAGGCTGGGCCTCTATCTCCTGCGGCTCTCGTCCCCACTCTTACCGTTTATTGGTGAGAACTAAAGTTGGTTGTACAAGATTTGCGAGAACTTAAGTATGCTAGTGTTGTAGTTCTGGGAGGAACTCACGACAGGTACCTACTTGGTATTTTGTGTCTTCGTCACCATTCTATACCACTTTTTGTGATGATTATCAATTTTTACCGATTCTCAACGATTTTTGACTCTCAAAACTCAAATTTGACTCTGAGTTTGCTTCAAAAATCGCTCATCTTTTAGAACTCATTTTTTCGTTTGCCATTAGGTTTGGCGTGATAAAGTAGGTAAGAAAAAAAATGTATGTTTTTTTCCACCTTCTCTTCTGGAGAATTTCTGGAGGAAATACGCTATTGAAATGGTACTTTTTGGCAAGCACTGGCCAAAAAGCAGCGCTGCTGGGAAAGCGGCGATTGCCCTGCTGTTGGCCACTGCCCTGTTCGCCACTGCCCACTGCTCTGAATATCCAAGTCTCCTTATCGGAAATTGAATGACACCGGTTTACGACTTGATAACAAAATTAAAGTTGGCAGCGCAGCCGCCGAGACGGGGGTTCTCGCCCCACTGACATCTTCACCCGTAGTACCGGATCAACTCTTGACCGCCCCACAACCCACTGCCATGTGAACCCCATCGACCTCGGAATCTTTTCGTAAACACAACTTTCGGTGATCTGGGAGTTCCGACTCGATTTCCGATTCAAATACCGGATTTTTCGGTTTTATCTTTTTCTAACCGGATTTCGAGCCTTTTTCTCGGTCAAGCTGGACTCGACGGAACTTAATCCCCCTCAAGGGGAAGTGTAAGTGCTTGATATTTCTATTAAAAATTGGCGACCCTAATACAAAATCCAGCAGTACACAAAGAAAATCAAAGAACTCAAAATTAAATACAAGAGGGAATGATGATGAATGCCTGGCGCAGTTTTACACAACCCTCACATTTCCAAAATTGAACAATTTCAGAAATTGACATAAACAGGTATTTGGATTTAACTTGATTTTACTGTACCTAGTAGAAAATGTTCCCATATTTTACTCCGGAATGGGCCGAGTATTGGCAAACCTTTCGTAACTTTTTCTTTATTTCATAATTTAGGTACTTAAATTGTTAAATAATTAGTGAACTATTTCGTTCGGGTATATACATTATATATATATATATATACATTACGTTGGAACCACACCTTTTTTCAAAACACGATAGCATCTTATTCCTTCATGTAGCGTTCCATAATGAGTGGAATTTGCAAGTAATGTGAGCATTCAGTACGTACGAAACGAAGGTACTGCTTCATATCTACTTGTATATGGAAATTCGAAATTAACTTGGTGAAAAATAAAGGATCGAGATGAATTTAAGTGTAGTTCCAGTTTCGTTACTCGAAAATTCGCTCGTCATCCTGCCAGGCTGAAACTGATGTCTGAATCCTTCGCTAACACCACGGAGTTTCAAGAAGGGGACAATTTTTGCGGGGGCTCCACTAAGAATGTTTCTTATTTGAATACCCAAGTCTTGAAAAGTAGGTAGCTAGGCATTTGTGCTCTGAAAAACAAAAATATTGCTCTACTTGGCCGGGGTTCCTATACAAAGTAGACTTAAGTGAAAATAGAATTTTAGGGCTTACAATTTTTTCCTCTTCATCTTCTTTTTGTAACATCTACCAAAATATTCATCACGAAACACTTTATAACTGTCTGTCTGCGTTGTCCGCACTTCGAAGAGTCTGCCAAGCCTCGTACTTTGGTTAATAACTACTTCCATGGGAATTCTTCCAGAAATTACTCGCTGAGCAGAAAATAATGTGATGTCCTCACTAAATAAATAATAGTCCGTCAGTTACTGATATCAGTGTTTCAGGCCGGCTCTGGTACTGGATTTAGGGCTTTCCTGGGGGAAGCACGAGGGTAGGTATCGACCTGAGAAAACAGTGATCTACCTATCAGATTAAGATGGGGTACAGGAAAATAATAGCACTTCCTGAGGGCTGAGCTCTTGATCGAATTCTGAATATAACCGGGCGTTAAGATCTCGGGAGGCGGTGACATGAAAATAATAAACCGTTGTGTAGTAATTTGCATTCTATTTATGCGTGATACTCTCAGCCATCGAGACAATTAGCTACGAGCACTGTATTACTTCATTTTGTGCGGCGACAGAAATATTAACATTTAAAGGTTAGTTTACTAAATCGGTAACATACTTGCTGAATATTGAAGAAGATCCATTAAACGGAGTAAGAAAGAATTTCAGATGATGACTGTCGAGATTTTGGAAACCAGAGGCGTGGACCGTTTCGCTTCAGAGAATGGGCAAAAAAATAAAAAATAATCTTGCATAAAAATGTACCTTATGCCGATTAACATACGCCATTATTTGTGACAGCCTGTTCGAAACTGTCTAAACTTGGATCCAATTCCATGTACCTATATAGGTGCCTATGTACCTATCTATCTACTTATTATAATAATTATTTTTCATTTATTTATTGAATTTTTTGAATTTTCGAACAAGGAAATTATGTTGTGATACCGCGTTGCGCTGGGTCCATACCGAAATTTATCCGATGAGTAAATAATCCTGATCTTGATACTTCATTTCCCTGTACTACATTGATGCAAGAACATCAATCAAGTTCATGATTGGACTTTAAAAAAAACATTGTTATGAATTCGTCCCAACCTTGATTTTGCCACCCACAGATTTTGTGTCCTGCGTTGGCGATGAAGGAGTTGCATGAAACCGTTAATAAACTCTGTGTCTATTTTTTCGGTTTCCCTTCAAGCCGGGGGTTTGTTTTCTTTGGCAAAAGTGTCGACGCGCCGAATAGTTGAAGCTGAGGTCCATTGGCAACTTCGCTGAGACGTTGAATGTTCTGTTTCTCCGGGCCTGGATGAAGTTTAATGGGATTTTTCCTTTGGAATAAACTGAGGACTTTGGATGCACCTCGTCCAATCTTTGATACAATAAGAACACAGCAGATACAACTCGCTTCGCTCGCTTACTATGCATCTCCAAAATTTTGAAAGGATGCGGACAGCCAAGTTTCGAGCTCTTGAAGCTCCTTTCAATAGGTAATTTACTTGGAATGTTTTGGCCCATTGATGGTTTTTTTCAGAAATCGATTGGGTTTTTTCAGATCGTTTTTGCGTTGTACGAAAATTCTGTTATTAAATGCTGATTTACTGGAACTTGTTTCTTGTATTGGAAAATGGAAGTATGTAGATGGACTGTTACTACTTACTATAACAGTAGGTTCATAAAAGATATATATAATGCTATTTTTTCTTGGTGCTTTACACCACTTTTTATACACGACTCCGCTCATGGTTTTTTATGTTTGCATTTTTCCCCGCTGAAGAAGAAAAACCACAGTCATGCAGCATGGCTATAAGAGCGAATTTTCGAAGTTTTCGGCATCTTCCTCCTCCGCCTAAAATGTTCTGAAAATTAATTTTCGGCCAATGAACTTGATACCATACAAAATTAAAACAGGAGTAGTTTTACGCAAAGTAAAATTTGGGGTGGAAGGAGGGGGAGGGGGAAATCAAAAATGTTTTGAATACCAGAAGAGTAGGTATTGGGTACGTAACAAATTTTTTGTTCCATTTTTTGCCGAGTAACACCTCGGTTTGTAGATTTTCCAACGCTGAACACGATGGTGAAGTCAGAATTGCGATATCCCATTCCGTTATCAGATTAGAGCAGACGAACCAGGAAGAACATCTCAAGAAATAACCACGTTCCTTCATCTTCAAAGTGCTCCAGTTTGAGAATGGAATGAGATATCGCAATTCTGATTTCACCATCGTGTTCAGCGTACAAAAACCTTTAAAATGAGGTGTCACTTGTCAGACTTTTTCATTTTGGGAATTTATGGGTAATTTCCCCCCCCTAAAACTCCCCAAAACTCCCCCTTAGGGTGACCCGATTCTGCCCATCTTCGAACTTAGCCTGTTGGTTGCCAAGACAGATTTTTCGTGCAAATTTGAACTTTTTATCTCAATTCTTTCGAGAGTTATCGTCTGGAATGACACATACATATATAAATATATATATATAAATATATAAATATATAAATATACAAATATATAAATATATAAATATATAAATATATAAATATATAAATATATAAATATATATAAATATATAAATATATATATAAATATATATATATATATATATACATATAATTTTTGGTGTCTTTCGGCAGGGAATTCAGGATGGTCTGAAACGGATTTTGGTATAAAAATCTTTCGGAAATTCGAGTTTTAAAAATTTTGGACCGAGAACAATAGCTTCCTTTTCTTTGAAAATTCGCTAAAATGACTGATTGGTTCCTCCCTAGTCTCAATCACATCTGGTATACGGTGAACTGTCAAAAAAATAGTGTGTGCAAACACAGCGCTCAGTTTCGTGTTCCCAAGAAATTGTATGGCAAAAACGCACAGAATTTTGAAAATGACCCTCGTTAAGCGCTTGGTTGTCAAGAGCAATTTGCAGAGTTTTTTTGTTGTAACTTAGATGTAGACGAAGTTTTATAATTGGTTCAAATTAAAACACTGTAAAGAAGGTGTTTGTTAGACAATATAGAAATTCCATTCTAGAGAGTAGGATAGTATAAAAAGCCGTCCGGGAGCAATAAAAACCATCGGAGGTTTGTTTGTTGGAAGGCAACTCCCAAAATTGGTTCATCGATCTCACTTTTCCAAAGGGAGATGGATAATTCCAAGTTTCACGGACTTAATAAAAGGAAAATAGGATACGAGGAGAAAGGCGAAAAATAATGAAAGGGAAGCGTTCGAGGAGAAACGTGAGTTGGGTTGAGATATTCGTCTTTATTCTGGTATAACATATTATATTGAACCTCTCATATAGAGCTGCAGAGGGATTCTTTTGCGGATTTATGAAGAGACCATAAAGCTCATTTGGTCATAAACTTTCTGAGTGTATTTGGTCTGGTAAGTCCAATTCTGGGAGTAGATGGTACCTATGAATGTGTCCTAACCCATTCCCAAAACCTCCAACCTCTTCCTGCTGACAGATAGGATGTCCTCCGAAAACAAAATCCTACGCCTTCAAAATCGATAAGAACATAGACTCATCTTCAAAAATGTACACCTACCAGTGAGTATAATAGCGTTCCCCTGACAAAAATTTGTAAACTTAAATTACCCACCTTATTATTGCGTTCTGAGAGTCGGGCCTTCATTTGTGTGATGGTGAGAGATGGGTTGCTTTCGACAATTTCCTCAATAGCAGCAAGAGTACCTGGTGTTAAATTTTTTTTTGTCGAAGTCCACCTATATTTGGGACACTCGGTGTACAATCATTCCTTGTGTATTTACGATAAATGCGCCCGTTTGTGGTTTGAAACCTGCTCTCAATGACGCATCTTTTATTGTTTCCCTCTCTTCAATCGTATAAACAATGATCTTTGATGCAGCGAAATAGAGGCGTACCTCCCTCTTTCACGCCTCCGACGTTGGTTTGCGGGAGCCTCAGTTGATACTACTGAACCACTACTCACTTCAGATTCATCAATCAATGTGGAACCGCTACTCATTATGAAACACAAGAAAAGTAAAGGAAACTCAAATAACTAGGTGTACCAGTTGAATTTGAATTGAGATCAAGTTCACTTCACAGTGAAACAGAACTTTCAGCCTTCAAAAGATGCATGTAGTAGTTATACGTGTTATATATGCAAGAGGAAGGTATTCATACGGAAGGTACCTACCTATACTCTAATTTCCCTGTAAACTGCTATCAACCAGTCTGCAGTTTACATTCCAGCCCTCGAAAGTAACTACGAACTATTAATTTGGTTGGAACGATTATTAAATTTAAAGGAACGACTATTAAATTGGCTGGAAACATTATTAAAATGAAAGGGACGGATATTAAATTGAAAGGGACGATTATTAATTTGGTTGGGACGATTATTAATTTGGTTGGGACGATTATTAATTTGGTTGGAACGATTATTAATTTGGTTGGAGCAATTATTAATTTGACTGAAAACTGGTATAAACTGGTTGCAACGATTGTTAATTTGGTTGGAACGAATACTAATTTGGTTGGAACAATTATTAATTTGACTGAAAAATGCTATAGCTTTGGGAAAATCATTTGCTAACATCAGAAATTTGTAAATGGACACATGTAGGTATAGGCGTATGCTTATGGTTTTGTGTGTGTAGTAGTGGGACCACAACGATAAGCGGATGAGTAAGATATTTTTCTCCAATCCACGAATCCGGAAGGGATTTGTTCCGATATTCGAACCGCCAGCTCAAGCTTCAAGGTTTATTAAAAACGAACTTTCGATTAAGTAGGTATGTTATGCTTGTCTTGTACATTAAATATTCTTCAAATCCAGCCCTCTGGTATGTTTTTATGCTCCCAGCAGGGTGTTCTTAATGAAGAAAATTTGGACAACTTAGGTAGAAAAAGTTATCAAGGGGATTCGGAGAGATTTTGAAGGAGAGGATTCGAGGGGGTTACGGAGCTCTATTTTGACCTACCTATATTTCGATATAGGTAACGAACCAATTACCATTCTGGAAATTGCTTGGGATTTTTCTCGAAATAATGCTTGCCGTAGCAATAATTAAAAAACACTGCGAAGTCACACGAGTTTATTAGTCTTTTGGACATACCTGAAGAAATTTTGGCTGTTCGTTTATTGTTTCTTTCTTGTGAAATAATTTAAATAGCTATTTTTGCTGGTTTCCACCAATTTTGGCCCCCGAAAACTCGAATTAGGCTCCTATTATTGACAAATTATCTTTGATAATTTATAGTACCTTTGATAATTTATAGTAATTTATTTAATTGTATTGATTCACCTGCTAATACTATTTCCAGTGTTACTATACAAATTTATGGTGATTTCAGGCAATTTCCCAGGTTTTTGACTCATAAAAAATAAATTTTGGGACCTGACCGTCGTTATAACCTCAATTCTTCACTCTTTGGTCAGAATCAACTTCATATTCGGTCTTGTCACCTTAAAAACATGGAAAACGATAGCTCATGTTCAGTAAAACCTCGATAAACCTCGGAAACCCCTATTTTCGAAATAAACCTTGGCAAGAAAAAACATGGAAAACGATTCCTCACAAGCTCATGGTCACTAAAACCTCAACAAAAAAACTCGAAAACTTCTATTTTTACGCCCATTTTTTAACAATAACACCCCTGGGTCTATTCCGATCGGGCTGCCGAGTTTCGGATCACAACTAGGGCCCAAATGGTGCCTGCGTGCGAAAGAAAGACGATTTTGGACCAAAATTCAAGGTATAGGTATAAGCTTAAGACTGAAACTTTGTTGGAACTTCAATTCTTCGCTCGTTGGTCAAAATCGACTTCATATTCGGTCTCCCCGCCCTAAAAACCATGGAAAACGATACATCACACGCTCGTTTCGTTTGCACTGTTTTTCTGTGTTCATGTTACTAAAACACAAAAAAAATTTTTTACACCAATTTTATACCCATTTTTCACCATAACATCCTTGGGTATATTCCGATAGGGCTGGAAAGTTTCGAGCCACAACTAGGGCCCAAATGGAACCTTTTTGCGAAAAAAAACAACTAATTCTTTTGACCGAAAATAAAGGTAGATATGGATGATCCGGCGTACGGCGGACTATTTTTGGGATCTACGCACCTTGACACGTAAATTGAAAGTTTTTAGGTCGTTTTCAAATAATTTTTTGCTCAGCGAATACGTAGGTGTATTATTAACAGAATAATAAACCAAAAGTCAAAACTGAGAATTTAATTCCGAAAATCGTGAAAAATTATTAATGTTAAATTTTAAGATTGAAAATAAGTTGAGCATTTTCAGAAATGGACGTATAGATTATTAATTCCCGTTTTGAAGCGTTGTGGCGACAGTCCTTTGCGCTACTATCCATGGAATTTACATTTATAAGAGTAACAGAGCTCCCTGTGGACACAGAGCAAAACAGGACGTGTTCTGTGCTGGATTGTGTAATGTGAGAAACAACCTGGAGCTAGATATACCTATTCTATTAGGTATCTATAGGTCGTGTATGGGACAACTGTAAATGGTGGCTTGACACGGTGGCACTATACACTCCCCTCCAGCCAATTGTATTTCTGTCGGTGGAGATTTTTTAATAACTGGCAGCAGCTATTTTCTGGCTCTAAGCGCAGAAAAGAGCTGCTGCTAGTTATTAACAAATCTCGTCCCTACCTTATATAATCCTTAATCAACCTGTCCCTTCAGGTAGGTTGATCGTTTAATCAAAACGCGTGGATTGAACCATAGGAAACCTTTCAGGGAAGGAAAATTCCGCGAACCTTTTGACTCACAATAGGTAATTAATTCTGTGAGTGGAACGGACAGGTGGGCGACCGAACGCAAAGGGTAAATATGGAGAGAAAAAAATCCTGTGTCGTGATATTTTCAAGATACAAGTATAGCAATAATAACAACAATTGCGAAATATCTCTTATTTCCTTCGCTGTTAATAGAAAACAATCCAGGAGAACTAACATTCGCTTTCAAAGGTGCTTTGATATGGAGCGCTGCTCTGCTTACAAAGCTTACTGTTCCTCTGTATGTGCTTTCAAAGAAAGATTCAATTAGGTACTCGTTCAATATCTGGTGGAATTTGAAGCATGCGCAGACGTATTGCCCTCCTTTAAACGCCCATAACTACTGCCTCGGAAAAATGGTAGAAACGAGCAGATATTTAGAGGGTTTGTGTGGATTAGTTACCAAATAGTCCCATTTAAATGTCTTCCGACTGTCACCTATAATTATCGTCTCTATTCTAGGGCTATAATATCAGCAGTATGTATAGTTCGGGCATTTAATCCATAGATTATTGCACTAGAACGAATACTTGTACATACTTATAGGTTTGTGAAAACCAGAGTTGTTCATAAAGTTAAACAACAACTACTACGCTTGAACTAAAGCTCGGAAACTAATCGGATGTAGGACCCAATGCTGTATACTGCCGTCCAAAGCAAGAAAGCCATAGAACAAGGAAATCTAGTTTTGAGAAAAACGCAGGTGAAGTCTTTAGTCTGTAAAATGGGCATTCTTCAATATTTTCCAATGATTTTTTTGCAATATCCAAATTTAGTTTCTACGTCTGTAGCAGGAAGACGCATCAATTTTGGAAGAAAACACATACGTTTATGTAAGCAACTGTTTTTCTCCGTTGTAGAAGATGAGGTAAATTCTGCTTCAAAAAAAGGTTAGAGGGTGGTTTTCTTCGTTGGACGCTCATGCTAAGGCTGTTTCCCACTGTAGTTGCTGGAGTTTTTTCGCCCCTTTCCCAAGGAGAAAAACAGTACCTTTATTTTTCCTTGTAAAATACGACTTACCGCGATGTGGAAGCCACCTACGGTCGATCTCTCGAAGCTTTGGCGCTCATCACAATATTGAAAAACCACAGTCATACAGCATGGCTATAAGAGCGAATTTTCGAAGAAATAACTGATTTTATGTAAAATGTGCTGTTTGGGATATCCCATTCAAACAAATATGGGCAATCTTAAACTTATTGGGTAATTATAGGTATTCAAGTATGTACGTATATTGTAGTATTGGTACTACAATATACGTACAGTTACGTATCCAACATACGTACAGTACGTATGTTACGCATCCAATACAGAGTATGATTGTATTGGATACGTAACAAATTTTTTGTTCCATTTTTTGCCGAGTAACACCTCGGTTTGTAGATTTTCCAACGCTGAACACGATGGTGAAGTCAGAATTGCGATATCCCATTCCGTTATCAGATTATAGCAGACGAACCAGGAAGAACATCTCAAGAAATAACCACGTTCCTTCATCTTCAAAGTGCTCCAGTTTGAGAACGGAATGAGATATCGCAATTCTGATTTCACCATCGTGTTCAGCGTACAAAAACCTTTAAAATGAGGTGTCACTTGTCAGACTGTTTCATTTTGGGAATTTATGGGTAATTTTTCCCCCCTAAAACTCCCCAAAACTCCCCCTTAGAGTGACCCGATTCTGCCCATCTACGAACTTAGCCTGTCGATTGCCAAGACAGATTTTTCGTGCAAATTTGAACTTTTTATCTCAATTCTTTCGAGAGTTATCATCTGGAATGACACATACATAATTACATAAATATATAAATATATAAATATATAAATATATAAATATATAAATATATATATACATATATACATATAATTTTTGGTGTCTTTTGGCAGTGAATTCAGGATGGTCTGAAACGGATTTGGTATAAAAATCATTCGGAAATTCGAGTTTTAAAAATTTTGGACCGAGAACAATAGCTTCCTTTTCTTCGAAAATTCGCTAAAACGGTACCGCCTGACGGATTTAGACAACTATGAGAGGGATACAACAAAGAAAACCAGTCCTGCCCTGATGAGCATTAAATTAAATTCACTTTTCCAATGAATTAACACCGTAGGTCTCTGTTTTTATTTGTTGGAAGAACTAATACTGCATTTCATCGTTGGAAAACCATCAACAACTCGAAAAACCGTAGACGTTTTCCTTGAATAACTTTTTAAGGGAAAGTTTGCCAACTTTCACAACTACATACCAAAATAGGCCTTTAAGATAAGAATCCAGCTATAGCAAAATCTGTATATTGGAAAAAATCGAGTCTACGGCTTTTGTAGTTTGGAGGGCAGTATAACCCTCCCTGATGGACAACGGTGATTAAATTTAACCCTCTGCGCGGCTTTCGTAATAGAAGCTCCGGGCTCAATTAGTGTCGCGTAGGTGACAGCGTGCAGGATGCGACAAATTGCTACCCAACAACGCATTAATCCTACCACGATTTCAGGTAATGATCGCTAAATTGATTAGTGAGATTAGTGGCTTGGGAGTAGAAATGTCATGGATGTGTATTATGGAAGGAAAGTGACATCACGGATCTGGTATATAAAAGTAGGCAGTCATCAGATGATTCTAAGTGGAAGTTCAGGAATCAGACAAATTCTCAAAAAATCATTTTCAGTTTAGAACTGAACTTATAAGTCGTCTGATATATTGGCCATCTCGGTATCTCTAATCTAGTCGGGTCTTGTTGGCATTTTGCTTCCTCACTACCGAAGGTAGGGAAGCCTTGGATCCATGATTGAGTGAAAAAAAAAATTATGTCCTCCAAAATTTAAATTTCCACTACCATTTTGCGTTTCAGACTCGAGGAACATTTTTGGTTCCGTGTTTGTCTGTCTGCGTCAATTCCTTTTAACGTCCATAACTACCCGAAATAATAGTAGAAATGGGCTGAAATTATGAGGGTGGGTGCGGGTTAGGTCACAGATGGTCCCGTACAAAAATAATTGAAAAAGTACTGCAAATTCCGTCTGCGCATGCGCGAACATGAAATTTTGACCATTACCTTGTAACGCTTCTAACTACACGAGAAATAGTTGTAGAGAGCTGAAATTTTGAGGGTGCACGCAGGCTGGATCGTAAGAGTCACGTTTCAAACTCATGGAAATCGTTCCGTCTGCGCATGCGCAAACGTGAAATATTTGAAACGCCCATAACTACCTTATATAGCATTTACAGATTTAATTCAACCTTTTACAGATTTATTTCAACCTTTTACAAATTCATTTAAACCTTTTACAAATTCATTTCAACCTTTTACAAATTCAATTCAACCTTTTACAAATTCAATTCAACTTTTTACAAATTCAATTCAACTCTCCACCGGAAGGGATGGATATGGAAAGTAGCTGATTGATTAGGAGGAAAGTTATAAGTAGTAGGCTACATGAGGTGGGTGAGTAGGGTGGTGAGGTGGGTGGGGGGTGAGGTGGGTGGGGGTGGGCTACGTACATACTACCTACCTACGTGACCTCAGCGCCTTGCCAATTCAATGACTACTGTATGGTCAGAATCGCCTCTGTTTGCAATGCTGACAATCACTTATGTTTGCATGCCCTTGAAAGCGATAACTTTTACATTAGTCGCTCTGTATCGCTATTTACGATTTTTTTTCTCTCCATAACCTGAAGTAATTATGAGTGTTAGCGATTCCGATTCAGACTCTTTTGTTGTTAGAGGAAGACGTAGGAGTGAAACTGGAAGACGTATAGAAAGTGATTCTGATTCGGACAATTCCGTACCATCTGCCGCTCGACGCAATACTGGAAGAAGACGTGGAAAATATGAGTTTGTATCTCTCGAAAAAAAGGAGTTTTTTGTGACGCTACATGACGATGGATTTACTGTCAAGGAAGCTGCGTCAAAATCAGGCATCAAATTGAATACGGCAAAAAGCATACTTTCAAAGTACAAAAGAGATAACTGTCAGGTTGTAAGGAACAAACCACGGGGGCACAAACCGAAACTGCTTACTCCCAATGTCCTTAACAAAATAGAGGCAGTAGTTGAGAACGAGCCTGGCATTACTCTAAAAAACATTAGAGAGAAGTTGCATCAACAGAATATAAATTTGAGCACATCCACTATTGACAATGCTTTACGAACCTTAAAAATTACGCTCAAAAGAGCTTCAGTAGAGGTGGACCGCATGAACAGCGAGGCAACTATCCGTCTCAGAAAACAGTATGCAATGGACTTTAATCAGTCAGTCCCGGAAAATCGTGAAAAACTAATTTTCATAGACGAAAGTGGGTTCAACCTCCACCTTAGGCGATCCCAAGCTCGCTCGAGGACAGGGGTTAGGGCTGTAGTCAATGTCCCCACCGTAAGAGGAAGGAATACTTCACTTATTGTTGCGATGAACAGCAGAGGAATCGTGCATTCGAAAATCATTACTTCTGGAACGACGACTGCTGAACTCTTCTGTGATTTTCTGAGGGAACTTGAAGATGTTCTACTGCACAATTCATCAGATGATGCACTATTAATAATGGACAATGCTCGAATTCACAGATCATCCTCAGTAAGTGATTTTATAGATCTGTCAACGATGAGTATCAAGTTTTTACCTCCTTACTCCCCAATGCTTAATCCAGTGGAACACGCATTCTCCAAGATAAAGTCAAGAGCAAGAGCAATACTTAGTAGCCAAGAGGATCATAACTTATCTGACGTTATACAAGAAAGTGTGGCTTCAGTAACTGCACAAGATTGCGCTAACTACGTGATGGACATGTTCCTCGTTTTACCTGCCGCAGCTACAGGGCAACTGTTACACTAGCTAAGCTAAAAGTGTTGTTTCTACTTTCCTTACCATCCGTAGGGTAATAGGAAAGATGTTTTAGCGAATTTTCAAAGAAAATGAAGCTATTGCAATGGCTTCGAAATTTAAATAATATAAATTTTTGGAAATTTTCTTCATAGAAATCCGTTTCAGACCATTCTAAAACGATTCCTGAAATTTAACACTTTTTTATATGTATATATATATATATATTTATTTATATATGTGTCACTCCAGACGATAACTCTCGATAGAATTGAGATAAACAGCTCAAATTTGCACAAAAAATCTATCTTGGCAATCGAAAGGCTAAGTTCGAAGATGGGCGAAATTGGCCTACTCTAAGGAGGGTTTTGGCGCATTTAAAGTGCGCAAAAATTACCCAAAAATCCCCAAAATGTTATTTTCCAACAAGTGACCCCTCATTTTAAAGGTTTTTGCACGCTGAACACGATGGTGGAATCGGATTTTAGATATCTTGATCCGTTCTCAAATTAGAGCATTTAAAGTGCGCAAAAATTACCTAAAAATCCCCAAAATGTTATTTTCTAACAAGTGACCCCTCATTTTAAAGGTTTTTGCACGCTGAACACGATGGTGGAATCGGATTTTAGATATCTTGATCCGTTCTCAAATTAGAGCATTTAAAGTGCGCAAAAATTACCCAAAAATCCCCAAAATGTTATTTTCCAACAAGTGACCCCTCATTTTAAAGGTTTTTGCACGCTGAACACGATGGTGGAATCGGATTTTAGATATCTTGATCCGTTCTCAAATTAGAGCATTTAAAGTGCGCAAAAATTACCCAAAAATCCCCAAAATGTTATTTTCTAACAAGTGACCCCTCATTTTAAAGGTTTTTGCACGCTGAACACGATAGTGAAATCGGATTTTAGATATCTAAATCCGTTCTTAAATTAGAGCATTTAAAGTGCGCAAAAATTACCCAAAACTAGGATAATCTTTAAACTCTTACCCCCACCCCCTTAGAGTGGTCAGATTGAAAAATGTGAGAAGTATTAATTGAAGACGAGAGTTCGAAGCAAAAAAGGGGGAGGCAAACGATTAGTACAACTCCTTGAATTTACCCACAGCGATCAAATAAATAAGCACTTAGTACAATTACGTAATAAACAAACGGTAGAATCAGGATGGACAAAACGTACAAATTAAAATAAATACGAAGAGAATATACATAGAAAACCAAATTTTAGACCGAAGTTTTCCTTTATTCAAAACCATAGCCATTAATTCGAATATTTCTTTGAAAATTCGCTCATTAAGTCATGCTGCATGACTGATTTTTTTTCTCATGAGATCAATTGAAGGGTTGGAATGAGTTAAATTTGTAAAAAGTTGAATTGAATTTGTAAAAAGTTGAATTGAATTTGTAAAAGGTTGAATTGAATTTGTAAAAGGTTTAAATGCATTTGTAAAAGGTTTAAATGAATTTGTAAAAGGATGAAATAAATCTGTAAAAGGTTGAATTAAATCTGTAAATGCTATATATCGTTGAAATGAGTTCAGATTTGGAGGGTAGATCAGGAATAGTACTTTGATAGTTCCATATAGGTTTCATTGGAATCGTGCTGTAACTTTCTTCTGCGCATGCGCGAACCTGAAATGCTGACCGCTTCGTTGTAACGCTTCTAACTACGCGAAAAATAGTCGGAGAGAGCTGAAATTTTGAGGGTGCACGCGGGCTGGATCACAGATGGTTCCGTATCAAAACGGGCCTACCCAACTGTCCTATACGTTCATGTGATTCAAGTGAGGAAGCTATACTGCCTATTCGAATTGGCAGGCTTTTTTGTCTCTACAACTATGCTTACCTACCCTTTGCTAAGTTAGCTACAGCTAGCGTGCCGGCTGGAAGATTAATTTTCTTAAATTCAAAAAATGGCAAGGGAATTCATGTAGAAGCCAGGATACAGGAATTTAATTAAAAAAAACCAGTCATGCAGCATGACTTAATGAGCGAATTTTCAAAGAAATATTCGA
>OX940988.1:2873436-2959155 GCA_954871275.1 Leptopterna dolabrata | reverse complement strand
CGTACGAAACGAAGGTACTGCTTCATATCTACTTGTATATGGAAATTCGAAATTAACTTGGTGAAAAATAAGGATCGAGATGAATTTAAGTGTAGTTCCAGTTTCGTTACTCGAAAATTCGCTCGTCATCCTGCCAGGCTGAAACTGATGTCTGAATCCTTCGCTAACACCACGGAGTTTCAAGAAGGGGACAATTTTTGCGGGGGCTCCACTAAGAATGTTTCTTATTTGAATACCCAAGTCTTGAAAAGTAGGTAGCTAGGCATTTGTGCTCTGAAAAACAAAAATATTGCTCTACTTGGCCGGGGTTCCTATACAAAGTAGAAAGTGAAAATAGAATTTTAGGGCTTACAATTTTTTCCTCTTCATCTTCTTTTTGTAACATCTGCCAAAATATTCATCACGAAACACTTTATAACTGTCTGTCTGCGTTGTCCGCACTTCGAAGAAATGCTAGTCTGCCAGCCTCGTACTTTGGTTAATAACTACTTCCATGGGAATTCTTCCAGAAATTACTCGCTGAGCAGAAAATAATGTGATGTCCTCACTAAATAAATAATAGTCCGTCAGTTACTGATATCAGTGTTTCAGGCCGGCTCTGGTACTCGATTTAGGGCTTTCCTGGGGGAAGCACGAGGGTAGGTATCGACCTGAGAAAACAGTGATCTACCTATCAGATTAAGATGGGGTACAGGAAAATAATAACACTTCCTGAGGGCTGAGCTCTTGATCGAATTCTGAATATAACCGGGCGTTAGGATCTCGGGAGGCGGTGACATGAAAATAATAAACCGTTGTGTAGTAATTTGCATTCTATTTATGCGTGATACTCTCAGCCATCGAGACAATTAGCTACGAGCACTGTATTACTTCATTTTGTGCGGCGACAGAAATATTAACATTTAAAGGTTAGTTTACTAAATCGGTAACATACTTGCTGAATATTGAAGAAGATCCATTAAACGGAGTAAGAAAGAATTTCAGATGATGACTGTCGAGATTTTGGAAACCAGAGGCGTGGACCGTTTCGCTTCAGAGAATGGGCAAAAAAATAAAAAATAATCTTGCATAAAAATGTACCTTATGCGATTAACATACGCCATTATTTGTGACAGCCTGTTCGAAACTGTCTAAACTTGGATCCAATTCCATGTACCTATACAGGTGCCTATGTACCTATCTATCTACTTATTATAATAATTATTTTTCATTTATTTATTGAATTTTTTGAATTTTCGAACAAGGAAATTATGTTTGTGATACCGCGTTGCGCTGGGTCCATACCGAAATTTATCCGATGAGTAAATAATCCTGATCTTGATACTTCATTTCCCTGTACTACATTGATACAAGAACATCAATCAAGTTCATGATTGGACTTTAAAAAAAACATTGTTACGAATTCGTCCCAACCTTGATTTTGCCACCCGCAGATTTTGTGTCCTGCGTTGGCGATGAAGGAGTTGCATGAAACCGTTAATAAACTCTGTGTTATTTTTTCGGTTTCCTTCAAGCCGGGGGTTTTGTTTTCTTTGGCAAAAGTGTCGACGCGCCGAATAGTTGACGCTGAGGTCCATTGGCAACTTCGCTGAGACGTTGAATGTTCTGTTTCTCCGGGCCTGGATGAAGTTTAATGGGATTTTTCCTTTGGAATAAACTGAGGACTTCGGATGCACCTCGTCCAATCTTTGATACAATAAGAACACAGCAGATACAACTCGCTTCGCTCGCTTACTATGCATCTCCAAAATTTTGAAAGGATGCGGACAGCCAAGTTTCGAGCTCTTGAAGCTCCTTTCAATAGGTAATTTACTTGGAATGTTTTGGCCCATTGATGGTTTTTTCAGAAATCGATTGGGTTTTTTCAGATCGTTTTTGCGTTGTACGAAAATTCTGTTATTAAATGCTGATTTACTGGAACTTGTTTCTTGTATTGGAAAATGGAAGTATGTAGATGGACTGTTACTACTTACTATAACAGTAGGTTCATAAAAGATATATATAATGCTATTTTTTCTTGGTGCTTTACACCACTTTTTATACACGACTTCGCTCATGGTTTTTTATGTTTGCATTTTTCCCCGCTGAAGAAGAAAAATGACTGATTGGTTCCTCCCTAGTCTCAATCACATCTGGTATACGGTGAACTGTCAAAAAAATAGTGTGTGCAAACACAGCGCTCAATTTCGTGTTCCCAAGAAATTGTATGGCAAAAACGCACAGAATTTTGAAAATGACCCTCGTTAAGCGCTTGGTTGTCAAGAGCAATTTGCAGAGTTTTTTTGTTGTAACTTAGATGTAGACGAAGTTTTATAATTGGTTCAAATTAAAACACTGTAAAGAAGGTGTTTGTTAGACAATATAGAAATTCCATTCTAGAGAGTAGGATAGTATAAAAAGCCGTCCGGGAGCAATAAAAACCATCGGAGGTTTGTTTGTTGGAAGGCAACTCCCAAAATTGGTTCATCGATCTCACTTTTCCAAAGGGAGACGGATAATTCCAAGTTTCACGGACTTAATAAAAGGAAAATAGGATACGAGGAGAAAGGCGAAAAATAATGAAAGGGAAGCGTTCGAGGAGAAACGTGAGTTGGGGTTGAGATATTCGTCTTTATTGTGGTATCACATATTATATTGAACCTCTCATATAGAGCAGCAGAGGGATTCTTTTGCGGATTTATGAAGAGACCATAAAGCTCATTTGGTCATAAACTTTCTGAGTGTATTTGGTCTGGTAAGTCCAATTCTGGGAGTAGATGGTACCTATGTGTCCTAACCCATTCCCAAAACCTCCAACCTCTTCCAGCTGACAGATAGGATGTCCTCCGAAAACAAAATCCTACGCCTTCAAAATCGATAAGAACATAGACTCATCTTCAAAAATGTACACCTACCAGTGAGTATAATAGCGTTCCCCTGACAAAAATTTGTAAACTTAAATTACCCACCTTATTATATTGCGTTCTGAGAGTCGGGCCTTCATTTGTGTGATGGTGAGAGATGGGTTGCTTTCGACAATTTCCCCAATAGCAGCAAGAGTACCTGGTGTTAAATTTTTTTTTGTCGAAGTCCACCTCTATTTGGGACACTCGGTGTACAATCATTCCTTGTGTATTTACGATAAATGCGCCCGTTTGTGGTTTGAAACCTGCTCTCAATGACGCATCTTTTATTGTTTCCCTCTCTTCAATCGTATAAACAATGATCTTTGATGCAGCGAAATAGAGGCGTACCTCCTTCTTTCACGCCTCCGACGTTGGTTTGCGGGAGCCTCAGTCGATACTACTGAACCACTACTCACTTCAGATTCATCGATCAATGTGGAACCGCTACTCATTATGAAACACAAGAAAAGTAAAGGAAACTCAAATAACTAGGTGCACCAGTTGAATTTGAATTGAGATCAAGTTTACTTCACAGTGAAACAGAACTTTCAGCCTTCAAAAGATTCATGTAGTAGTTATACGTGTTATATACGCAAGAGGAAGGTATTCATACGGAAGGTACCTATACTCTAATTTCCCTGTAAACTGCTATCAACCAGTCTGCAGTTTACATTCCAGCCCTCGAAAGTAACTACGAACTATTAATTTGGTTGGAACGATTATTAAATTTAAAGGGACGACTATTAAATTGGCTGGAAACATTATTAAAATGAAAGGGACGGATATTAAATTGAAAGGGACGATTATTAATTTGGTTGGGACGATTATTAATTTGGTTGGAGCAATTATTAATTTGACTGAAAACTGGTATAAACTGGTTGCAACGATTGTTAATTTGGTTGGAACGAATACTAATTTCGTTGGAACAATTATTAATTTGACTGAAAAATGCTATAGCTTTGGGAAAATCATTTGCTAACATCAGAAATTTGTAAATGGACACATGTAGGTATAGGCGTATGCTTATGGTTTTGTGTGTGTAGTAGTGGGACCACAACGATAAGCGGATGAGTAAGATATTTTTCTCCAATCCACGAATCCGGAAGGGATTTGTTCCGATATTCGAACCGCCAGCTCAAGCTTCAAGGTTTATTAAAAACGAACTTTCGATTAAGTAGGTATGTTATGCTTGTCTTGTACATTAAATATTCTTCAAATCCAGCCCTCTGGTATGTTTTTATGCTCCCAGCAGGGTGTTCTTAATGAAGAAAATTTGGACAACTTAGGTAGAAAAAGTTATCAAGGGGATTCGGAGAGATTTTGAAGGAGAGGATTCGAGGGGGTTACGGAGCTCTATTTTGACCTACCTATATTTCGATATAGGTAACGAACCAATTACCATTCTGGAAATTGCTTGGGATTTTTCTCGAAATAATGTTTGCCGTAGCAATAGTAGTTAATTAAAAAACACTGCGAAGTCACACGAGTTTATTAGTCTTTTGGACATACCTGAAGAAATTTTGGCTGTTCGTTTATTGTTTCTTTCTTGTGAAATAATTTAAATAGCTATTTTTGCTGGTTTCCACCAATTTTGGCCCCCGAAAACTCGAATTAGGCTCCTATTTTTGACAAATTATCTTTGATAATTTATACCTAGTACCATTTAATTGTATTGATTCACCTGCTAATACTATTTCTAGTGTTACTATACAAATTTATGGTGATTTCAGGCAATTTCCCAGGTTTTTGACTCATAAAAAATAAATTTTGGGACCTGACCGTCGTTATAACCTCAATTCTTCACTCTTTGGTCAGAATCAACTTCATATTCGGTCTTGTCACCTTAAAAACATGGAAAACGATAGCTCATGTTCAGTAAAACCTCGATAAACCTCGGAAACCCCTATTTTCGAAATAAACCTTGGGGGGGGGGGGGGGGGGGGGAGAAAAAACATGGAAAACGATTCCTCACAAGCTCATGGTCACTAAAACCTCAACAAAAAAACTCGAAAACTTCTATTTTTACGCCCATTTTTTAACAATAACACCCCTGGGTCTATTCCGATCGGGCTGCCGAGTTTTGGATCACAACTAGGGCACAAATGGTGTCTGCGTGCGAAAGAAAGACGATTTTGGACCAAAATTCAAGGAAGTTAAGCTTAAGACTGAAACTTTGTTGAAACTTCAATTCTTCGCTCGTTGGTCAAAATCGACTTCATATTCGGTCTCCCCGCCCTAAAAACATGGAAAACGATACATCACACGCTCGTTTCGTTTGCACTGTTTTTCTGTGTTCATGTTACTAAAACACAAAAAAAATTTTTTACACCAATTTTATACCCATTTTTCACCATAACATCCTTGGGTATATTCCGATAGGGCTGGAAAGTTTCGAGCCACAACTAGGGCCCAAATGGAACCTTTTTGCGAAAAAAAACAACTAATTCTTTTGACCGAAAATAAAGGTAGATATGGATGATCCGGCGTACGGCGGACTATTTTTGGGATCTACGCACCTTGACACGTAAATTGAAAGTTTTTAGGTCGTTTTCAAATAATTTTTTGCTCAGCGAATACGTAGGTGTATATTATTAACAGAATAATAAACCAAAAGTCAAAACTGAGAATTTAATTTTGAAAATCGTGAAAAATTATTAATGTTAAATTTTAAGATTGAAAATAAGTTGAGCATTTTCAGAAATGGACGTATAGATTATTAATTCCCGTTTTGAAGCGTTGTGGCGACAGTCCTTTGCGCTACTATCCATGGAATTTACATTTTTATAAGAGTAACAGAGCTCCCTGTGGTCACAGAGCAAAACAGGACGTGTTTTGTGCTAGATTGTGTAATGTGAGAAACAACCTGGAGCTAGATATACCTATTCTATTAGGTATCTATAGGTCGTGTATGGGACAACTGTAAATGGTGGCTTGACACGGTGGCACTATACACTCCCCTCCAGCCAATTGTATTTCTGTCGGTGGAGATTTTTTAATAACTGGCAGCAGCTATTTTCTGGCTCTAAGCGCAGAAAAGAGCTGCTGCTAGTTATTAACAAATCTCGTCCCTACCTTATATAATCCTTAATCAACCTGTCCCTTCAGGTAGGTTGATCGTTTAATCAAAACGCGTGGATTGAACCATAGGAAACCTTTCAGGGAAGGAAAATTCCGCGAACCTTTTGACTCACAATAGGTAATTAATTCTGTGAGTGGAACGGACAGGTGGGCGACCGAACGCAAAGGGTAAATATGGAGAGAAAAAAATCCTGTGTCGTGATATTTTCAAGATACAAGTATAGCAATAATAACAACAATTGCGAAATAACAATCCAGGAGAACTAACATTCGCTTTCAAAGGTGCTTTGATATGGAGCGCTGCTCTGCTTACAAAGCTTACTGTTCCTCTGTATGTGCTTTCAAAGAACGATTCAATTAGGTACTCGTTCAATATCTGGTGGAATTTGAAGCATGCGCAGACGTATTGCCCTCCTTTAAACGCCCATAACTACTGCCTCGGAAAAATGGTAGAAACGAGCAGATATTTAGAGGGTTTGTGTGGATTAGTTACCAAATAGTCCCATTTAAATGTCTTCCGACTGTCACCTATAATTATCGTCTCTAATCTAGGGCTATAATATCGGCAGTATAGTTCGGGCATGTAATCCATAGATTATTGCACTAGAACGAATACTTGTACATACTTAGGTTTGTGAAAACCAGAGTTGTTCATAAAGTTAAACAACAACTACTAAGCTTGAACTAAAGCTCGGAAACTAATCGGATGTAGGACCCAATGCTGTATACTGCCGTCCAAAGCAAGAAAGCCATAGAACAAGGAAATCTAGTTTTGAGAAAAACGCAGGTGAAGTTTTTAGGCTGTAAAATGGGCATTCTTCAATATTTTCCAATGATTTTTTTGCAATATCCAAATTTAGTTTCTACGTCTGTAGCAGGAAGACGCATCAATTTTGGAAGAAAACACATACATTTATGTAAGCAACTGTTTTTCTCCGTTGTAGAAGATGAGGTAAATTCTGCTTCAAAAAAGGTTAGAGGGTGGTTTTCTTCGTTGGACGCTCATGCTAAGGCTGTTTCCCACTGTAGTTGCTGGAGTTTTTTCGCCCCTTTCCCAAGGAGAAAAAAAGTACCTTTATTTTTCCTTGTAAAATACGACTTACCGCGATGTGGAAGCCACCTACGGTCGATCTCTCGAAGCTTTGGCGCTCATCACAATATTGAAAAACCACAGTCATGCAGCATGGCTATAAGAGTGAATTTTCGAAGAAATAACTGATTTTATGTAAAATGTGATGTTTGGGATATCCCATTCAAACAAATATGGGCAATCTTAAACTTATTGGGTAATTATAGGTATTCAAGTATGTACGTATATTGTAGTATTGGTACTACAATATACGTACAGTTACGTATCCAACATACGTACAGTACGTATGTTACGCATCCAATACAGAGTATGATTGTATTGGATACGTAACAAATTTTTTGTTCCATTTTTTGCCGAGTAACACCTCGGTTTGTAGATTTTCCAACGCTGAACACGATGGTGAAGTCAGAATTGCGATATCCCATTCCGTTATCAGATTATAGCAGACGAACCAGGAAGAACATCTCAAGAAATAACCACGTTTCTTCATCTTCAAAGTGCTCCAGTTTGAGAACGGAATGAGATATCGCAATTCTGATTTCACCATCGTGTTCAGCGTACAAAAACCTTTAAAATGAGGTGTCACTTGTCAGACTGTTTCATTTTGGGAATTTATGGGTAATTTTTCCCCCCTAAAACTCCCCAAAACTCCCCCTTAGAGTGACCCGATTCTGCCCATCTACGAACTTAGCCTGTCGATTGCCAAGACAGATTTTTCGTGCAAATTTGAACTTTTTATCTCAATTCTTTCGAGAGTTATCATCTGGAATGACACATACATAATTATATAAATATATAAATATATAAATATATAAATATATAAATATATAAATATATAAATATATATAAATATATAAATATATAAATATATAAATATAAATATATATATATAAATATATGAATATATAAATATAAATATATATAAATATATGAATATATATAAATATATATATATATATATATATAAATATATGAATATATAAATATATAAATATATAAATATATAAATATATAAATATATATATACATATAATTTTTGGTGTCTTTTGGCAGTGAATTCAGGATGGTCTGAAACGGATTTGGTATAAAAATCTTTCGGAAATTCGAGTTCTAAAAATTTTGGACCGAGAACAATAGCTTCCTTTTCTTCGAAAATTCGCTAAAACGGTACCGCCTGACGGATTTAGACAACTATGAGAGGGATACAACAAAGAAAACCAGTCCTGCCCTGATGAGCATTAAATTTAATTTACTTTTCCAATGAATTAACACCGTAGGTCTCTGTTTTTATTTGTTGGAAGAACTAATACTGCATTTCATCGTTGGAAAACCATCAACAACTCGAAAAACCGTAGACGTTTTCCTTGAATAACTTTTTAAGGGAAAGTTTGCCAACTTTCACAACTACATACCAAAATAGGCCTTTAAGATAAGAATCCAGCTATAGCAAAATCTGTATATTGGAAAAAATCGAGTCTACGGCTTTTGTAGTTTGGAGGGCAGTATAACCCTCCCTGATGGACAACGGTGATTAAATTTAACCCTCTGCGCGGCTTTCGTAATAGAAGCTCCGGGCTCAATTAGTGTCGCGTAGGTGACAGCGTGCAGGATGCGACAAATTGCTACCCAACAACGCATTAATCCTACCACGATTTCAGGTAATGATCGCTAAATTGATTAGTGAGATTAGTGGCTTGGGAGTAGAAATGTCATGGATGTGTATTATGGAAGGAAAGTGACATCACGGATCTGGTATATAAAAGTAGGCAGTCATCAGATGATTCTAAGTGGAAGTTCAGGAATCAGACAAATTCTCAAAAAATCATTTTCAGTTTAGAACTGAACTTATAAGTCGTCTGATATATTGGCCATCTCGGTATCTCTAATCTAGTCGGGTCTTGTTGGCATTTTGCTTCCTCACTACCGAAGGTAGGGAAGCCTTGGATCCATGATTGAGTGAAAAAAAAAATTATGTCCTCCAAAATTTAAATTTCCACTACCATTTTGCGTTTCAGACTCGAGGAACATTTTTGGTTCCGTGTTTGTCTGTCTGCGTCAATTCCTTTTAACGTCCATAACTACCCGAAATAATAGTAGAAATGGGCTGAAATTATGAGGGTGGGTGCGGGTTAGGTCACAGATGGTCCCGTACAAAAATAATTGAAAAAGTACTGCAAATTCCGTCTGCGCATGCGCGAACATGAAATGTTGACCATTACCTTGTAACGCTTCTAACTACACGAGAAATAGTTGTAGAGAGCTGAAATTTTGAGGGTGCACGCAGGCTGGATCGTAAGAGTCACGTTTCAAACTCATGGAAATCGTTCCGTCTGCGCATGCGCAAACGTGAAATATTTGAAACGCCCATAACTACCTTATATATCGTTGAAATGAGTTCAGATTTGGAGGGTAGATCAGGAATAGTACTTTGATAGTTCCATATAGGTTTCATTGGAATCGTGCTGTAACTTTCGTCTGCGCATGCGCGAACCTGAAATGCTGACCGCTTCGTTGTAACGCTTCTAACTACCTATGCGAAAAATAGTCGGAGAGAGCTGCAATTTTGAGGGTGCACGCGGGCTTGATGGCCTATTCGAATTGGCAGGCTTTTTTGTCTCTACAACTATGCGTACCTACCCTTTGGTAAGTTAGCTACAGCTAGCGTGCCGGCTGGAAGATTAATTTTCTTAAATTCAAAAAATGGCAAGGGAATTCATGTAGAAGCCAGGATACAGGAATTTAATTAAAAAAACCTCAGGTGGGAATTGAACCCACGTCCTCCAGTTTTTCAGATGATCCCTGAACGATCCCGATCACTGAGCAATGAATCTTAACTGTTCCATGAATTGCAATACTCGCTCTCACTAGCTTGTCACATATAAAGATTTTGCTGTCGCAAAAAACATCTTCGGACATGCTCAGACAAAACTTACAGTTGGATTAACATAAAAATTTACATAAATTTACATAAATGGATCATCTGAGAGGTTTACGGAATATCACATGAATACAATATTGATCACATGATGATGATGAATCAATAGATAATCATGATGATGATGATGATGATGAATACAATAATAATCACATGAATACAATACAATATGAATATAACGAAGACTCGTCGAAGAATCTGCAATGTTTAATATGTTGTGATGAAAGTACTCGATCCTGGATAACATGAATTTTTTTTATGCCTCAGCGTTACAAGGTGATCCTGAGTAGCGTTGAAATCTTCCATAAAAACGATTATTCGTTCTCAACGAATATTTTACAGCTTGTTCGCTGTATCGTATCGCATCCTCACTTTTAAAGGCGTGTACCTACCTGACAACCATAAAATTCCTTCCTCCAAAGCTCTTTCATGTTACTAAGCAAAGAAAATGCTCGAAAATCTCCCAGACTGTGAAAATTTGGCTTTCAAAGCTTGAGAGAAACCGCCTCAAGTGTTACAGTTATAAAACAATTAAACCACTAGTGATATCTATGTTCCACATTCATTGGCGAACGTTTCAGATCTTGGGAGACCTCGGGGTCTTGCGCGGCAGTTGGCCAACTACTGAATTATGCCCCACATAACTGATGTTTTTTGTTCGGGGACTTAGATGATCCGGGATGTTTTAGTGCCCGAAAGACGTCCGACGGGTTTATCCGTGTTTTACGTGTGTGCGTGGGACGTTATTCTGAGTTTCATTGTGCTGTTCAACTTCAAGTTAAGAGTGATACATTTTTTTTTTTTTAAATTTCCTCTTATTTTCATTTTATATTGTATTGACATACCTCGATTTTCTTCGCGTTTATTCGAAGATGGGGGAACGTCGATGATTGGGCAATTCAAGTTGTCTGTATCCTCCATCAATTTAGAACTATTTTACTATTAACAGCATTATTACATGATCAATTTGTTACGTGAATCTTCTTCAATAAGCGACGTCTGACTGTGTGCCCCGTGTTCCACCAGGAGAGTGTAACACATGTCGAAATCCAAATCGCCGTTAGACGCCGTCCCGCGAGCTGAGGCTGCTAAAATCGCGGAATATTTTAAAGACGATCAGAGCGGTCGACTGGCAGTTCCTGACGCGAGGGGTCGGAGATCTGTGAGTCCTTCGAGGACGAGAGCATGTCCTCCCGCCAAGTAAGAGAAAAATAGAATATGATGTTGAATAAGACAAACCGATCGAGATTAGAAATAGGCGGTATCAATGATTTATAACTGAGCATCTAGGTCTAGTGTATGAGCATTCACGGCATAGTTAATAACTTCATGAATTAAGTATACGTAATGAGGCTGCTTGTAATTCAGTTGATTATTTAAATTCTAGGCGGTCCGTTCCAATCAGGTAAGCACAAACGAAAACTACCTACTTACTTACATTCGGAATTCAAACTGTTTGCTCGTGCCACCTGAATTGGTTTTAGTAAGCCGTTTGTATCGAATTTTTGAATAAGTTGTATACGGGCTGAATACTGTATACGGGCTGAATACTGTATACGGGCTGCAAGGCTACGGGGAATGTTCAATACAACAACTTATACAATTAAGTCTGATAATCCACCATCACATAGTGGAACCTAAGGAGAGACAGGTAGTCAAATTATCAAAAATGCTAAAATACCTCCTTGATTGGGTTAAAAATAATTAGAAGACATGAACGTGATTAGAAGTCCGTGGAATCCACAACCGGATAAGATTTTTGAGGCGTTTCACACTGAGAATCCAACATCCTCCGCGCGAGGATTCGGAATGTTCTCCTCTAAATTCTGGCACAATTATCTTTATAACAACAGGGCTTTTAAGAAAACCCCGTTTGTTTGTATGCAGATGAAACTTACCTTCAGTCAGTTTTCGATGAAGTCCATTTACTGAAGCATCCGGGGACCAACCCGTACACATGCCCTCGCTCGGGATCCCAAGACGATAAGAATCATGTTTATGTTATATCCCATTGTGAAATAGAAATACCAGTGACGTTCAAGGTAATTAGCTCCTATTAAACCTGGTAAATTAAGATACCTACGTGATGCAGCACTGAAAATGGTGCTAGATCATAAATTCCAAATGAAAAAGTGCATGTGCGGTGTATGTTTTATTCTTTCGAATATAGTGTGTATGTAAGTAGAAGTAGGTAACAGGGGAAAGGGAGGGTTCAGGGGGGGGGGGGGGGGGGCTACATGTTTTTTAAAATGACTATTTACCTCCCAATCTATACATCTCCGAGTCTGAACCCTTATTAATTATTTACTGTAAAGCAGTAGAAATAATACCTTGATGAATCCAGCCCAGGTCTTCTACTCCGGGTTTGGCTGAAGTTTGGCTACTGCCCCAAACGGCCATCTGGGTCTTGATAATTTTGTCGTTTCTTCTCACCATGTCCCGACAGTGAGACAGCCAATGGAGACTTTCTTTAGAAAGGAAGAAAAACATTACTCTAAAACAAATACTCACTCACACTTGTATCCTAGTTGCTGAGGACGCATGCCAAAAAAGACGTAAGGCTGTCGTTTGTACGCCTCTCCCACTGAAAGCTGAGCTAAATGAGAAAATCACTGTTTCGTTGAATCCAGACTAAGTAGATACAATGTGAATATTCATCTCAATAACTTTTTTAATATAATTTTTAAATCAGAGTAATCAAAAATATTGAATACTATTGAAGTACCGGAGGCAGCTTACATCAATTCACCACGAACTACTCAAACGAACTGGAAATATCGAGAAAAATGTGGGATAAGTACTTGAAGGGTAGGTGGGTAGTACCCACTCAAACAGGTGGTGTGATACAAAGAAAATACCTACCAAAAAAGTATCTTCGAATCAAATATGATGGATCAAAATATATTATAATAATATCGCAATACTTTATAAAAAATATTAAGTGGTAGATAGGTACCCACTCCTTTGAACGCTCCGTTATCAGCTGTTATAAACTGAGCTAAACTTTTAAGCGAATCGCTCTCCGTAATAATTGTAATGTATACCTACTTTTTATGATTAATTTCCCTATTATAATGATCCAAGTTCAAAATACTTGCTATCTAAAGTAATTCGATACCTTACCTACTCCATTACTCGTGTCGTAGATTACTCGATCGGACCATGATACCAATGATTCTCAAATTATTTTTATAGTACAGCGCTACCAACCTGGTTTCGTCTATTTGGCCTTATTTTGTGTCTACGTATTTAGGTCTGATCTTCATTTAGAATGTTTCGATGAATTTTTTAGTATTTTTCACTGTAACATGAAATCCATTCCCTGCACTTGTTAAGGAAAAACGCTGCAAATCCCTTCACAACGGTTGTCGTGGTATCCTCCCAGAACCACAACTTCACTATGTAAAAATAAGATCTCGCCAAATAAACATAGAAGTGGGGACGCAGGAGAGCCGAGGGCCAGCCTGGAGATCCCCACCATCCCCCACTAGATGGAGGATGGAGGGAGACAGCTCCCAGGACTATATATACTCGCCTCCTTCGCCTTTTTAACCATTCTACACTCTCCTCTAGTCGCTGACTACTCTCTCTCCTCCTTACCTTGTCTCTCTCCTTACCTAAAAGATCTTGGGCATGGTGGTGATTCGCTCATAACCAAACCAAGCAAATTCACCCTAAAAGATCTCGGGCATGGTGGTGGTCCGCCCATAACCAAACCGAGCAAGCTTCCAAAAAGATCCTGGGCATGGTGGTGGTCCGCCCATAACCAAACCAGGCAAAGCTCCCGAAAAGATTCCGCGCATGGTGGTGGTACACCCATAACCAAAACGGACACATCCAAAAAGATCCCGGGCATGGTGGTGGTCCGCCCATAACCAAACCGGGCGCATCCCCCCTCGACACCGCTCGTAGTGGATGTGCGTCAAATTTCGCATTCACTACAATGGTTTATTATTTTGTACAGAACACCCTTCTATATAATATATGTACTATTCTATACATCATATTATGTAGATCGCAGACCCTTCGTAGCTTAAACGTAACCCCTTACTCGTTACTAGGTACTTACCTAAATCACGTTACCTATCTAATCCATTTTTGGGCGCTGACGGGTTAAATGATGCTAAAATAATTCTGTCGACGATGGACAGTAGCTAAAATGGTTAAAAAAACACAAATAAATAAGTTCTGAAAGGAAATTGTTGGTGTGGAGTGAAAAAATCTTCAGTCCCGGTAGGGTTTTGATCTCCGGAACTTCGGCGTATCAGTCCGTCAGGTAGACCACTCTGCTAAGTATAGACCCCAGCTAGCCGAGAGACCAGTGATGCGCGCTCTCAACGCAGCTTGATGCCTGCATTCACACTGCTCTTTACAGCAAATTTTATGGCAACATCGTAAAGTGCTCCGGATGGTCTCAAAAATTCAGAAAAAAAAACTATTTAAAAATGCGAGAAAACCCACATCTCAAAATACAATTTTCCGAGATAAGGGATACTCTGTACATTTCAACCCCTATTTTTCACCCCCTTAGAGTTGAGTGACAGCAACGCCGAGCTTCGAGGACCAACTAGAGCCCAAACGGGACCCATATACCAAATTTCGTGAATTTTGGTTCATGGGAACTAAGGAACAGTAACTAAGTACTAAGTACTAAAAGTAACTAAGGAACAGCAGACGGCGGACGGCGAACAGTGGACGGCGGACGGACAGCAATTTTTTCATTCGATATTCGTATTCTCCGTCCCTTGAAACGTAAACCATCGAATTTTCTGGGGGCTTAAAATATATATATTTTTTTTCCCATGGTCGATTCCAAAGGTTTGTTATTGAAAATAATAAACTAGAATATGGGAACAGTAAAGAAGGGTACATTTTTTCAACGGTGGGCATTATAATGCGCAATCTTCTTTAGTAATGAATTAATGAGGAAATGTGGAAAGTACAGCGGGACTTATCTGTACAGCTGCCATCGTTGCTCCGTTGAACAGAAACCGTGCAGCGCCAATTACCTACTTTCCGATCATTTCTTTGCGATATTATGAATCAGGATATTGATCCCTCCAGAATTGTTTTCACTGTTTACCGTCACTTTTGAGCTTTTACTCACAACCTCACATGATAGCCGCCAAGACGCGGCTTATACCTCAAGTGACGCTAGTTAATTGTTAATAGGGAGCAGCCGATCACCACACTATTATTATACGTTCTCCGATATTTTACTCGCTGCTATACGTATCGATGCCAAATACCGGATCGACTATGCTCAAACGATGGCTTAAACACTCTGGGTGGGGGAGGGGACTCACCTTCCCACAGCCAGCTAGACTTCCGTTTATTGTTTGGAGAGCTGCGTCCTAAAATTAGACGATTTATCGTCCCCTTTATGGAAAGAGGTTCCTCTATTTATAGTCGATAAATATTCAGTCATGTCCGATTCTTTGGCAGGATTTGTACTACGTATTCAGAATTTTCATGAAATGCCACACTTCAAAATACATTACCCACAAATTTGACGCATCCCGAATTTTTCCGAGTCGCCTCAGCGAGAAACGCCAGTTCATTGTTTGTCTTTATTGTTCTGTGAGCGGGTTGTGAGCCATCGAATCTTTCGCCCGTTCATTTAGGAACAACAGAATATAATGGTGATTAGGTCCTGAACATCCAAGTCAGGTACCTACTTGCTGCAGCTTGTATCCTAAAATTAAGAAAAAATTCCAAATTTTTGGAGGATGCGTTGCTTTTATTTATAGAACATCCAGAAATAAAAGAGCAGCATTTTTATACAAAATCTCATCCTTGAGGCTTGACCTACACCTGGCTACCTTGGTACCGGGTGTACCGTATCGATTTAAATAACTGTTTATTATTATATGGATGATTAATCGATATCACAAGATAACACGGGTGAAGAGGCAGCGAAACTGGAAAGTGCTCTCATGTGATATTTACTTCGATCCTGTATCACATGTAATATATTATATAGATGGCAATAGATGATCGAAGTACCTTTGGGACATGTTGAACTCAGACTGAACAGTTAGTTATCTTCCAGGTCTGTCGTTTATCTGCGCACTGAGGAAAGAAATGAGGGGTGGCAATCAAATATAAAGCACTAGGTCTCCAAACCGTTCCATTACAAATGGCGTCCTTGCACTTTGATACAATCAAACGACGTTTGCCAACCCGTTTTCCAGAGATTGTTGTCAGATTTGGCCTAAACTGGAAGGAAGCCGGCAATTGGCCCAAAGAAGGTATTCAGTGTGAAAAATCCACAATAAAAGTAGGTACCTACCTAATTATTACTGACAGGTCTATATACCTAACATAACTGATATTATAAGTAAATATTTGTTGTTTCATATAACTGATGTGATTTTCCCATAATTTTCAACTCAATTTCGATTCAGGAAGAAATTGGTAATTTAAACCATCGAGTTAATAGTAGTATCTCGATGATTTACTCGCCCAGGGTAGACAACACAACAAACAGAGTGCATCTACGTAGAAGGCAAAAGGCCAGCGAGAGTGTTGGGCGGTTATAATTTATTTATTGAAGTGAGATATTTGTTTATTGTACGATGTAACTTCGTATTTCTCTTTGACCTTCAACCAATGGACTAGGACTAACGTTATACCTACTGAAGGAAATTGTATTATCTAACAAGATGTCTGCCGAAGTAACTTTCATTGAAAAAATGGGGTTCCACTGCATGTTGGACGAAAGTTAGGTAATATAAGAGGAATTTTTTTTTTTTTTAGCAGGCCCAAAATGGGGGAAGCGGACAAAAGCACGGACAAGGAGCCGGCTCCAGACAAAGCCAAACTGCTGCTGATGGAACGGCGGCTTCTCTTCTCCTGTACCTGTCTCGTCGGGGCTGCCCTTGTCGTTTGGACGATCGCCTTCAACTCTCAGGTTAAATCTAATATCAATTCCGTTTCACAGACATCATATTCTTTCCAGAAGTTCTTATTTATTATTCATTTTTTGTCTCAATATTGAATAATCTTCATGAGACCTTTCTAAAATTTTGGTGGATGCGAGGATGAGGATGAACAAAAACAACCAGAGGCGAGATAATTGCTGTTATGTAACATCATCCAGTATGAGACGTATCTGCAATGAATAGGTAATAAGGACCTTGATGCGGTAAAACCTCATGAGTCCATTTCTTAGCTAGTTCGCTGCTACCTTTTCTTTCTTTCTTTTTTTCTACCTTTTCGGTCACAGCAGACCCATTAGTTCCCAACTACCCTTCATATACAAACGAGCGGCTCACATCACAGGACCTGAACGAAAAGTAGGTTAAGCGAGGAGACACTGTTCGCGTTTAAAGAACAGTAAACCTTGAAATGCACATCATCTCCGCGATGACTAAAATTTTAGCTCGTCAACATATGAATAAAGTCGGTAATTTATTAGACTTAGTACAGCACATCTTGGATTCTTTATATTGTTGATCCGTGAAACGGGATGTCGCGAAGGGTTCTTCGATCCCGCTTATTATCCGAGCCAGAATCGTCTCTTCCGTCTCGCCCATCCATCATGGCTGTCGTTTAGTTCCTTCTATTCTATATACGATTCTGTCTCGATGACCGTTTTGGTTTAAAGAAGAATAGGGAACAGAACATTAAGAGGGATCAGGTTCTGTCAAGCTGGTAAGAGAGATCTCCTTGAGAAAATATTGAAACTCTGAGAAGCCTTAGGGGTCTCTGTTTTTTTGAATAGGGTGGTCGAGCAAGCGAAATCGTTGGAATAATCGATGGGTTTCATCGTTGGAACACAATACACGGTTGTCACACTCAAACATAGTCAGCCAAGAAGAAGACAGATTTTCGCGTAATAGCTCCATTTGATTCGATCAACCAAACATTCTTATTTAACTACAGATAATTATGTATCAGGTGTTGTCAACAACAACCAAAACTTGATCACGATTGGGAACTAATTGCTTTGGCTGAAAAACTTGCTTATACATTATAACTACCAAAGAAAAACGGAGTTATTGAAAAAATAGTCTATTTCCACTAATACACGAAAAATGCAAAAAACACTGTTATACCGGTTTCGGTGATCAAACCATCGTCAGTAACACACAATAACTGAAGGCACATTGGAGAGGAGACCTTATAAATAGTCAAAAAGTGAAATGTGGTCAATCGTGATTGGTTGTGAATAAGGATGGTGAAGGGAACAAAGGAAGGGGGTCGATTCTGATTGGTTGTGAAGAAGAATGGTGAAGGGAACAAAGGAAGGGGGGTCGATTCTGATTGGCCCAGGAAGAGAATGCCAAAAAGTGAAAGGTACATGTGGCGAGGGGGGTGGGGGTGGAACCAAGCTGTTACAGAAATGAACGCAATAATGGAGAAAAACTTAAAGGAACTATACATCATTCAAAGATTTACCCAACCTATCACTCTTGATAATTTAGAATTTTTCAAGTACATCCAACATGCTCCCTTTTGGGCAAAATTGAAGATATTCAATGAACTGTCTGTCTGCAAGATCAAAATTGAAGCTATGACTGGATTCATTCAAGTGACGTGCAAAGGCCGAATCACCCTTATTATCCCTGAAATCTTTTTCATGTTCCTTTATTCTTTCTCTAAACTTCCTACCAGTTTGGCCACAATAGTCAAGTACACAAGAACACTTAAATTTATAAACACCACTTTCATCTTGAACATTAATTTTATCTTTAACTGAACTTAATGAAGATCTGAGATTATTTTTAGTTTTATATACTACTTTGAACCCTTTAGAAGTTAATATTTTACCAATTTTATCCGAAATTTTTCCGTAATACGGTATACTGATCCAAATCTTTTCCTCAGTCGTAGCTTCCCTAACTAGGTTTGAAACTCCTTCCCTACTCTTTTTTCTAAGAACCCTATTCCATATTGCATCAATGAGATCTCCCCCATAGCCATTACTCGCCACTATACTTTTAATAGTTAACTTTTCTTTAGCTAAATTCTGTTCACTCATTGGTATAGATAAAGCTCTGTTAATCATACTATGGAAAGCAGCATGTTTGTGGACTACTGGATGATTTGAAGTACTATGAATGTTTTCCATTATTCAACGAAATGGAAAGATCAAGAAAATTTAGGTGATTACATCCGAATTCTAAGGTGAAGTTAATGAATGGATCTACGTTATTAATTTGTGTATGATATGAACCAAGTTGTCTTTCAGTCCCTTTCCAAAGAATGATGATATTATCGTCTACATATCTATACCAATAAAGGAGGTTATCTGATTTACATTTTCGGAAAATTTGTTTTTCAAGAAAATCCATATAAATATCTGCAAGTAATGGAGATAATGGAGATCCCATTGCAACCCCTGGTTGAGTATAGTATTTCCCATCGAACAAGAAATAATTCTGATCCATACAGACAGACATTAAATTACACAATCATCTTTTTCAAACAAATTTAAATTAGAATCGTGAAGCAACCCATTAACAACATCTTTACATCTATCAACATTAATGTTGGTAAAGAGGCTGACCACGTCAAAAGAAGCAAGTTTAGCATTTGGACGCACTTGAATATCCTTAATTTTGCTAACCAAATCGTAAGAATTTAGAACAGTATCTTGTGGTCGAAATTCAATTTTGCTTCTAAACAAACTATTCAACTTTTTCGCCAACTTATAAGCAGGAGCACCAATGTATGATACAACTATACTAACAATACTATACTCAACCAGGGGTTGCAATGGGATCTCCATTATCTCCATTGCTCATTGCTTGCAGATATTTATATGGATTTTGTTGAAAAACAAATTTTCCGAAAATGTAAATCAGATAACATCCTTTATTGGTATAGATATGTAGACGATAATATCATCATTCTTTGGAAAGGGACTGAAAGACAACTTGGTTCATATCATACACAAATTAATAACGTAGATCCATTCATTAACTTCACCTTAGAATTCGGATGTAATCACCTAAATTTTCTTGATCTCTCCATATCGTTGAATAATGGAAAACATGAGTTTTCCATATATAGGAAAGATACTTGAAGCGATATTACCATTCATAGTACTTCAAATCATCCAGTAGTCCACAAACATGCTGCTTTCCATAGTATGATTAACAGAGCTTTATCTATACCAATGAGTGAACAGAATTTAGCTAAAGAAAAGTTAACTATTAAAAGTATAGCGGCGAGTAATGGCTATGGGGGAGATCTCATTGATGCAATATGGAATAGGGTTCTTAGAAAAAAGAGTAGGGAAGGAGTTTCAAACCTAGTTAGGGAAGCTACGACTGAGGAAAAGATTTGGATCAGTATACCGTATTACGGAAAAATTTCGGATAAAATTGGTAAAATATTAACTTCTAAAGGGTTCAAAGTAGGATATAAAACTAAAAATAATCTCAGATCTTCATTAAGTTCAGTTAAAGATAAAATTAATGTTCAAGATAAAAGTGGTGTTTATAAATTAAAGTGTTCTTGTGTACTTGACTATTGTGGCCAAACTGGTAGGAAGTTTAGAGAAAGAATAAAGGAACATGAAAAAGATTTCAGGGATAATAAGGGTGATTCGGCCTTTGCACGTCACTTGAATGAATCCAGTCATAGCTTCAATTTTGATCTTGCAGACAGACAGTTCATTGAATATCTTCATTTTCGCTCAAAAGGGAGCATGTTGGATGTACTTGAAAAATTCTAAATTATTAGGAGTGATAGGTTGGGTAAATCTTTGAATGATGTAGTTCCTTTAAGTTTTTCTCCATTATTGCGTTCATTTCTGTAACAGCTTGGTTCCACCCCTCTCCCCCCCCCCCCCCCCTCTCATGTACCTTTCACTTTCTGGCATTCTCTTCCTGGGCCAATCAGAATCGACCCCCCTTCCTTTGTTCTCTTCACCATTCTTCTTCACAACCAATCAGAATCGACCCCCTTCCTATGTTCCCTTCACCATCCTTCTTCACAACTGTGATGAATTCAAAATTGCATCACGGTGGTGTGAGGGAAATTGCCCAGGCGGTTATGAGCGAATCACCACCGACATCTGGGATCTTTTTGGATAGGTAGAATTTTGGAGGTGAGTGGTAGAGTTTGCCTAGGCGGTTATGAGCGAATCACCACCGACATCTAGGATCTTTTTGAAGGAGAGGTGTCCAGGCGGTTATGAGCGAATCACCACCGACATCTGGAATCTTTTGGAGGAGGAGGTTTGCCTAGGCGGTTATGGGCGGACCACCACCGACATCTAGGTTCTTTTAAGGTGAGGAGAGAGCAAGGTAGAGGAGAGAAGAGAGAGCTGGTTAGAGGAAGTGTCGAATGAAGTTAAAGTCGCAGGATCCAGGGTTTTATAGGAAAAGGAGGCCTCTCCCTCCAACCCCATGTTAGGGGTTGGTGGTGGGGCCCCAGGTTGTGTACCCTGGGTTCTGTGGCTTGTCTCCCCACTCATTTCGTTTATTGACGGAAACTGACTTTTGCGTTTGAATGTTGGTGAGAACTTAAGTTTACTAGAGGAGTGTTCCCGGGAGGGACTCACGACAACAACCAATCACGATTGACCACATTTCACTTTTTGACTATTTATAAGGTCTCCTCTCCAATGTGCCTTCAGTTATTGTGTGTTACTGACGATGTTTTGATCACCGAAACCGGTATAACAGTGTTTTTTGCGTTTTTCGTGTATTAGTGGAAATAGACTATCTTTTCAATAACTCCGTTTTTCTTTGAAATGGGTTTCCACGATTTCTTCGCGAGTGATTTAGTTCGTGTTATAACTACCAAGATCCACTGAGACGTCCTGCTTGGCATCTGAGAGCAGTTCAGGTTGTATATCCTTTAACTGAATCAAAATATTCAACTTATAATATTCCTTAGAAGAAATCGTATAAGAACAGCTAACTTCGATATAATTTCTTATGGTCGACGGAATATTCACACCCGCGACGCTGTCAAAGCGAAAGGACCCGAGGACGATTTTGTAGATTCACACCCCTGAAGCTTTTGAAAATTCACACCCGGTTTGTACATTCTCACCTCTCCCTTCACCTAAGATGACCATATGGAAGAAAAACGCGACTGAGTTCATTGTCAAGAAACTTTATTGATATATGTATATATATATTATAATTCAATGTAATATTACGTCAGACTCGTCAGAAAACACAATGTGACAATTTCGGCGCAATGCGCTGAACATACTCATACAGTTTCATGTGCCCATCACTTAATTTCTTTATGAGAGTGTCGACCCGTAGCCTTTTCTTTCGTGTTGCTGAACATGCTTCGTCACGGAAATGGGCACATGACACTGTATAAGTATGTTCAGCGCATTGCGCCGAAATTGTCACATTGTGTTTTCTGACGAGTCTGACGTAATATTACATTGAATCGCGTTTTTCTTCCATATGGTCATCTTAGGTGAAGGGAGAGGTGTGAATGAACAAATCGGGTGTGAATTTTCAAAAGCTTCGGGGGTGTGAATATTCATGTTTTTGTCAGGTTGGGTGTGAATATACAATTGACCTTTCTTATTCAGGAGCCTATGTTCAATACAATTTATATGAGTACCTACATATAACATAAATATAGTGTTGTTTACTAATTTTATGAGTGATAACCTAACAAAAAATAGAAAACAACGATGCTCATAGCAACGAAAAGCCTATAATGTCCCCCTGAAATTATTTCATTGAATGGTGTTGACAACAATAAGTAGTTATGTGGGTGCTTGGTGTTTTCTGTACATCAGGGGTGTTTCAGTTCATAAATGTGTTGTCCATATTGTTACTATCAGTCGAATTTGTTGTTTCCATCATGTAAGCTTCCAAAACATAATTATGGTAAAACTGACGAGTACCTATTGTTCGGAGCGAGCCGGTGGCCAAGGCGGTACTTCTGTTCGAATACCAATGCCCCTCGTCCTAGTTTATGACAGGTGAGACATAGGTAACCTTGAGCGAAATGAGTGGACCAAAATCATCATCCTGAGAGAACAGTAGACCGCGCCTGAAATGACTGTTTATTCACTTCAATTTGTACGAGCATCTGTTAGGTTATAGAGACTGTCACACATAAATATGATGACTTGATGACGACTGTAGATGGTGATGTAGATGACTAGGATGACGCCATTATGAATACTAGATGAAGGCTGTAGATATTAATTTCAGCGAATAGTGTTGATGAGAGTGAATAAGCGGTATTGGTTTAGTATTTTCAATAATGAACCTTTGGAATCGAGCATGAAGCGTCCCCCCCCCCCCCCCCTTCGCCCATCAAAAGTTGGTGGTTTCCGTTACGTAAAAGGTACGAACAAGGTACGTAAAATCCGAAAATGAAATAAAAACTTTTCTGTCCGACCACCGTTCGCCGTACTTCGCACTTTCGATAGTTACCATGAACGAAAATCGAAGAAACTCTGTTTGTGGGTCCCATTTGGGGTCCAGTTGGTCCGCGAAGCTCGGCGTTACTGTCAGTCATCTCTAAGGGGTGAAAAATAGGGGTTGAACATTTCAGAACGCCGCAGCTCGAAAACTCAATAGAAAGGTATGGTTTTTTAATATTTTTAAATCGATCTCGAACTAAAGAATTTTTTGAGACCACCCGGAGCATTGTACGACCAGCCGTTCGTTTGCACCGTAAAGCTTCCTCAATATGTTCATGAACAAAAGTGTATAAATCCGGCTCATATGTCATTGCTAGGTGTGATGACTGGCTTTTTGAGGTAGGTAGGAGGTTTTGGAAGAGAGAAGGTGAGTTTGAATGAGGAGATGAGAGAGGAGTGCGAGATCATATCCGCACGGTTTTCACCTCCTTGGATCCGTCTCTAGGATAGGCAAATATCCGCCTGGTTTTCACCTCGTTGGATATTCGGATAGGAAAATATCCACGGGAGGATATTCGTCCGAATATCTGGGAAAAATAATCGTCCGGTTTTCACTACATTGAGTGTTTAAAAGGAAGTTCTCGTCCCATTTTCACAACGTTGAGAATGTAGGGTTGTGGAGAAGGGTGATTTGATGAAGAGGAGGTAAGGCAAGAGAGAGAAAGCACTGGTTCGAGAGAAATTGGATGAATGACGAGCTGGGCAAGCTGGGCCCCTTATAAAGGTGCCTATACCCTCCTCCGTTCCACCGACGGCCATTGGAGGGAGAGCTACCTAGGCCTTGTCCCTCTCACCACGCAGCTCGACTTCTCCTTCTCCGTGGTTTTACTGGTAACAACCTTAACTTATTTATAGGAGTGGTATATTATAAGGGTACCATGACACTAGGGCCACCTGATCGCAGTCACCCATGGCTGCATAAAATCAAGTTGGTTGTTCCGTGATATTTCGTCTGAAGAATGATGGTTATTTTGGATTTCGTTGATACATAGGTACTTTTGTAACTTGAACAAACGTTATGCTTCATGAATAACTACAAAATTTAACGATAGAATTCTTGAATCCACTGCATATTTATGAAACAGTAATTGCCCGGCTGGCTGCAGTACCCGATTTAGGGCTTTCCTGGGGGAGCTTATTGACCAAAGAAAGCAGTGATTCACGCAGAAGGGGCATCTATACAGGTAAATATTAAACCTTTGTGTTATAATTTGCAGCGTTTTTTCTTCTTGTGATTTAGGGTTGGTTCATCGTCGCAGCCCCAGACGCCGACGCCGGCATTTTCATGAACCAGAGTCAAAGGTTCTTCATTCGGTCCCGCTCAGGCCTCTTCAGGATATGCAGGACCGCCAAGCAGAATCAGACTGTGAGTCCTGTTGGTGAGTGTGTCACTACCAATAAGTACTGTACCTACCAGTGTTAGCTCTAAACTATATCGTCGGTAAGATGACAGAGGAATGTATATGCAAAGCCTTACTTTCAGCTATTGACGTTCAAGAGTTCTCGGAACTACGAAAAATTACCTGATGAAAATTTTCAACCAATTACCGCCCAGTTTAGATAAGGCCCCTGTGTCCAAAGCTGTCTTAACATGAACAATATGCCTATAACTTATGTCCCTATATAAATACGATCATACGATCAGTTACATATTAAATTGAAATCAGTTCAATATTATACGAGTAAAACATTGGAACTATTGATTTTTCCTAATAACGAAAAATGAGACTCAGTTTATTAGTGATTGTATTTGAATTCAGGTCAAATTAAGCTCACATGTGCTCTTAGCAACAGACGCATGAAGACCAAAAAATGCCTTTTATGGTAAATTCACATTTTCAGCTCTTACCCAAAACCTTAACTAAGTATTATTATATTATACATACATATTCATTTTTCATTATACATTTTATTATATTATACATATTCAGTTTTTGGAAGTGCTGAGGATCCTTCTCCTCCTGGGCCAATACGTTTATTATACCGCCAAGAAGTAAGATGTCCTATAACTATAAGTAACTGAGGAGTAACTAACTTCAAGTCACAGTTCAGATAGTCGTATACTTTTCTTGCCCATGCAACGCGGATCCAGCTCGTCAACGCTATATCGCAGACCGTCTAGAGTTGGTGCCACATTTGAAACTACTATAGAGGTTGGGAGCCTGTGAAATTGATCTCTTCATTTTGCTCGGGAACCCCTCCTTTATTTTCCATTTTACCGACAATCCTTTTCCAAACGATCAAACGCAGACACCGGTGAACTGATCCTGTCTAATGGTTTTCCCATGGCTTAGGCGGCTATTGTTTCTCGGTTGACTCCAGCTGCCGTGAATCGATGCATCCGTCATTTTCTTCCACACCAACAACTCAACCCACACATTGGCCGGATATGTTTTGTTCGGAGCCACCAACAATGGCAGCTCAAGTTCTGCAGAAGAAACTTCATGAATGATGAGTTTGCTGCTCATATGAAACCTATAAAAAGGGTTATGTGAACGCCACTTTACGTATTAAGAAGATGAAGAGATAAAACCAACACATTCAATCCAAAACCTGAGTTATTTGAAATCATAGAAGTACAAATAGACCTAGTGGATGAGTATAGTTTTGCATGTTAAATCCCCCCAAAAAACACGAAATGTTTGCAAACTCCTCGTAACTCCCACAACTACCCAAAAAAATAGTCGTAATGAGGTGAAATTTGGAGGTTAGACGCAGGTTGGAGCGCAGATGATCCCATATTAAATTCGTTGAAAAACGACTAACTTTCGTCTGCGCATGCGTCAACGTGAAACCCTTCTAGAGCCCACAATTACCCTGCAAATCGTCATGAAGCGATGAGGTTTGGGGGATAGGTGGGGGTTGGGCCACAGATAGCCCCATATTAAAGTCATTGATAAAGTACATTAACTTTCGTCTACGCATGCGCAAACGTGAAATCCTAGTAGCTCATCACTATCCCATAAAATGACATGTATTTGGATTTAAACTTAAAACGACATGTATTTGGATTTCTGTCTCAATTAATTAGTTTTACTCACATGCTTCAATATAAAGTCTTGTAATGTATTGAAACTTGCTTCGACATTTTGGAAATACTTATTCTTCAGGTATGGTACCACAAATATTCATAACACTTGTACATGAATGCCTACAATAATCCACCACACACACACACACGCCCACACACTTAACACTTACTTTTACACTTCCCATTAATCCTATTACTACAACTCCTATTCCAACCTACTATTTTGTCATTTTTGAACCTCTCAATTTCAAATCCATGCGCTTCAATTCCCCATCTATCCATCACCGAATGGACCCACCAACTAATTATACAAGTCCATGTTACATAGTTGAGGAAGCTATAGTGCCAACCCTACTTGGCAGACGTCTTGTTGTTCGTTAAAATATCCAACAATCATTTTATTTGTTTGTCTGCAATTTTTTGGCACTACCAAACGGAAATTAATTCGTTCTTCAGGTCGTTTGAAAGTGAAACCGAGTTGATAATACAGTGATGGTTAGAAAATATCGTATCACACGACAATGGATGCCTGTACTGAACAACGAGTATCCAATGACGCTGTGCCAAGAGACAACAGGGCACGTCGCATAGGACGTCTATTTTAAGGGTGAACGAGTTGTTTAGAGTGGGTAGCTCGACGATGGGCGAAACATAGTTCAAGAGATTGAGGCTTTGGAAGCTCGTAATCCGTTTAAGGCATTAAATCCCCTAGCGCTGGGGTACCGGTTGGTGCTAACCGCCAGTAATAGTAAAGACCAAGAACTAGGTGATCTTCTGTGTTCTCAGTCTGGATCGAGTTAAAATGGTTGGCATTTTATTTCATTGTCACCGGGCAATAATAATAAATCTGTGTAGCGATCTGAACCATCTTCAGCAGATCAACTGGTGGGTTTTCATTTTGCATCAGTGCAGTGTTGGCCATCTCCTTAGACCAGGGTCTCCAGATAACTTGATCCAGTCCGGATTTAAAGTGTTCTGGAGAAGGCTTTTGAGAACTCGGAATCGAAATGATCTTGCTTCTGGTAACTGCCTAGTCTTGTGCAACGAACTAACGTTAGGAATGTAATCTTTCGTAGTACTTGTCGTCGATACACAATTAATCGTAAATGAGGCCTTTTTTATTTTTATTTATTTTTATTTTAATTTTTTTAATTTTCAATGGTTGGCGTCCAAGTTAAATTCGGAAAGGAAGAAATAATCTACCTCGTTAATATTATGTGAATCTTGTAATTTTTAGATCACATAAGTGGAGTTTTCTCTACCTACTTCTTCTTGATCAAATAATAGTTGATCAAAGCACCAGATGACCTCCTGATTTTGGCTATCAGAAATTCGGCAACCCTGCCTAAAACCCATCACGAAGATTACTAATAAGTAAAGACTTCAACATTTGACTTAATCCTTGCTATCAGCACGGAAACAAGGTACCTACCTTTTGAAGAACCTGAAATAGGTACCTATGTAAGTACTGGGAAGCAGGCTTTTTAGTACTCCGGCTCTTTTTTGCACTCCAGATTCAGCAACACCTTTAATTTCTAAATATATTTTGTTTATTAGCATACCTACTAGACGGTTGAAAGTTTAAGTGGGTATAACCTGTACATTTTTACTTGACACTTTGAGGGTAGTTGGGGGTTAACGCAAAAGTGGCTTTTCACTGGTCAAAAACTTTTGTTTCGACCATTCGAGGTGGAAAAAACTTGCTCGTGAGTTAAAAAGCGGTACTGTCTGCCTGATCAAAAACCTACTTCTACAGATGGCAAAAGTAGGTCAAGGTTGCTAAAAAAAAATGCTAAAAGAAATTTATGAACACTGAAAAGGAAGAGGAGGCGCGGGCTCGTGCATCGTTTCGTTGCGAGATTTGTGGTGCACCGAAACGATGCACGAGCCCGCGCCTCCTCTTCGTTCTCAGTGTTCATAAATTTCTTTTAGCAGTTTTTTAAAGGTTTCTTTAAGCGACCTTGGCCTACTTCTGGCATCTGTAGAAGTAGGTTTTTGAGCAGGCAGACAGTGCCGGTTTTTAAATCATGAATTTTTTTCCACCTCGAATGCCCTGTACAAAAGTTTTTGACCAGTGAAAAGTCTCTTTTGGGTTAGCCCCAAACTACCCTCAAAGTGTCAAGTGAAAATGTACAGGTTATACCTACTATTAAAAAAAGTAGGTTATAGATTAGACAATTATGTTTATATGGTTAGCCACTGCTGGTAGCGTTCTCGTGCAAGTTCTACCACCAATTATCTGGCTTCGTCATGCGTATTTTTTCAAGAAGGGGCCCACAACGTTTAAGTTACATTTTATTTCGTATTACGATAAACATTTATGATCATCTTATCAACCAACCAGTGGTTTTCAATGAGTTGAGTTTGGGCTGACGGATCAGGGAAACGTTGGAGTCGAACCAAGTGCCGGGTGTTCTATTTCCGAGGGAGCTGATGAGAGGGGGCGGATTGTTCCGAACCCCAACCGCCGCCGTATCGTTTACGTTTACTCGAATATTGGTTACTGACTGTGTAGATAGGTACTTAGTATGAGAATTTAAAAAAAAAATCGCCAGAAACAATGTTCGGCCGAGAACATCGACGTTTTTACAAGCGATAGGTACCGTGAAACTGTGCTCATCAAGTCATGCTGCAGTACTAGGTACGCTTAGAGCAGGTACTCGTTTCCTATTAGTTACCTGATATTTTTGTACCCATTGAAAAACTTTTTCAAATACCTACTATAGACTCGGCCCCTCAGAAGAATATTTGCCATTTTTTCGACAAACACACGCGAATGCGGCTGTAAAGAAGCTTTTGCGCATAATTGAGTAGGTAGGTATTATGTATTTGTGTTGCGTGTGAAATATTGGAGGTATGTGTGGATTCGTCAACAGATGGCATCATGTCAATTTCAACATATTCCTTCAGTAAATTTTGTCGGCGAGGATACCCTGTCATTACAAATAATAAAAACGGAGTTATTGAAAGGTTGTCTATTTCCACTAATACACGAAAAATACACTGTTATACCGGTTTCGATGATCAAACCATCGTCAGCAACAAACAGTAACTAATGTTATTGTTGTAACGTTTGATCACCGAAACCGGTATAAATGTGTATTTATCGTGTATCAGTGGAAATAGAAAACCTTTTAATAACTCCGTTTTTATTTTTTGTGTGACCAGTCATTGGCAAATAACTACAATTTGAAAAGCAATGAGCCTCGTTTAAAATGTAGAGTGTACTTGGATGCAGGTTCATACATTCAGGGAGTTGAGAGATGGATTCTAGTTAATACCTCATCAGTTAAATTTAGGTTCTTGCCTATCCTATTTGTAGCTCCTCACTTTTAATTAAAAAAGATGAGAAAAAAGCTCGTGTAAAACGAGGGTAAGTTTTCAGAAGTCTACTCCCGAGTTATTGAGGCCTTATCGAGGTAAGGGACTTATAGAGGGTTATTTGGGTCACTCTCAGGGCAGGGTGGATCACAGTTTTATCAACCAATTAACCACATTCCCCCCTCCATCTGACAAAATTTTCCCCTACTCCACAAGAATAACCCCCCCCCCCCCCCCCCCCCGAGGCTTTTGGTAATTTCATTAGAGCTATCCACAGGGTCGGACCGTTTTTAATGAAACGCCCAACTGACGCCAACCTTGTCTTCTGTTCATACTCTCATTCTCCTCCCACCAAGACTCAAGAGTTTATTAGATTGAATTCCTAAGTCATTAACAACGTTTTAAATTGACGTTCATAATTTTCAGGCAATATAATATTTATAACCCCTTGCCGTTCAAAGACTGACGACATCTGGGGAAAAACAACAAACATTTGATTCGAGTCTGGTGGCATTTTAGTCGAGCCTGTTCGTGTGTGTGTGTGTGTGCGTGCGTGGGTAGGTAGGTATCCCCTGCAAAAAACGACCCTGCTATTAATTCAGAGCCTTACGCTAAATAGGAATTCAGTGATCTATGTAGAAGGTATATCTATACACCTATTTGTTGGGTAGAGGTTTTTTAATATTGCATCATTGAAACGTAGTTAATTCCTCGAAAAATTTATGATTTGAGAACGAGAGCTAGTTTTTCTAAAATTGGATGTAGGGGATTGGTTTGTGTTGAACCAGAATAAAAACGTATTATAATGCTTCAGACTGACCTAAATACTGAAACGAAAAAAAAAATCAAGTGGGTGGCAAAATGGGAAATGGTAAAAAGATCGAAAACAACAAAGTATGTCCACGTGGTGTCAGACCAAAAATATACGCCCACAGCTTCTTCTCAGAGAGGCCAGTAATATCCCATAACATATATCTCATTTGGGAAAGGAAACTAAAAAAAAAAAAAACTCTTTTCTGAGTACTCAGATGGCTGGATGGCTGCCCGCTCGCTTCGAATTCAAATGGATTTCCCAAGCAACAAGTTCTCCGGTGAACACTGGAGGTGCCCGCTCTAATCGAATAACGATGAGTGGCGCAGAGCCAAGTGGAGACGCGTTACGGTCATTAGGTTAAAACCTGAGTAGATCCCTTCGAAGAACTTTCCAAGAATGTGAAGATTCCCGACAGGGTAATCTCACGTTTGCGTGTTGGAAGAGATTCAGATGGACGGGCGACAGAAGCGGTACGTTCTCGAATCCTTCAACAATTATTTATTCCACTCGATTCAAAAACCCTACCCTAATGAATAACAGTAATCGTTCTATCTAACTGGGAAGACGTACTTATTTACTTTTTGACTGGCCAGCTCAATATAATATTAGGGTTTCAATGTTTGTGTTTAATTAATTGCTGAAGTTTGTTCTTCCTGTGGACGACTCAGGTACATATCTGAAACGTCTGCCAAGTTGGGTGGGCAGTATAGCTTCCTCACTTATTGTAGCATGGACGTCTAGAATCTGTTGGTAAAAAAAATGATGCGTCAAAATGATTGAATAGCAATAAAAAGAGTTGTAATAAATTACGTAACATGCGTAATAAGATCAAACATTTCAACATTTTTCAGCATTCCATGTTCGCGCATGCGCAGACGAAATTCACTGTTGATTCCAATTAAACTCATATAGAACTATCAAAGTACTATTCCTGATCGACCCAAGTTTGAACTCATTTCAACGATATTTAAGGTATTTATGGGCGTTTCAAGTATTCCACGTTTGCGCATGTGCAGACGAAAGTTACCGTATGATTTCAGTGATTTTGATAAGGGGCTATCTGCGATTTAACCCGCGTATACCCTCAACATTTCAGCTCTCTATGACTATTTTTCGCGTAGTTAACAGCGTTAACAAGGAAATCGTCAACATTTCATGTTGACCATTTCGCATCGCTGACTATTCCTGATCGACCCTCCGTGTTTGAACTAATTTCAACGCTATTTAAGGTAGTCATGGGCGTTTCAATTGTTTCACGTTTGTGCGTGCAGACGAAAGTTACAGCACTTTTTCAATGATTTTGATGCTGGACCATCTGTGACCCAACCCGCACCCACCCTCCTAATTTCAGCCCATTTCGACCATTATTTCGGGTATTTATCGGCGTTAAAAGGAATTACCGCAGACAGACAGACACGGAACCAAAAATTTTCCTCGAGTCTGAAACGCAAAACGGTAGTAAACATTTTCATTTTGGAGGACAAATTTTTTTACTAAATCGCGAATCTAAGGCTTCCCTACCTTCGGTAGTGAGGAAGCAAAAATAAAAAGTACCCTAGTTGATTGTAGTGCCTCCACCCCCCCCCCCCCCCAATAACCCTGTTGTAAAAATTTACCCGCCAAGAAAACTTCTTCAGCCACAAAAAGGATCGATATCCATTCAGTAAAACCCTCTAGGACAATAGGACAAAGTAACTGTAAGAAATTTATATAGAGTATCTATCTATAAAGTATCTGTAAGAAATTTATATAGAGTATCTATCTATAAAGTATCTGTAACAAATTTATAATAGAGCTTTTCATCATCATCATTTCATTTCATAATCATTTTTTCTTATATCTTATACCTATATGGATCGTGCAATGGAGATCTTACTACCTACTTGATGCTGTAAAATGCTGAACAGAATTCAAATGTTATTTTCGCTTCAGGTTCTATTATACGAGATGTTATATTGGCTTCAAAACATAAAACTACATAGGTAACTGAAACTTACTCAGTAGGTATTTGCTTGTCCCCGTAAACGTAAACTTACTCAGTACGTGAATTTGCTTGTCCCCTATGGAATTTCACGTATTCCGTTTCCCCAACTGGTGGACAGTCTTGTAAACAAACTTTTCCACTTACCTAAGTGCTACTGCGCCCCCCAGATGTTTCACTCTAAGAACAAACTATCCAATCCTTTTTTAAGTTCGGTAACTTTTTGCGCTGAGCTTCAACATGAGCTCAAAACGACTAACCATATTTTTATTTGGATGATCCCAAGCCTGTCACAAGATCAGGATCAAGAACAAGATCAAATAGTTTTTTATTGCAGAAGCCACATTGTGGTATTACAATCCCTAGGATAATGACTTAACAAGCAAATATGTCTTACACCTCGAATTCCAAATTACTAACACAACAGGATCATACTGTCTTGGCATCCTCCCAGAACCACTCCTCGCAAACAAGATCTCGCAAATAAACATAGAAGTGGGGACAGAGGACGCACGAGAGCCGAGGGCCAGCCTGGGGATTCCCACCAAGCTAGAGGAAGGAGGGAGACAGCTCCCAAGCACATAAATACTCGCCTCCTGCCTCTTTTTCCTCATTCTACGCTCTCCTCTAGTCGCTGACTACTCTCTCTCCTCCTTACCTCGTCTCTCTCTCCTACACCCAAAAGATGCTGTGAGTGGTGGTGGTACACCCATAACCAACAGCCAACTCTACCTTAAAGATCTCGGGTATGGTGGTGGTCCGCCCATAACCTACCGAGCACACTCCAAAAAGATCCTAGTCTTGGTGGTGGTCCGCCCATAACCTTACCAGGCAACGATCCCGAAAAGACTCCGTGAATGGTGGTGGTACGCCCATAACCAACGGACACATCCGAGAAGATCCCGGGAAATGGTGGTGGTCCGCCCATAACCAGCCCGGGCACATCCTCCCTCGTGCCACTCCTGGTGGATGTACGTTAAAACACATTCATCACACATACCAACACACCAATCAGGTTCTGAATTCAAGAGAAATACATAACAGGCCATAAGGAGAGGTTACGTCCAATCAGCAACCTGGCAGATGACATTAATACTATAATAATTATTATAACTAGGGACCTGTTGAAGTTGGTTAACTACTAAGAAAATTAAGTTCAGAGAGTATAAATGTAAAAGACCTTACGAAATCCTTTCGAGTAATTACCTCTATGTATAGAGATATCCCTTTTTCCAATAATCTATTTTCTTTCATCTTCATTCGAGCCCACTCCGAGCAATCTTTTCCGAAACTGTCGGTTTTAAGCACGTTTACGGGGAAGTTGTTCGCTGGGCAGATGCCCTCTAGCATAAATCCACCGAAGAGAGACCGAGCTGAAAGAACTTTGTGTAAATACAATGCCCATAAATTCCGTCTCTTTTCCTCAGCCTCTGGTTACAAATTTAACTGCTTCTGATCTATTATTACGTTCCAACTTACTACATCTTCGGGACTTGTGGATTTGTTATGGATTTGCTGCGAGGGAAAGAATTTTCGTTGCGTGTTATTTATGATTCGCGTTTTTATATGCACACCTCGGCCCGTTCGTCGTAAATGTTCATTTCTAGAGTTATTACAGGTTCAGCTCTGAATATTCAAACTCAAATATCTTATAGATAGGTGTGTATTATTGAAAACCTCGCAAGGGAGAAATTAGATATAGTTTTTTAATGTCAAGAAAAAATGAAAGCCACAATTTCACTGAACTCTACAAGTATAATGTTGCATTTACTGTACTTATTATAGAACTCGCCATCAACATATGGTTGCTACAACAGAAGGTAGTAACTGTGTAGTAACCAATGAAAAACGTAGCTATTGACTCTTGTTTCTTTCGAGTGCGATATTCTTTATGGTTGCTACAACAGAAGGTAGTAACTGTGTAGTAACCAATGAAAAACGTTGCATATTTGCGTGTCGGAATTCACAGAATGACCCCCAGCCCTAAAACATTAAACATGTTAAAAAAACTTAGGTAGGTACTTACCTACGATAGATATACTTACCTGACAACAACCAGAGATACTTACAACAAACAACCGGTAGGTAATAATGAACCACGAGAAACCATGATGATTTTTTCACCTGAAAATGGTAAACCATCCACCATGGGATAAGATTGCCATCCGATTTGGTTCCGAGTAGGTATACACAGGATGATTATTATTCCAAATCGCCTAATTTTGTTATACGGATGTGTGGATACCATCGCCAAAACGCTGCTGTATAAATAAACTGCTTACAATAAACTGCTGCTTAAAATAAATTATAAACTGCTACTGCTTAAAATAAATTATTAATGAATGAAAACTAATATAATATGATTTTATTAAGGTAGGTACATACTTAGAAAAATCCATTAAGTCAATCTCATAATATACAGCTCCTTTCAGACACAGTTGCTCTAGAAACATCAAGTTTTAACTGAACTTACCTAGACGTAAGCCTCTGATATATCTGTAGCTTCTAATAAAGGTACCTATATTATATGATTATTATATAGGTATTAAAAGGTCGCCTAGATAGGTACGTAGTTGCACCGCACATTTAGGGCTAGTTGTAGGAAGCTTCATTTTATTTTAAGGTCCGGAAACAATGCTCAGAACTTTCAGAGTATAGGAGGAAGAGTTGTCGGGTCTGGTTGAAAATGAAGCACCCTTATCACAAAATGTAGCAGAAAACAAGTATAAATTATAATTTCTACTTTTATAGTAAAATTAACTTGGGTCGATGGACGTTAACTATTGTAAAATTGAGGTTGAGGCACTTATTTCACTGCTGTTATTGAATAAATGTGTAGCGTTTACAGCGCTTTGGAAGAGACACTAGATTTTTATTGCCATTTTTAGAATTTACCCCAAGAGCCCTCAGATATCAAAGGTCAAAGGGTTACAATGGTTAAATCCTCAGCGAGCCCTATTAGCAATAAAAAAAACCTCTAGAGAACCTCAACAACGCCCCGCTATTGTTGGATTGTGTACAGAAAGTAAAAAAAAAAATCGTTGGAACTCATTGAGAAGAAATATAATGGTGGGGAGGAATGGGGTGGAAATATTACTTCTAAACGTCTATAAGGACGGCCGGCATTGTTTACGCATCGAAGGCATTGTTTGCACATCGAAGGAATAACCTTGGGTAGTGAGAAAATAATAACTTTTTTGTGTGTACTCAAGACCCCTGTGTGTTGACAAACGTGCAAACAACATGTTCGGTTTATTGGGGGGGGGGGGGGGGGGGGGGGGTCAGGATCGGGATCTAATTGTTAGTATAATGATGGTTAAATTCATGGCTTTTCGCCCGGTAGTGTGAAAAACTTGCTAATTACTGCTCGAGGAGGTAGGGGAGGACGTCACCTTATTTGATGACACGTCCAGGAGACTGCAAGCATTTTGAATCAGAAAATAAAAGTGAAACTCACGAAAAATAGCGAGGGGCTGAGATGCCTTACCAACGACTGACTCAGATTCAACAAAATTGACTCAGTGTTAGGTATTCCAAATTCATGGGCAGTTAGAATAAGTAATGATTCGTATAATTATGTGTAGACACCCTGTATCACCGGTTAACAAAGCCTTACTTTAAACCTGTATACCCGTCGTATGAGCCTGTAAGAATAGTACCTATGATTTTTATGCTTCATTATAATCGTAGAATAATTAATTTATTTCTACGAACGACGGATCACATAGCCCGAACTCGACTGTCTCACAATATCATCGGGAACTATAAAACAGCCGATAAAAATACTCAACCGCCGTTCGCCGCTCTACACACGGCCGCCCCAGATAGCGAGGTGTCGCTCTGGCAGCCTCCACCTGGCACCTGCTTCTCTCGTTGGGACTTCAAGGGTTTTTCCTCCAGATGCGCGTGCGCGAAACAAATACGCCTAACTACCGTTAAAATGCGAAACATACAACATCAAATTATTATTATTTTTATGACACATTATTTCCTCCATTCACAGTTTCATAAATCGTGTCGAACACAAAAGTGTGATTTTGGTATATTTTCAATAATGAACCTTTGGAATCGAGCATGTAAACCCCACCTCAAAATTTAATAAAGGTTTCCATTTCAAGGTACGTAGAATCCGAAAATGGAATAAAAAATGTCCGTCCGTCAGCCGTAAGCCGTACACGCCTTACTTCGCACTTTCCTTAGTTACCATGAACCGAAATGAACGAACTTTGGTATAGTTGGTCCGCGAAGTTCGGCGTTACTGTCGGTCATCTCCAAGTGGTGAAAAATAGGGGTTGAAATTGTCCGAACGCCGTAACTAGCTCGACAACTTTCAATAGAAGCGTATGGTTTTTTACGTTTTTAAATTGATCTCGAACTAAAGAATTTTCTGAGACCACACGAAGCATTTCACGTCCAGTCGTTCAATTACGCTGAAAAGCTTCGTCAACATGATCGTGGATGAAATTGTATAAATATAGCCCAGTTAAATAATTTTGCGCTATGGAACACCTGACCATAATATTATTATTACGCATGGCATTACGAAACCGAGTTGATTGTTCCGAGATATTATTTCATTTGAAGAATAATTGTTATTTGATTCTGTTGATAGGTACTTTCTTAATTTGAACGAACGTTATGCTTCATGAATAACAACTATTAATTTATTAATGATCGAATTCTTGATTCCACCGCATATTTATGAAATGTGATTGCCCGGCTGGTTCTAGTACTCGATTTAGGGCTCTCTTGTGGGAAGCACGAGGGTAGGTATTGACCACAGAAAACAGTGGTCTGCACAGAACGGGCATCAATACAGGTAAACAATAATTGTGTAATAATTTGCAGCGTTTTGGTTTATTATTCTGTGAATAATACACCTATGTATTCGCTCAGCAAAAAATTTTTATAACACCCCCTCAAACTTTTTTCTTTTACGTTTCAAGGTGCATAGATTCCAAAAATGCAATGTCCGTCCGCCGTACGCCGTCCGCCGTACGCCGTCCGCCGTCCGCCGTATCACGTGTACAGGCTTCATTTTCGGTCTAAAAAAATCGTTCTTTCGCACACATGCTCCATTTGGGCCCTAGTTGTGTCCCAAAACTTTTCAGCCCGATCGGAATATACCCAGGGGTGTTATGAGTGAAAATGTGTGTAAAAATAGGTACTTTTTACGTTTTAGGAACATATTGGTAACATGAGCTTCTGAGATATCGTTTTCTATGTTTTTGGGGACGAGAAGACCGAATATGAAGTCGATTTTGACCAAAGAGTGGAAAATTGAGTTCTACCAAATGTTCAGCTCCCAGAATTGATTTTTTATGAGTGAAAAACCTGGGAAATCGTCTGAAATCACCATCAGTTTGTATAATAACACTGGAAAAACGCTGCAAAGTCCTTGTCACATGGGTTTATTATTCTAGTGGACATACCTACAGAAAGGTTGGCTGTTCATTAATTGTTTCTTTCATGCGTAATAATCGAAATAGCTACTTCTGATGGTTTCCATTAATTTTGGCCCCCAAAACACAAATTAGGTACCTACGCTCTTTTTTTTCTTTTTTTTTTAAACTATCTTTGATCATTGGTAGTGCCATTTAATCGTCCTGAACCACGTCTTGACACTTTTTCCAGTGTTATTATACAAACTGATGGTGATTTCAGACGATTTCCCAGGTTTTTTCACTCATAAAAAATCAATTCTGGGAGCTGAACATTTGGTAGAACTCAATTTTCCACTCTTTGGTCAAAATCGACTTCATATTCGGTCTTCTCGTCCCCAAAAACATAGAAAACGATATCTCAGAAGCTCATGTTACCAATATGTTGCTAAAACGTAAAAAGTACCTATTTTTACACACATTTTCACTCATAACACCCCTGGGTATATTCCGATCGGGCTGAAAAGTTTCGGGACACAACTAGGGCCCAAATGGAGCATGTGTGCGAAAGAACAATTTTTTTAGACCGAAAATGAAGCCTGTACACGTGATACGGCGGACGGCGGACGGCGGACGGCGTACGGCGGACGGCGGACGGCGTACGGCGGACGGACATTGCATTTTTGGAATCTATGCACCTTGAAACGTAAAAGAAAAAAGTTTGAGGGGGTGTTATAAAAATTTTTTGCTGAGCGAATACATAGGTGTATTATTCACAGAATAATAAACCAAAAGTGTCAAGACGTGGTTCAGGACGATTAAATGGCACTACCAATGATCAAAGATAGTTAAAAAAAAGAAAAAAGAGCGTACCTAATTTGTGCTTTGGGGGCCAAAATTAATGGAAACCATCAGAAGTAGCTATTTCGATTATTACGCATGAAAGAAACAATTAATGAACAGCCAACGTTTCTGTAGGTATGTCCAATAGAATAATAAACCCATGTGACAAGGACTTTGCAGCGTTTTTTCATTTCCTCCACATTATATCAATATTTTATTGGATTTCCATGTATGTAGGTAGTTGAATATCACGGTTATATTTTTACTGAAGATTCTTTATTAAATATCTATGAGTCGGATGTATTGGAGTTGAGGATTCTCTTTTTTGTTTGTTTCAGAAATGTGCAAAGCGCATGAAATGTTTCCGTCGGCCGACAAAATTAAGAGTGATCCCTCCCTCGACGTAAATATTGTTAGTAAGTGTTTGTCATAAAAATGTTCTCAGTACCTAATGAAAACGTTGCCAATTTCATATCACTAGGAAATACCTACTTTTATAGTCAAAATATCCACTTAAGCTGGTTGAGTATGACTGTGATATCATTCATACCTGATATCATTGAACCTGTGATATCATTGAATGAATGTGAAAATAGTTACATTAAATGAGAGATACTGTGATAGACTGAAGATTTTAGAGGCTAACCTATTGAGAAATTTGATGTTCGAATACATGAAATCACCTACCGACATTTCAAAACCAATATTATAGCCTTCGGATTGATAATCACTTCATATTATTTATCAATCTATTGTTCACGAAAGGTTAGTCACTACTCCACCCTCAAACACCTACCTATACCTAAATTATAACAGCTAGGTATCCATTTCACTAACATTTCACTATTTTCAGATTATACAAGAACTGAGATGTTCTTCAGCTTAGTAAGCGTAAGCTTGATGTTGATGGGTTTCATGTTCTCCATCTACACGTTTCGAAATCCGCGCTACATGTTCAAAAGGCTAGCAGCCGGCATTCATTTCCTCTCATGTAAGTATGTTGAAGAAATTTTAACCTGGAAACTCTGAACAAATAGGTATTGATCGCATAATAATATAAGCAGTTCCACAAAAATGTCTTTCAAAATCAATCGTGTTTTGAATCCAGGCTTGTAAGTAGTACACTTTCCATCCGGGATTGAGACACATCACGATAGATACGTCGTATACCTTACATCCTATCACATAAGGATCCTATATGACTATCATTAGTACAAACAAGGTAGACGTATGGGTACATACAGCAGCAGTCCTTATTTTGTTTTTTTTTCGATCTGAGCATTCATTTCGGTGTTTGTTGCCCAAAAAACACTTTAAAAACGTCGGAAAAAATAGGTTTTGCCTGAAGAATGGTTAACTCCGTGCAAATACCTATAATTCTTTAATAAAGGTTTATTAATAATGATATTAATAATAATTAATAATAATATTGTGACAATTAGGTACATTCGTGATCAGCTTCAATTTTTTGTAATATCATCAAGTTTGTCCGAATAAATCGTATATAATCGAGCAGGCACCGTAAACCCTAGATCGTATCCCTGGATCAGGTTTATGGTTCAAACATAGTCCCTGAACTGAAAGTGGAGGGGTTGCTATTCTTACTAATTCGGTGGTCTTATTTTACCACCATACTGTAAAATATAAATGTCGTGAAGACCGGAGGCGCTGACACTGCTGTACGTCTGATATTGATTAAACGTGTTTTTCTCCTTTAATGACCTTTTAGAACAGCTAATCGACCCCCCTCCTCCTGTATCACACAACTCACTGCTTACCTAAGCCACCGATGTAATGGAGGCTCTCTTGGCAGGTTTTTAATTTTTATAAATTGCTTTTCAAAAACATCAACTTCATCCCCGTCAAAGGAAACAATTTACATAATTAATGGAAAGTTTGACAAGTCGTCTCCCAGTATTTTCCATCAGCGTGAGAACTCCCTATACCAACAACTAAATCAATTTTTTTTTAAACTAGCTACCTGATTTAATCGAAATTTTTGTATAAAATGGACAGAACCACCGGTACAAATAATCCAATGATATGTACACAAACAAAGGAAATCGGTGTTTCCAAGATTCGGAAGTTTACAGGGACTTGGGCACTTCCGATTTATCATGTCCCAACCGGGATACACAATTAGTTATCTTTGTACAACCGTAATTGCCCGTAAGCGATTAAATGACCGATGATTGAAAGACAAGAACTTATTAAGTTAATCAACTTGATTGTGTCGTTGCTTAGCATAATTTGCCAATTTTATAAGTACCTATTACCAACTATATTTTATGCCTAACAGTGTTCGTATATGCATAAATAATTTATTTTTGTATTTCTGTTGTTTACGTTTAGTGAGTGAGCAACATTTATGTAGTTTTCTTGAAACAAGTTCTAATTTTTCTAAAAAAATGCCCTACTCGTATTTGCGCCCAGTGCCGTCTGCCCGTATTTCCAATGCCCTACTCGTATTTGCGCCCAATGCCGTCAGCATGGCTTGGTACAATGCCCTATTCGTTTGCACCCATTTAATGCATGTAATTTCACCAACATGTTTGAAGCTATCGTTTGGTGTAATTGAGCACCTAAAATCATTTATTTTATTTATTTATTTGAGGAAAAAAATTACAATGTACGTAAGGCCATAGGCCTTTTATGTATAAATGGTAGTTATGAGCATCATAATTGTAAATCATTGTAAGTAAGTAAGAATGAGCATTACAAAATGAGAATACAGACGATTTTGAATAATAAAGATTCAAGTATTAATTTAATAGTTTAAGTAAGTAGAATGAAGTATAATAAAGAGAGAGAGGAAGGATGGATGAGAAGGAAGGAAGAAATGAACATGAAAGGAGGAAATACGAGTAAAAAGTCCAAGAAAGATGGGAATAATGACAAGGTTCATACAAATTGAGATGAATTAAGAAACTCTCTCACTCCGCTCTCAAAGGTAGCAATCGATGACTGTGGTAGCAATTGATGACTGTGGCATTAATTTTTAATTTTTAAACTCCACAACCATTAAACACCTTTACCTATACAGCCCATCATCCCACAACCCATCCCCCCCCCCCTTAATGCACAAATATCAACCGATAGCCGTACAACCTATGAACCACAAATTATACCGATAGCCAACCTATGAACTACAACATCAACCGATAGCCGTACAACCAACCTATGTCTGGCATGGCTGCGGCCAAGACAAGAACTGGGAAGAAGAAGAAGAAGAAGGTAGCAATCGACGCAGCAGCTTTCAGGGGTAAATCCGACCATAACCTCGCACCCCCCACCCTAGGTGAGCCAGCCATAGCCTTGCAGGTGTGTTGCAAAGACTGAAACCCACACGCCCTTGCTGATGAGTTCTCAGGAAAGGTAATCAAAACAAAAGGAAAGGGTCGCAGAGTGCGGTACTTCGTAGTTAACTAGTATTAAGTAATGTGCGCTTGTATATTCTTTGGAACACGAATGAATATATTTTCCCAACATATGGAAAGAACACAACATGGGCAACCGGTTGTACAAAAACAACTATTGGAGTCGTCGTTCGAATTGACTTCCAACACGCCCCCTCAATTGAACGGCTGAAGTCCCAGAATCGCTGAACACTTGAGGTGCTTTAGTCGTGCAGTGGATTTTGTCAAAACATCTGCGGGCATGTCTTCTGTTGGCATATATTCAATTTTGATTCCGCCATTGTCAATGGCCTCCCGTATAAAAGCTCTGCAAATCTGAATATGCTTAGTTCTCCAATGATGTACTGGATTCTCAATCAGCTTGATTGCCCCCTGGTTATCATTTTTAATCTCTAGCGCCCCCTCAATCGGATATCCCAGATTAGCAAATAGCCTTCTTAAGTAAATAGCTTCCTTTATAGCTTCTGTTAGGCAAAGCAATTCTGCCTCGGTGCTAGACGTCGCGACAGTTCTCTGTTTTCGAGCCTCCCAAGTAATGGCAGCTCCTGCCATTATAAATGTCATACCGGTAAATGATCTTCGGTCAAGAGAACAATTTCCCCAGTCGGCGTCTGCGTAACCAACTGGTCCCGAAGCAGTTTTCTGATAGGTTAGTTTCACATTGACGGTAGCCTTCAGGTATCTCAAAATACGCTTTGCAGCCTTCCAGTGCGCCTCTGTATATTCGTTGTTATATTGGCTCAAATATTTAACAGCAAAGGCTATGTCGGGTCTTGTTCCAATGGCAATATATATTATACTCGTAGTAAAGATCCCATCAACTATCTGTAAGGGTATTTATCCATCTCCTTTTCTTTTGTAGGTAACGTATCATCAAATTTGAGGTTGGCTTCAATTGGCGTTGAGATGGGCTTACAATCTTTCATCCCGTAACGCTCTAGTAAATCCTGGATGTATTTTTGTTGCGATAAATGCGTCCTGCCCCCCCCTTTTCTCGTACTGAAACTCAATACAGAGACAATAATGGATTTTCCCCATGTCCTTTTTTCGAAATTCGGCTTTTATCCTTTCTTTTAAATGTTTCAATTGTGGGGGCACTGGTCACTTCCTTGGTCAGTGGAAGCATGCTGGGCCCATAACCTGTCGCAGAGTGCGGTTCTTCGTACTTAACTAGTATTAAGTAATGTGCGCTTGTATATTCTTTGCAACACGAATGAATATATTTTCACAACATATGGAAAGAAACGTATGCACAACATGGGCAACCGGTTGTACAAAAACAATTATTGGAGTCGTCGTTCGAATTGACTTCCAACAGAAAGATAATCAAATCGAGGGTAATCAAAACATGAGGAAAATGGGGGATTCGCCGAGACCGATATTGCTGGATTCAATGGACTTTTAATTCCTTCAGGGCCGACGAACGTAGGGGAGACTCGGCGAGCTGCCAAAACACGATCTCAATTTTGTGAAAGGTACGCAAGACTTGGGAAAATCGTGCGACTGGCGAAGGAGAGAACTTCCCTTTAACGGTGGCAACTTGAGTGCCGTAACTGAGTTTCAAGTTTAGTCCGGGGCCAAATTGACGGGAAACGTGATTTCGGCCGAAGCTGGGGTGGTGCACGTACCCGACATCAATCTGCTCATCATTTATTTTCCAAACCCCCATCAGTCATCATGACGGGTGTTGATGCTGAAATTCGATGAAATGCTCGAGGTGGATTCCTTGAGTGCGATTCGGAGACGCGTAAAATTGGTACTTATTTAGTCGCGTCTTGTCCCCCGGTCATGCAACATGACCTAATGAGAAAATTTTCGAAAAATGGCAGGGTTTAATTAGCAATGTCTAACACCAAAAAGTGGGTACCTGTAATACCCGTTTAACACGCCCCTGACAGCTATCAACATAATCAATTACATAGCAAGGAACTAATCGATTCTCGATATGGATTTTTTTCATTATCCGTAATACAGGACCTACTTAAACATAATTTTTAATGCATTTATTTGTAATCAAATTATAAGTACACAGAAGCAATAACAATATTGACGAATTCGCTAAGGTATGCGCCTAAATAGATACTACTTACAAAACAGGTAGTAGTGATTCACTGTACTAAGAACGGATTGCTGGGGATTTTCTCCAATTTAAGGGCAAGTTAAGGTCGGTAGGCCCCCTACCGGTGTCCACCTTGAGAACCAACTGACCCTCGTCAAGGTCCAGTGCAAGGTAGTTGGGAACTGCCCCCATCTGGTCTCAGTTAAGTTAATAATCATCCAGGCGCGAAGCAGATGCCTCGTCTGTACAATTTTGTAGCCACAGAGGTGAACCGAAGTACGTATCCGTCAGGCCTTCTTTTCTCTTCTTGTACAATACGAGGCTTACTGCCAGTCTCATCCGTTGTCGCCTGCACTCCTGCGGCGCTGTTCGCCGCTGTATTTCACAGTAACAATGTATGACCTCAGATTTCATGCTGAATTTTCCCTAGTTTCCATTCGAGTCGGAAAGTTTAGTTAGGTAATTTCCACAATTAGGTAATTTCAACTTCCCTCCTCCTCTCCCTTAACACCCCATGTGGGTAAAACATTTCACGTTCTGGTGATCTTATATTTATACCCGAACTGCCGTAGACACAATTTACCATATTTCATTAAAAAACGCTGCAAAGTCCTTTTCACATTGGTTTATTACTCTATTGGACATACCTACAGAAATTTTAGCCGTTCTTTATTCATTTGTTTTATTTTTTTAAATTTGAAATAATTTAAATAGCTATTTTTGATTATTTCCACCAATTTTGGCCCCCAAAAACACGAATTATGCTCCTATTTTTGACAAATTATCCTTGATCATTGATAGTGCCATTTAATTGTCTTTATTCACTTGTTGATACTGTTTCTAGTGTTATTATACAAATTTATGATGATTTACAATTTCCCATGTTTTTGTCTCATAAAAAATGAATTTTGGGAGCTTAACCTTCGTTGCAACCTCAATTCTTCACTCTCTGGTCACAACCAGCTTCATGTTCGGTCTTCTAGCCCTTATAAAAACATTGAAAACGATACATCACAAGCTCATGTTCACAATAACCTCAAAATAACCCCCTCGAAAACCCCTATTTTTAGCACCCTTTTTTCACCCATAACACCCTTGGGTATATTCGGGCTGCAAAGTTTCGGGACACAACTAGGACCCAAATGGAGCATGTGTGCGAAAGAACGAATGTAGATATGGGTGATACGGCGGACGGACAGTGCAATTTTGAAATCTACGCACCTTGAAACGTAAAAGAAAAAATTTTGAAGGAGTGTTATAAACATTTTTTGCTCAGCGAATACATAGGTGTAGGTATTCACAGAATAAGAAACCAAAAGTAATAGGTACTACCTACCTCAACAGGTGTTTACCAGAATCAGGAAGTGATCCCCACCCCCCTCTCCAGTAACACACATCAGGGTCTAATACTTCAAGCACAAATTCTCACGATCTCAGAATTTAAGGTAACCCCTCAGACGCATTCCTCGAGTTTCATCCACATCTTTTTAGCGCAAAAATGTCAAATCTACTTGATTCCTGTCCCTCACTCTTATCTATTAATTTATGGACTGTTAGGCTGTCAAGAATTTCTTTATAATTATTTTGCACTCGCAGCACTGACAAGGGGCAGAGTATACTACGAGTAAATTCTGCCAGACTCGAAGGTTGAGCCGGTAGTGTTGGTGTTTACGCCGTCTGCAAATTATGGCTAGACCTCATCCCGCTTCATTCCCGACAATCATGAATAAATAGAGGGATAAACGACGAACGAGAATTCGTCCGCCCATAAATAGAGGAGAGTGCAGCATAATGGAGGGCTGTAGTTGCCCACCGTTTCTGGTTTGAGTTGGCAAAATCGCTCAACAGCGCTACCTTTCTCTTGAGGAGGCTTCACGATTATTTGCCCAAGCAATCTGTCATTTGTGCGTATCACGCGGTATTTCACAGTAGAATGAATTACTATTTATTGTGTTGGCGTCACTTCGAGGCCTTCGTCCGAGATCTTTGCATGTCAGCTTAGAGCGGTGCGTGTAGTGGCCCGGTTGCATTACCAAGCCGACTGTAGAAGCGCTTTTACTGAACTAGATATTTTGACTCTTCCAGCCCATTACATTTTAAATTGTTTGGTGTATGCTGCTAAGTATCCCTATACATTTCCAAAGCCGACCCATACATATAACACACGAAATGCCAACACAATACCTTTACCATCGTGCAATCTGAGTGTAGCACGTAACTCGTCTGGTTGGTGGTGCCACAAATTTTTCAACGAGCTTCCAGAGTCAGTAAAGAAAATCAGTATTAATATTAAACCATTCAAACAATTTTGTAAAAATAAACTCCTTTCCATGGCTCCATATGACTTTGATAAGTATTTTGATAAAATTATGGTGGCATGTGCTTGAAAGTACTGTGGCATGTGCTTGATTAATGATGCGTACAATCGAGCATTAAAAAAAAAAAATTTTAACCCCCCCCCCCCCCCCCAATCGAAATGTGATATGGTTTCCTTTTCAAGGTATGTAGAATCCGAAAATGCAATTTAAAGAATTCTGTCTGTCCGCCGCACGCCGTCCTTCGCACTTTCCTTAGTTACCATGAACCAAAATTGATGAAATTTGGTTTGTACGTCCCATTTGGGGTCTAGTTGGTCCGCGAAGCTTGGCGTCAATGACAGTCATCTCTAAGGGGTTAAAAATAGTGGTTGAAATCTCCAGGACGCCATTACCTCGAATGTTTTAACGTTTTTAATTAGTTCTTGAACTTGGGAGTTTTCTGAGACCGCCAGGAGCATTGTACGTCCAGCCGTTCGTTCACAGTAAGGCCTCGAAGTTTGCATCGACAGGCTTCGTCAACAGGAGGGTGAATCAAATTGTATACATTCAGCCCAGATATCATTACTAGGGAGCACCTGATTATAATCACGGATGGCCGTATCATGCGTAACTACTTCATTTTCGGTCTAAAAATTCCCGATCGGATTATACCCAGGGGTGTTAGAGTGAAAATAGCTATAAAAATAAGTATTTTTTGTGTTTTAGTAACATGAGCTTTTAGCTATCGGTTTCCATGCTTTTTGGGACGAGAAGACCAAATATGAAGTTGATTTCAACCAAAGAGTCGACCGAAGTAAGTTTCGACCAGTGAGTGGAAAATTGAGGTTCTACCAAAGGTTCTGCTCCCAAAATTGATTTTTTATGAGTCAAAAACGTGGGAAATTGTCTGAAACCACAATCAATTTAATAACACTAGAAAAAGTGTTAACAGGTGAATCAAAACAGTTAAATGGCACTATCAATGATCAAAGATAATTCGAAAAAAAGGAGCTTACCTAATTCGTGTTTTGGGGGCCAAAATTGGTGGAAACTTCAATTATTTCACATGAAAGAAACAATAAATGAACAGCCAACATTTCTGCAGGTATATCCAATAGAATAATACACCCATGTGACGACTTCGCAGCGTTTTTGGAATCTACGCACCTTGAAACGTAAAAGAACGAATTTTGAGGGGGTACTATACAATTTTTTTGCTGAGCGATTACATAGGTGTATTATTCACAGAATAATACACCAAAAACAGGTAGAATCACTAGGACTCACAAACGCTTGAAAAATCTGAAAATTTCCAAAATTTTAGAAAGTTTGGTCTACAGGTTAATTTTTTTTCACCCATTGAATTCTCTGTAAAAAAAAAAAAAAATGATTTGGCATCAGGGACATAGGAAATTCGATGATCTTTCCGACGGTTTAATCACATTTCGTTTTAGTCCATAACTTAAGCGGGTTATGGCCATTTTAGTGAATTGAGGTCGAAAACATGAAAAAATCCTCAAAGTGCAAAAACTCAGATTTTGAGCGGTCAAACAAAAAATGTTACAGGACACTTTTTATGAGAAATTAGTTGTACAATCGACCCCTGGTCGGTGGTACGACCTTAGCCTTGTATATTCGTCATAATAATATATATGTATATGAGAGTCTATTGTGTTAGTGTTTGTAAACGTTTTTTTTTTACTTGTATAGGTATTTAGTTACTCGGCCTCTAAGTATCTCTTTCCAACAAAATTGGAGGTCGTCACAACTAAAAAGTTTGGGAACCGCTGCTGCTCTAGAATAATGACTTTCCTTGTCATTTTGCCCGCATGTCCCATTCCATTAGGTACCTAATCAAAATTTTGAGTTGGTACCTACCTATCTATTTCGTTGCCTAAAATTATAGTATTGTAGAGTTTAGGAGCTCAGGTATGTAGGTAGGTAGGTACCTACTTGAAGGGATAGTTTGATGAATTTCAACAATCATTTTTCATAAAATTGAACCTTAAAATCAATAAAATCCATCTTGATGCATATATTCTTCAGGTGCTTCCGTCTTGGTGGTAATTGAAGTCGTGATGAATTCTATAGAGTACGAGAAGAAACACTTGCCCTTCGTACATCCAAAGACAGCCATTTACTGGTAAGTTTATTCTGCTGTTTTGCCAGTATCCCCATTCCCCCCTCTCGGCGCGAACAAACCCGTTTCTCCTCAAAGAAAAACGGAGTTATTGAAAAAATAGTCCATTTCCACTAATACACGAAAAACGCAAAAAACACTGTTGTCGTGAGTCCCTCCCGGGAACACTCCACTAGTAACTTTAAGCTCTCACCAATATTCTTATGCCAAACTTAGTTTCCGTCAATAAACAACTGAGTGGGGAGACAGGCCACAGAACCCAGGGACACAACCTGGAGCCCCACCACCAACTCCCAACAGGGAGTTGGAGGGAGAGGCCTCCAGTCCCTATAAAACCCTGGATCCTGGGGCTTTAGCCTCATTCGACACTTCCTCTAACTAGCTCTCTCTCTCTTCTCTCCTCTACCTTGCTCCTCCTCTCAGATGATCGGTGGATTACCGCCGCCTGGGAAAACCTCCTCTCCTCTATGTCTAGATGATCGGTGGACTACCGCCGCCTAGACAGCACCTCCTCTCTGTTAAGAACCTAGATGTCGGTGGATTACCGCCGCCTGGGCAAATTCCTTCACTCACCTCCATCTCCTCCTAAAAGTCGTAGATGATCGGTGGATATCCGCCGCCTGCGTCTTTTTCCTTCACGCCACCGTGATGAACCAAATTCCAAATTCATCACAGTGGTGAACCCGACGTGAACACAACCTTCGTCCTCTTTTTCCCACCTCATGTGTCGCCCCCAGTCAAGTTCAGTTCAGTGTCCCCAATTTTAAATTCAAATTCAGTCAAACAGTCAGTTTTCAATTCGCAATTTTTGGCCCACCCTCGACCGCTCGGCGATCACACAGCTCTCACCTCTCCGCTCAGCCACACACACCTCCGCTACCGACTTTTGCGATTTTCAAATTTGCACTTTAAATTTGAATTTTCACATTTCAGACCTCCGCTATGGACCCGAACACGACATCGCCCCCACTCCTTCGGCCATCCACGCTGCAGCCGCCCGCCGCCCCGACGACGAACGCAACAGCCGCTGCGGACAACCCCTTCACCACCCTCTCGCCGCCCGGCTCCACCGCATCAACCGCCGCCGCTGCCGCCGCCGCTGCCGCCGCCGCTGCCGCCGCCGCTGCGGCCGCAGCACACGCCGCCGCCGACGTCACGACGACTTCTGCGTCATTTCCCTTATCACTTCCCCCATTCTACTCACACGACCCCGCTCTATGGTTCTTTCAGGTTGACGCTGCGTTTTCGGCCGCCAACATCCGCAGCCAGAAGACTCGCTACTCCCGCATCATCTCCCTGCTGCCATACAACATCCTCCTCCAGACGTCGGACATCTCCCCCGACGCCGCCGCCGCGTACGACGACCTCCGCAGCCGCCTCATCACCCTCTACCAGCCGTCCAAGATCGCACGAGTCGCCGCGCTCTCGCAGCCGCAGCACCTCGGCGACCTCAAACCCTCCCACCACTACCGCCGTCTGCGTCATCAACTGCAAGGCATAATGACGGCCGACATCGCACGGACCTTCTGGCTGCGCGCTCTCCCCCACCCCATACAGATGGCGCTCGCCAGCCACCTAGACGGCCCGGATGAGCCCCTGCTGCGACTCGCTGACACTGTCCACGACCTCGCCGCAGCCGCCAGCGTCACCGAGGTCCACACACCCCGCACCGCCACACCACGGCGAGACTGCACGCCGTTGCGGGAGCGCCGCCGACCCCCCTCCCTCGACAGGCGCCGATCCCCCTCCGTCGAGCGCCGCCGAACCCCCTCCGCCGACCGCCGACGCCAACGTTCACCCGAACGCCGCACCACCCTTCCTCGTGAACAACGTAGGGGAATGTCTCCGGCCGCTGCGACCCCCTCCACCACACATCGCCCCTCCAAGACTGACTACCTCCCCGCGGACCCCCCCCACCGGTGTTTTTACCATGTCAACTTCGGTGGGGAGGCCCGCAAATGTCAGCCCCCCTGCTCCTTCCCTTCCAAGCAGGGAAACGCGGACGCCCGCCGGTAAATCCGGCGGGCCCCGCTCCTCGCCAACACGGGGGGGACCCCCACCAACCCCCCCCCCGGCCCGCATTCACACCACCACCACCAACCTACGCTACCCCTCCTACGCCCCCGCCACGGCCGCCAACCTCCCGGCCACGCCTACCGGCGCCGCCAAACCCCTCACCCCACCACCGACCGTTTCCCCCCCCCGGAAACGGCAAATCCACGCCCGCCACCAGGGCAACCAACCTTCCGGCCGCCACTCACGCCGCCGCTACCGTTCCCCCACCTCGGAACGGCCCCTCCACGCCCGCCACCAGGGCAACCAACCTCCCGGCCGCCACTCACGCCGCCGCTACCGTTCCCCCACCCCGGAACGGCCCCTCCGCGCCCGCCACCAGGACAACCAACCTTCCGGCCGCCACTCACGCCGCCGCTACTGTTCCCCCACCCCGGAACGGCCCCTCCACGCCCGCCACCAGGGCAGCCAACCTTCCGGCCGCCACTCACGCCGCCGCTACCGTTCCCCCACCCCGGAACGGCCCCTCCACGCCCGCCACCAGGGCAGCCAACCTTCCGGCCGCCACTGACGCCGCCGCTACCGTTCCCCCACCCCGGAACGGGAAAAGACCGCCCCGCGTCTCCTTCGCAGGGGAGAAACCACCGCCAACACCACCACACCTCAACTCCGACAACCCTCCCCCCGCACAGACACCAACCCCCACCGCCTCCGCTATTTTACCTCACTCCACCCCAGCCCACCAACGCCTCTTCCTCAAGTGCAGCAAGACCAGCATTCCGTTCCTCGTTGACACAGGGGCGGCGCTCTCAATCTTCCCCAACAACATCCTCCGTCGTCAGGCGCGTTGTTATCGACAACTTCTCTACGCCGCCAACGGTACCACCATCCCCTCGTACGTACCGCTCATCCATCTACATGAGCGGGCTCGCGTACGAGTGGGAATTTACCGTGGCGGACGTGGAGAAGGCAATCCTGGGGGCCGACTTCCTCGCATATTTCGGCCTCCAGGTTGACGTCAGAAACGCCCGCCTGCTCGACCCCTCCACCCACACACCGATCCCCGGCTTCGTCCACACTATTGACCGCCCACCAACCGAATTCGAAGCCCTCCTCCACCACTATAAACCCCAGTGCCGCCCCTCAGCCCATATCTCAACAATCCAACACTACATAGAAACCACTGGCCCCCCCATTTCCGCAAAAGCCCGCCGCCTCCACCCCTTGCAACTCTCCCAGGCCCGGCGGCACTTCAACAAACTTATCGCGGACGGAATTATCCGCCCCTCAAAATCCCCTTGGGCTTCACCACTCCACATAGTGCAGAAGCCCAATGGGGATATCCGCCCCTGCGGCGATTACCGCCGCTTAAACTCGAAAACAACACCTGACCTGTATAATGTCCCCCACCTTCGAGATTTCTCCTCCCACCTCCATGACACAACCATATTTTCAACCCTCGACATCTCTAGAGCCTTCCACCACATAAACATCCACCCACCCGACATACCGAAAACCGCTATTATAACACCCTTCGGCCTTTTTGAATATGTCAAAATGGGTTTCGGCCTCAGAAACGCGGCCCAGACATGGCAACGCTATATGGATAACATCCTACGGGGCCTACCATTTGTGTTCTGCTTTTTAGATGACATCCTGATCGCCTCCCGAAACCCACAAGAACACCTAACACACCTCAAACAAATCCTGGACATCTTCTCTGCCGAAGGCCTCGACATCAACACAGACAAATGCGTCCTCGCCCAACCCTCCGTCCGCTGCCTCGGCCACCAAGTCTCCTCCGACGGTATCAAGCCACTCCCGGATAAGGTTCATGCTCTCACGGATTTCCCCCAGCCCCGCACCGTCTCGGAACTCCGCCGTTTCCTGGGTATGTTAAACTTTTACCGTAGACACATAAAACACGCAGCACAACACCAACAACCACTCATACACGCCATCCCACAACCAGCCAAAAAAAACGATAACCGCCCCATACCCTGGACCCCCGCCCTTACAACCGCCTTCCAAACTTGTAAAAAGGACCTAGTAGACGCCGCTCTATTAGCCCATCCCGACCCCCACGCTCCCCTCTCCATCACAACCGATGCGTCCGACTGGGCCATCGGGGCAGTGCTCCACCAGCACACCGGCGCCACCCCCCAACCCCTCGGTTTCTTTTCTAAAACTCTTTCCCCGACCCAAAAAAATTACTCAACCTTCGACAGAGAAGTCCTCGCCATCCACGAAGCCATCAAACACTTTCGTGACTTCGTGGAGGGCAGGCAGTTCTCTGTCATCACTGATCATAAGCCCCTCACCCACGCCCTCCTCCAAAACCGCAAATCCGCCTCCCCGCGTCGCCTCCGGCAGCTCGAATTTATCGGACAGTTCACGTCCGATATTCGCTACCTGCCGGGGGCCGACAACTGCGTGGCGGACGCGCTATCCCGCCCCACTCCCGCGCCGGTGGAGGAGCTACTGCCCTTCCCCTCCCCGCAAATCATTAAATCACACCAAACTCCAACTTCCGACCCCGCACTCTCCAACCTCATCTCCGCCTCCAAATTGGAACAACTGCCTCCCCTCAACCTCTGGTGCGACGTAACGGCCGATTCACCGCGCCCTTACGTCCCACCGGAGCTGAGACGGCAGTTGTTCCTCCACTACCACTCCCTCCATCATCCCGGCATCCGGGCGAGCCGGGATCTGATCAAGACGCGGTACTTCTGGCCCCACATGAACACAGATATCCGTACCTGGGTTCTAGGGTGCCAGAAGTGCCAGCAATTTAAGGTCTCGGCTCACCCCCATGTACCTCCTCAACCCATTCCCGACTCCCTCCCGTGGGAACACGTCCATTTAGATCTGGTCGGCCCTCTTCCCCCCTCCGAGGGGAAGAGGTACTGCCTCACCATGATCGACCGTGCAACCAATTGGGTTGAGTGCATCCCACTCGCCCACATTACCGCGGACGCCGTCGCCGCGGCCTTCCTAAATCAGTGGATCAGCCGCTACGGCTGTCCGCGGACACTCACGGTCGATCAGGGGAGGCAGTTTGAATCAGCCCACTTTGCCGACCTGCTCCGTTCCCTCGGGATTCAAAAAATCCGCACCACTCCTTATCACCCCCAATCCAACGGGAAAATAGAGCGGTGGCACTCGGTCCTTAAACAAGCCATCTCCACATCAGCCACATCCCCCTCCTGGACCAAAACCCTCCCCTATGTCTTACTAAGCCTCCGTACTTCCGCCCGTCCTTCAGACAACACAAGCCCCGCACAACACGCTTTTAAAGACCCTCTCCGTTTACCAGCCGACATTTTCACTCCACACAACACCCCGTCAATTAACAGGGAACCGCTCCGCACTTCAACACCGACAAACGACACCACTTACCCCAAACGCTTTTACACCGCCACTCACATGTACTTGAAAGAGCCCGGCATGCATAAAACCTTTCAACCCCTTTATGCCGGGCCCTTTCAAGTCATCCGCACAACACCGACCACCGCGACCCTGTTAATTGACGGGAAACCCCACACTGTCCCGTTAGCCAGGTGCAAGCCCGCCCCTGTGCTCCCTCACCCAACAACCACTATCAGTCTCCCGCCGTCCGTTCGCCATGTCGCACCTCTCCCAAACGCACCTGTCACCCCCGTCGCCGTTTCCGGATTTCGATTCGGATCCGGAAATGGCGGCCATACTCCGGGACGTTTTCGTCCCGGACCCGCTATCCCCCCTACCCCCTTCGCCCGGGCCCCCATCATCGCTTATGTTTCTTCCGCAAAGGATTACCGGGCTACCTCCCCGGCCCCGGCGGTGGAAGTACCCCCAGTGGCGGATACTGCGCGAATTTCGCGCAGCACAAGCCACCGGGGTACACCCTCCCTACACCCCCGTCGACCCATCAATGGCCCCCCTTCTCCGCGAATTCCGCCTCGCGGAACTCATGCCCCCCCCCACCCACCATTCAAATCAAAACCCCCCCGTCACTCGCAAACCCCCGCCTCCCGATTTTCAACCCCAACTTTCCGCCCCCCAATTTTCAATTTTCGACCCCCCCATTTCACAGTCTCCCCCACCATCCCCCCAAATCAGCAAACCCCCAACACCCCCTACCCCCCCCAACACCGCCGGGGATATCCCCAATAGTTCCCGCCGGGACAAAACGGCCCGGGCGGCGAAACGGACGGAGGGAGCGTCCCCGCATCCCCCACGTCCCGGTGGCCCAGTCACCCGCCCCGCTATGAGCAATCACGGCGGGGCCTTGAGATCGCGGGACAGTGCTTGTGTCTCATGTATCCACACGCACTGTACCGCCTCTCACAGCCCCGCCGTGGCCGCCCCATCACCGCCGCCACATCGCCGAGACGCCCCCACACTTCACCTAAACCACACCTACACCCATCCACACACCACATCCTCTCCACACCCAGGGAACGGCGGATTTCCGCACCCTACCATTGTACCCCACGACATTGTAAATACTATCACCTTGTAAATACTATACCTTATAAATACTACACCTGTAAATACTATAACTACAACCTTCTCACTACTATAACTTTGTAAATACTATCACCTTGTAAATACTATAACTTATCAATACCACACCTGTAAATACTATAACTATAATCTTCTAACTCCTATAACTTTGTTAATACTATGCCTATACCTAATCTTACGCAATAACTCATTTTTGTAAATACTCGCAACCCTAGGTTAATACTCATCTCCACCCAACTACTCATGTACTCACCTCCTTATGTAAATATTCATCTATACCCATTTACTTATGTCCATACGCCTAATTTTAAGTTCACTATCACCTAGGTTTAAGAATGACGCCCTCAGCACTCATCCTGTTGCTGTGGCCCTCAGCCTCTGTCACCTTTTGCCTTCAGCCCCTCACATACCTCTTGCCCTGCCTTCAGCACCACTATTTGTTTGCATCGGCCCTCAGCCCCTGTCACCTTGCGCCTTCAGCCCCACTTTTGTTTGCCTTGGCCCTCAGCCCCTGTCACCTTGCGCCTTCAGCTCCACAAATCTTGGTTCGAACTGGGGGGACCTCTGTCGTGAGTCCCTCCCGGGAACACTCCACTAGTAACTTTAAGCTCTCACCAATATTCTTATGCCAAACTTAGTTTCCGTCAATAAACAACTGAGTGGGGAGACAGGCCACAGAACCCAGGGACACAACCTGGAGCCCCACCACCAACTCCCAACAGGGAGTTGGAGGGAGAGGCCTCCAGTTCCTATAAAACCCTGGATCCTGGGGCTTTAGCCTCATTCGACACTTCCTCTAACTAGCTCTCTCTCTCTTCTCTCCTCTACCTTGCTCCTCCTCTCAGATGATCGGTGGATTACCGCCGCCTGGGAAAACCTCCTCTCCTCTATGTCTAGATGATCGGTGGACTACCGCCGCCTAGACAGCACCTCCTCTCTGTTAAGAACCTAGATGTCGGTGGATTACCGCCGCCTGGGCAAATTCCTTCACTCACCTCCATCTCCTCCTAAAAGTCGTAGATGATCGGTGGATATCCGCCGCCTGCGTCTTTTTCCTTCACGCCACCGTGATGAACCAAATTCCAAATTCATCACAACTGTTATACCGGTTTCGGTGATCAAACCATCGTCAGTAACACAAATAACCGACACACAATAACACACAATCTGGAATTTCGTATCCAGGTTAAGGTTATTGTGTGTTACTGACGATGGTGTTTGATCACCGAAACCAGTATAACAGTGCTTTTTGCGTTTTTCTTGTATTAGTGGAAACAGACTAGGTATTTTTTCAATAACTCCGTTTTTCTTTGAAATGGGTTTCCACGATTTCTTCGCGAGTGATTTAGTTCGTACCGTTTCTCCTCCTGGGTACCTCCCTACTTATTGCCACATTCTGTTTCAGGTACAGCTACTCCTACTACCTAGGGTGGGCCGTATTCCTCGCCAACTGCTCCGCGTCTATCTGCTTCCTCGTCTATTCCAAGAAAAGAAAGGGGGACAAAGCTCTGACAGAAGAAATGGCGATGGCCGACGAGCCGACCATCATTGGAAGATGAACAAAAAATCCGAAATGGGTGTTTTTCTCCAAGTAAAGCCCTAATCAGTTCGCTAAAAGTCTGTACGGCGTGCAATTCGCACTCCTATTTCCTCGAGTTCGACAATGTGATTTGATGTACCAGGTAGGTAGGCATCCAACAGCAGGTACGTACCTACCTATCTACGAGAATAAATTCTTTGGAGTTGTACCTACACTTCGAAAAGAATTTTAGATGGTAGGTCATACAAAATATGACGTGATCACCTAAGATTTACATTAAAAACATAAGCCATGACCTAAGATTTTGCCGTTGAATTTTGACCTATTACTCGTAGATAACTAGGTATGGCTTGACCTATACGTGTAACCCAAACCTACGTTTCTTATTATACGTAAGGTACTTCTTCAGGATACCAACCTAAATTCATCTAAATCATTTAACCGCAGCAAATTACGTTTCCTGGCATTTTTGGTAAATCTTTGACGTCCATTTGTGCTTCTGAATGTTCCCCAATGGAAGGTACGTATACTATAATTTCAGTTTGATTGATTCTCGGAGTTGGTTTCAGATCACCTTTATTGAAGTAATAATCGTAGAGTCGGAAATTTGACCCTTCATGTGGGTAAAAAGGTTCTAATGTTTTCACTCAACAATATAATATGAGCACAAAAAGAATTCTGGTATGAAAAATAATCATCTCCCAACTCTGGGGTTTGTGTTCTGGGTACTAATTGGTAATTAGTTTGAAATTACTAAACTCCGAATAGATTCATGGACAAAATAAGTAGATGACGATTTTATTTAGGTGGGCAGGTAGGTAGGTACCTACCCATCTAACTCAAACAATACTCCGTCTTTATCAGCTTTATAGAACCCTGCATAATATAAACAGATGGGTATTTATGTACCCAGGTAGGGTATGTAGATTTCCTATAGGGTGCTAGGTAGGGTATTTAAGTATATAAGTTAGGTAGGCACCTGCCTAGATAAGATTTTGTACAAATCCATTTTCTAATTTCTTCATAATTATGGTTGGCGCTTACCAATAGCATTATCTAGGTGCTAAGTTTAGTTTGACTGACAATACCCACAATTTTTATGGACAATTAAAATTTGTTGCACACCTAGGAAGGTTCACGAAACATTATTTCATACACGTATGAAGTATACCTTTATTGTGTATTAGAAATAAGAATAATTATTATGATTAGTAGGCTTGATGCATCGACAATGAGAAAATTTTGTTGTAGGTACTTCACTTGGGACTGTTAAAAATACATCCTGGTTTGTTTTAGAAAATAGATCTGTCCACATGATGAGTAGAAATTTAAATGCGATCAGTTGGAAACCTTGGTCAAAAAGACTTTTGGACAGGGACTGGTTTGTTCCAATTCCAAACTTTCATCTACAGACAAGCATGGACATTATTTCTAAGTCTACCATACCCACACCACTGTAAGATTGCTCTCCCCTCTTATATACCAAACATTTGAAATATATTAATGCACCATAATAATTGTATCGGCGTCTATGTACGAGTAGTTTTATTCACGAATATAGCTGAACAATTTGAGAAATACATGTAACGTGATATTTCATTTTCTATGAAGGATAATTCGCTAGCTTTAGCGGTTATTATAATAATTTGATCCTATGTGTTCTCTTGTAATATTGATAAAAGACATTCTTCGTTTTCGTTTACGCATATTTATTGTCTCGGATGTTACGGAAAGTAAAATGTTTTTAAGGACGTTAAATTAACAAAAATAATTATGACATTTTTCCTATTTTTTATTTTCTCGAGAAAAATAAGTATTATAATAAATTGGAGAAAAGACGTGTTTCGATTAGAGCCCATCCTTCACGTCTAAATATATTTTGAAGCAATGCAATTTTCACTAAAATTCTTAGGACCATAATATATGAGCACCACGTTGGATATATTGCTGGTTTTCTCGTATCGGTGAAGGATTCCATCGCCCCACCTGACCCAACTCATATTAGATATATCTAGCTGACCCCTGAATATACCTAGTTGAGCAAGAAAGACGAAGAGCCACCTATTGTTTTTCTTAGGTTTTAGGTGTGAAGATTTATCTCATTAAACAAAAATTGGCAGTTTCGAAGCCTAGTTCCCTGAAAACCTCAAACGAAATTGGTCGAAGGCATCTCAAAAATGCATTCAGAATCACATCTTTCAAGGCAAGGACGCTCACTGTGATGCCAATGTTTGAGATCCGTACCTTCCTCGCATCCTCGCTTATTTTGGGCCCATTGCAATCGCTCATTTCCTACCCAAAACTCGCTGAAATCGCCAAAATCGATTTCCTGACACTAGAAGTAGATCACAATAGGGTACCTACCAACTCATCACCGCGACAGACAGATGGAGTAACGTTTTAAACGCAACAAGTTCAATAAATAAAAACGATTTATTCTTAATAATTAAACAGCAGGAGGAGTACATTTTTTGTAGTCAACATAAACCTTAATAACACGATTGCACACAAACCAGAGAACAAATAAAATGGGGAAAAAAAATTCTCATATTAAAACAACAGGTAAGTAAATCCTAAGTCTCTTTCTAGTAATATATAAAATATAAAATTCAGATTATATACAGTATAAAAATGAATAACTAAAATAGCGCCCTCCATGTGAAAAATAAAATAAAAAGAATCGTTAAAAGCTGAATATATGTAGGTATATAGAATATAGGTTCACAGGTTTAGTGCTCGATGAAAACGAGATGGGCTTGTATTGCAAAACATACTATAATATTATGTATTTCGTAAACACACTGCTCACAATATTCGGTGAATATACGCATTGTAAACATTTGTTATGGGTTATAACTGAAAATTAATAATTTTTACTCTAACAAAAATACAAAAATAAAAACGAATCTTTTTTTGGTAGATATTCTTTTTAATATAGTAGAGTTTTATTTATACTGTTAGGACTTCCGGATTCGATTAGGATTGCATTTGATAGTATTCATCTGATGTTTTGGAAGAGGGAGAGGCGCGAGACGGGCGTCCTGGGGGAGGAGTTGGCTTTGGAGAAGACGTTCCAGAAGCGGAGGGTTTCGTCGCCGGCTCCGGTGACGATGGACTCGCCGCAGGGGGAGACGGCGAGGTAGAGGACGCGGAAGGAATGGCCAGTCAGCTTGGATACCTGAAAAAAAGAGAAACGAACGAATGTTGAATAAGACGACTCAATGAATGCCGAATGTTGAATGATGAATTGTGAAGGTTTCCAACAGCTAAATAATGAAATACACACCAGGTGCGAGGGACGAATCAACCTTCCTCCCCCTTTTTATTTTTATTTGTTAAATAACAAAATGATAAATTAATTAGTCTAGATTATAAAAATAATACTTGCCGTGGTATCCACAAATACCACTACGACCTGTACATTAGATTACGCTCAATAAACCAAGTGGAAGGAAGAGGTCTACGTGAGACGGGCAATGTTCACAGCCGGCTCTCCCCACCAGTCCCTAACGACTGTCGAAGGGCCGGAGGAGGGTGGAACAAGCCCTATAAAACCCGTGCTCCCAGCCAGATTTCTTCATTTTACACATTCTCTCTCTCCCTACCTTCCTTTCCTCGAAAAGATCTCGTAGAGTGGTGGAACCTGCCTGGTGAGGCCCTTGTGGTATAACCGGTGTGGTGGAACATTCTGAGCACCTCCTTCACAAAAGATCTCGTAGAGTGGTGTAACCTGCCTGGTGAAGCCTTCGGCTATAACCGATGTAACCTTCTGAGCACGTCATCCGATACCTCACGCTCCATCACACCCTCGCCTATCCCAGGCACCCAAACCATTCACAACAATACTGAATCTTCGAAATGGATACAATGACCTGAGTAGCCCCTCAGAGGCAGTGAAACATGTTGATTGCCTTCAGAAAGGCAATAAATGTAGTCTATATTCACAGCATCAATTCCACACAAAAAAGGGTACTTCTTCATTATCTGGTATACACCAAAAAAAATTCTCAAATTTTGATTAAATTATTTAATAACGTTTCTCAACAACAAAACAACTATTGCATCTGATATTCTGGCGGCCAAAAGTCATGAATTAATTCCAGCAACGCCTCAAAGACATCAGTACCGTCAACGAACTTGCGCCACATGAACTCGGCCAAATATGACTCCAAATGATGACGTGCAGTACCTCGATGCTTCTTGTTGCGCCACTTAGCAGAGCCCCACATGCGTTCCACGGTCTGAGTGTGCGCTCCACTGTCCATTGTAGAAATACACTTACTTTACTTAATTTAAATAAAACATATGTTAATCTATATAACTAAGAAGTTGAACAAATCTGGTGTATACCAGATAATGAAGAAGTTGAAAAAATCTGGTGTATACCAGATAATGAAGAAGTTGAAAAAATCTGGTGTATACCAGATAATGAAGAAGTACCAAAAAAAGTTTGTTGGTGAGGGCACTCTGAAAAGAGCCCTTTGATGAGCAAGGCGGACAGATGCTCATTACAGAGGACACATTGGGGCAGGCTGCCCTAGCAAGAAGGTCTTCATCATGTTCAGATGTAATAGTGACTAAGTACGATGGGACTCCATGCAAACTACAGATATATAGGGTGTAGTGAATAGTTATATATAGGGTATCTTTTTGATTTCCCATAACTTTATTAAAAATAGGTACATTTACATAATATTTTCGTCCTTATGTAGGTAAACATCTCCGATTTAGGTATGGAAGATTATTATCCGGCATATGGCCACCCCTAGCCCGATGATACGCGTCTACTTGCTCCAAGAAATTTTGCAAGACTCGCCTGCAGAGCAGCTGGTCGACATCGGCGATCTAAGCTCACTTTCATTTAAGTGGTTTTGTAAACAAGCAAAACGGTAAGTTCTGGGGATTGGAGAACCCTCAGGAGACACAGGAACACCAACTGCATCCACAAAGAGTGACAGTGCGGTGTGGATTTTGGAGCGGTGGAGTTATTGGGCCGTACTTCTTTGAAGATGACAGTGGAAATGGTGTCACTGTCAATGGGGAATGGTACAGACAAATGCTAACAGATTTTTTAATCCCTGAATTGGAACAATCTGACATCGACACTGACAGCATTTGGTTCCAGCTAGACGGTGCAACTTGCCACACTTCAAGGGCGACAGTGGGTTTATTGCGCGAAACTTTCCAAGACCAAATCATCTCGAGAAACGGGACTCAGAAATGGCCTCCCAGGTCTTGTGAATTAACTCCTTTGGATTTCTTCCTCTGGGGTTACATAAAGTCCAAGGTCTACGAGAATAAACCCAGGACCGTCGAGGAACTGAAGGAAGAAATCCGGGAGAAGATCGCCGACGTCGACCAGCTGCTCTGTGGGCGTCTTGCAAAATTTCTTGGAGCCAGTAGATGCATTTCATCGGGCTAGGGGTGGCCATATGCCGGATATTATCTTCTATACCTAAATCGGAGATATTTACATACATAATGACGAAAATATTATTGTAAATATGCCTATTTTTAATAAAGTTATGGGAAAATCAAAAAGATACACCCTATACTACCTACCTTGTACTGGATGGATTTTTTGGAGAGATAGCAATACTTACCTATTAAGTACCCTTCGGGTTGGGTAAGGCACGTAAACCCGGTTTTAAGCACATTTTTCTTTTTCCTTCGAAACGACGGGATAAATTTTGAATAAATTCACATGAGTGATTGTAATAAGAGTAAATCATGGACATTTCATCAAGATATGAAAATGATCGAGAAAAGGTTGTCAATGATGAGAAAAAAATGTCGAACAAGCAGTTTAGTGTAATCCGTGAGGCTGTAGGAGCAACTTCCCTCCCACACTTAAAAATATGCAGGGTGGGATGGTAGGAAGTGGAGGGGCGCCTGGAAACACTGTCTCCTGAGGTCAAACACCCTTCTGGCCCTGCCCAGAACATTCATGAGTAACCCATCGACATGCACTTGTCTAGGTTAATAAGACTATCCTTAAACTAAACTTTACATAGTTAACAGGTTATAGTCTGGATTTAATTAAATCAATATTGGACCATCTGAACACCAGCCCTCCGAATTTCAGCTCATTTCGACATATTTTCGGGTAACTAGAGGCTTCTCTGGGGTTTCACATTTATGAATGCGGACAAGAACAGCAGTCATATTTGACTGCTCATTTCGACAATTTTTCAGGTAGTTATGGATGTTTACAGAGTTTACACACACACACGCACACATACACACACACCTCGAAGGATTTTTGTAATATCAAATCCGTATTGTGGATGGTCGACAATTGGCGCAAATGTGCTTCATTGATCAAAATAATGAAATTTGTCAAGAAGTGGCAAAGAAAATATAAGCGGCATAAAAATGTGCTAGAAACCGATGATTAATTAGCCTGTGCAGCATTCCATCCGCAACTTTTTTCCCTGGGATGTCAAAACATTACCCTTAGGGACTGTGATGGGAGTAATGTTGATGTTGGAGTATCGTTACTCAACATAATGGTCAATTTAAAACTTTTCAACAGCTCTTCAATCCCAAAATAGTTTTAATTTCATATAAATTTTTTCAAGCTCACCAATACCTTTGGGAAACGCTCATCAATTTCTCTGTGCTATAAATTGAATGCGTCACCTTCACTTGCAGAATAAACATCAAATTCATCAATAATAATTAAGAAAATCCGTAGGCATTTTCTGTGGATTAGCAGGTTCCCGAGTTCCACAATTTATTAGGTAGTAATAAACTATCTTGCTCTAAAAGAAAATTTGATTTCATCTAACCTGGGTGAGACTAGGGTACTTCCAAAGTAGGATCTGATTCTGGGAGTAGCCGTGAGTAGAAACGAGCTCACTTGAATGTTTGGACCAGGCTAGATTGCACACTTGGGATCCTGTAAGACAAATATGATATTAGAGCACAACAGAAAAGTATCTTTGTCAAATAGGATGGAAATAGAAGTTCAGCAAGACAGATCTCTACTAATGACACATCTTTTTGGGGATGAAACATACAACAGGTCATACAAAAGCTCACTCCACACAGCTTTGCTCAATCTGAAATGAATAATTTCGTGGCTGAACGCTCACCTGTATCAACAACTTGGATGGCTTGACCGGTCAGGGTGTTCCAGAATCTTATAGATCTGTCGGCAGTTCCGCCGCCTGAGGCGAGGATGCCATGGTTATGAGGGGACCAGGCGATGGCTTTCACGGCAGCCAAATGCTCGTCGTAGGTGCTCACCGGGTTCACGGAGTGCATGTTCCAGATGTGGAGCTTGTTGTCATTGCCACCTGAGGCCAAAGACTGGTTGTCAGGAGACCTGGGGGAATAGGAGGAGACAGACGATTGGCGACCTTCATTGAAGTACTTATGAAACCTACAGAATGACTGGCCTATGTATGTTTATACACCTATGGTAATGAAGTCGGAAGTGTTGGCAGGTAGTTGTTATTCATGATAACTGTGGTGATAGAAAGATAGAGGTGTGGCTTGGATAGGTGAGGTTGAGACGGGAGTGGAGGTTTTGGTAGCTAGCGTTTGAAAGGTTACCACCTATGGCGAAGCCAGGAAGGTTACCACCAATAAAAATGCTAGGGCCCAGAGGGTTCTACCAGGTCGGTTCCACCACTCTGAGTTCCTTTAGGCGAGAAAGGTAAGGAGGTATGATGAGTTAGAGTTAGAGTTAGAATATTTTTATTGAACATCGTGTACATAATTAGGGCAATACAGCCCTCTCTACCATTAGGCACACGAAAAATTAATATAATTACTTTAACGTAATGTATGTCAGGTACAAGCCACTTATATTAGTTCTAATACCTTAATATGCTCGTCGCAGTTTTTCAAAGATAAATTAATGTAAATTATTAAGATGAATATCGCGCAGACAATCTCGAGTGTAAATTTTTCTTGAAGGTTGCAATGGACAATGACAAATCAAATAAATCAATATTACTATTATAAAATTTAACACCCTGGACAAAAAACGAGTTTTCATAAAATGAAGTTCTATAGGCCGGCACTTGAAGCGTTGTAGAGGCATTCCTGGTGCTAACATCATGGATACTGCCCCTTTTTTGTTATTTGACAGCAAGGTAGGTGGGGGATCCAAACTTCAAAATCTTAAACAATGCAAGGCCTAGTGCGTACTCAAAGCTTTCATTCACTTTCAGCCAGTTTAATTTTACATAATACTTCGTTATGTGTTCATCAGGTCTGACATTAAAAATAAACCTAACGGTTGCATTTTGGGCTCTCTGTAGTTTATATTTTCTATCAACTGTCAAATCACAGTAGCCAGTTTAGCGTAGTCTATTCTCGGGAAAAGTAAGGACTGTACCAAACCTGCTTTCCTGCATGCTGGGAAACCACTTGCAACAGTTCTCAATTGATATAAACCAGCGTATACTTCTTTACATACCTTCGAAATCTGGCACTCCCAATTCAGCACCGAGTCGACAACAATTCCCAAGGGGAGGGAGAGGGAGAGGGAGAGAGAGAAGTCATCGACTTGAGGTTTGAGCATAGAATGGTGAGCCGGGTGAAAGAGCGGGTTTTATAGGAGCTCTTCCACCCTCCTCCAGTCCTCTAACGGTCATTATGAACCGTCAAGAGACCGATGGAGGGAAGAGAGACCTACCCTACTTTAGTAATGTAGGCCCTCCGTTCGTTCGGTTTATTTGGACAATCTTAATAGATACATGGAGTGATATTCCGGAATAACAATGTTCTATAAAAAGGGTAGTTGTTATCAACGATAACAACGTTACTATAAAAAGGAAGTTCATTTACCATTCTAGGGAAGTTGGTTTGTGCACATATTACTATTATTAGTTGTTGGAGAATATAATAAGTAAGCCATACGTCTAATATCATCGCATTTGCATACATACCATTTCAAACCACAAACTTCTTGGCGATGGGCAAGGAGCCGGCGTTCGAATTCTGTTTGAGACACGCGAAGATCTCTTTGGAGAATACTTCGGTCCCGAGAGCCTGACGAGAGGACGTCACCGTTCCAAGCGAGCGTTCCAACTCTGGCAGAGTGACCTGTGAGTTTGCCAACCTGTTTGAGGGCGCCAGAATCCCAAATTTCTATGTGCCTGGAATTGAATGATACAAAATCCAAGATGAGCTCAACCATTTCAATCCTCACTCGAGGCACTAGGCGAGTAAGGTAAATAAAATAAGGCTTTTAGCTATTCATATCCATTCTAGGAATTACTAGCAATGCTGTGACTGAATTAGTTTGAATAGGATACAGACTTCCTCCACCTCCAATCTCTACCATGTAGACACTAGCTGAACCACAATACTCCAAGACTCTACAGTTAGAGACCACGTCCTAAGTTCGTTCCAAACCTAATTCAATCATTCACCAAGGTAAGTGTTATTATTCCCCAAGGCAATAGGAGTTTCTGAAAAAACCATAGTCGACACCTAAGAACAAGCTCAATTTGATCTTGTACATTCTACTAAACTTAAGAATTTAAAAAAACGTGAATTATTCAATCGTGAGTTAGCAACCAGCAAACTAGCGCCCGCCCCCAACCAATTGTCGTCATGCATCATGTTTACACCTTTCATAAGATACAAAATAACCAAAAGCTTTTCAAGGATGGGTTTGCTATGGTCTTGCTTTGACAATCCAAATGATTTTAATAACAGCAAATTCTCAACCCAACAAACCCACAATCACATAGATGTTGGATTTGGAATGAATATAGGATTCATGTTCATAAAATCCACAGAAGAATCAATTCAACCAGTGATGGGCAAAAATTAGATACAGCTAACGGCTAACCAGCGACAGTGTTTAGAAAACTACAACCTAAATCAGCAACTCGTGCAAATGAGAATCATCATAGTACCTGGCATTAGTCCATCGAATCCTTAGCAATCCTTCTTCTACCCAACACCTTCACTGTCACACCCGTACCTATTTCCGTCATTCTTTCTATAGTTAAAACACATTTTAAACATTCACTTCATCTCAATCCTTTGTTTCACAAAAACAGAATATCAACAAACTGGCCATGTTGTTCTGAAGCCTCCTAAATCGTCATTTTCCAGTTGCGCCAATTGAACGGCACAACATTTCCGTAGAAGAGTAATTGTATTCTGATGATCTTCAACTTTTAATTGTTTTCGTTGTTTGTATATAGTGTTTAATTCATCATTGTTTACATAGTACTTCAGGACTTTCTATATTTATTTAAACCCCAAAACTGCTTGTGAGTGAGTGTTATGTGAATACTAGTGAAATTCATCTGTATCAACTCGTCAGACATCATTGCCAGGCTATCATCTGTGTGTGACGTCATCCTATTGTCAGCCATCTACGAAGTTCCCACGCATTGTTCCTAATATTTGAAATATCTCTAGTGATCCGTGTCAAGAACAAGTTGTTGAATTAAAACTCGGTACCAAATCGTTCAGCGCTGCATCAGCTTCTCCGAAAAATCAAGGAGAGTCACTGGACTGACATCTTTCAGTGTTGGTGAAACATATCCAACACTGACCACCTGTTGCTGGAAAACCAGAGCAGGTTCCAGGAACTGTGGTTAGATCCTACCAATTCTTTCTAGTCATCTTTCTTCGCATGCATCTCAATTTCTAGTCAGGCTGTACATTACCATACCTACCACACAACTATCTTCTCTTTCTACCTATCTGGAGTTGGGCCCATCATCTTCACTCTTCTCATCATCATCTATACCTACTTTCTTCTTCTGGGAATTAAGACATTATCTGTCCACCTCAAGTTTGTTTTGAACTGCTTTCCTGTGATAAATTCTATGTCAACTATATATCTATTTGTTCTAAGTGGCCACTAGTTAGGAATTTATTCTAGTCACAGTATTATCTTTAATGTCACAAGTTAACTCACTCACTGTTCAGTAAATTTGGTGAAACGTTGTTTATGGTTGTTAAGTCCTATGGAGTGTTAAGTTTAGTGTTGTTTCCCTAGCCATCACAGAGTCCCATCATCTAGTCAGTGGTTATTTCTTGTTATAGTACAGTTTTTCTTCCTTAAAATATAGTCCACTTTGTTAGTTTATTGCAATATCGAGCGCTCAGCTTTCACAAATTCAGTATCTTCACTGCAGCCAAGAAGTAGGTACTGGGTTTTACAATCAGACAGCTAAATTAGCTGAAATTTAGTTCAACTATCAGCTAAATTTTTAGCTATTAGCTGTTCAGGGATAGCTAAATTTTACAGCTAAATTAGCTGTTAGTTGAAATGTACAGCTAATAACTTTAGCTATAAATAGTTAACTATTGGTAGCAGCTAACAGCTTTAGCTGTAGCCGACAGCTAGTAGCTAACAGCAAACTTTTTCTTAAAAAAGAAGCACATTAGATTTAAAACATTTTTTGAACGAATTTAATCGTTTTGACAATTTTACTAGATGAATAATTTCTGGCTTTTTTTTTTGGCCAAGTCCAGTGAAATTTCTCGGGTAAAAAGTGAATACTTCTTTTATTTGCTGTTATTATTTTTCATTTATATATGAATAATAATATAATAGCACCTTTTTGGAAAACAAAACTTGCTTGTAAAATACAAAAAGACATAGGTTACTCAACAGTAAAGCACCATATCTGAGGGAGCAAATGTTCCAATAAATTATAATAACAAATTAAAATTTTGGGTTGGTCAAATATTTTCTCGTTATGAAACATATGGTAATCCGAAAACTTATCAATAGAAGTCCCAGAGAAGGGACTAGGGAGCCCCAGGAACTCAGGGGTGCAACTGCAGTTCATATATATATGAAAAAGTCAAAAAGTCTTTCTTTTTTCTGTGTTCATAGTGGTAAAATTATCAAAACTATTAAATTTTTCAAAAAACGTTTTAAAACTAATTTACTTATTAGCTAAAACTACAACTTTTAGCTGTTAGCTGTTTGTGAGGAGGAATACGACTTTTTTTAAAAGAGTTAGCTGTTAGCTATTAGCTGACAGCTACGTCTAAAGCTATTAGCTATTAGCTGCTACCAAAAGCTAATTTTTTATAGCTAAAGTTATTAGCTGTACATTTCAAACAACAGCTAATTTAGATGTAAATGCAGCTGTCCCTCAACAGCTAACAGCTAATTTAGTCGCAGCTAAAAAAATGCTACAAGCTGGTTTAGCTATTCGTTAAAAATTTAGCTAGCTAATAACTTGAACTACTTGAATTACGAAATGAAGCAGGTCGTTTTCTTAGACTAGAATGTGGTACTGTTTATTCAAGTGGTCTGTCTGGCTTGAAGGAATTAAATCCCTCGCGAAGAATTTGTGGAAACGCAATTGAAGTTTACAAAAACCGAGTTGAAACGTTGTAGGTATATTTTTACTAAAAACTTGATAGACAACGTTTCAATAATAGATTTTTTCACTTTCCTTAAACCGAAGTACCATGGGTCGTCATTCTACTTGGACTTGGAGGTATCAATATATTACTATTCCATTCACAGTCATTCACAGTGTTAGTATGCCATTCACAGGCTGATCACACAATAAGACTGTGCACTAATATACAAAAAATGTAGACTTAAAAAAAAAAAAAATGTGAGGACTATTCATTTATGCTGCATCCCACTTACCCATGATGAGTTCCAACAGCCACAAGGTTGCCTCTCTCGTTCCAAGCTACAGAAGTGACTGAGTTGTTGTCTGTCGACAGGTCGCAAAGGCGTGTGACTTGAGAAGTGGTGGCAGACCACAGGTAAACGCAGCTTGCTAACCCCACGCTGAGCACATTCTGAGAAGACCAGTCTACGAGGTTCAAGTAGAAGTCATCTTGAAGCTCGGGGGCGTCCAGGACTTTGAATGGAATTCTGAAAGAAACGTAATGTAAATATTATAAAAAGCTCAATTTGCAAGTGGGTTAAGTAAAAGTAGAATATTCAGACTTGGCCTTATGTACGACACCAAAGAGCCTCAAGGACTTGATCACAGTTCTGGATTCCGAGTGCTGGCCACAGCAGTAGTGGCCTAAAGATACGCTACGCCCGTGTAGTTAGGCGACATCTTTGTATGGATTTGGCTCGCCCTTCCTACTAAGAAAAGTATATGCCTACCTTGAGATTCTTCTGGTTTGTTTCCTGGGACATCTGAGGAGGAGCTGACTGGATGTGGAAACCGGCGAGAGGGAGTATGGAGCTACAGCTTCTATGTTCAACCTTGATTGGCTCTTTGGTCGAGGAGGCGTGAACGAGAACAGACCTGAAGAACAAAAAATCACGAACGGTAAAAGTTCGAAATTTTGTAATAAAAAAAATTGTACCTACCTATTAGTTCACGAGTTTAGATAAGAAAATAATACAAACTTAATATCCAAAAATATCTGCAGCATAAAACAAGTTTTTTCGTAATTGCTAAAAACTGTAGTTGAATCTGCAAAATTACGAAAGAAATTTCAGAAAGAAAATAAAATGATGAACTGTTTGGCCCTATATAGCCTAGCCACTCTACAAATCATCACTCTGCTGGTAAAATTCTTCCGTTTTGAGTTTTTCGTACTGGATCTAGAAAATAGCAGTGGAAAATTGGGTACTTGAAACGTATGAGTTGTTACCTATTTAGCTTTGCACCAGAAATTCATAGTTATTTCAATAAAAATTCATCAAGGTTTGACGACAATGGCGACAGAATGGTGGATCCATGACTCGGCTAAGGCGGGAGTATCCATGTATCCACAGTATTGGTTCAACTTTTTAAAAATTGAAGATACCTAATCACTTTTGGAGCGCAACAAGATCCATTTTGTTTCAAAATTAAAAGCAGTACCAATAAAAAAAGTTGAGTGAAGAAAAACTAGTTAAAACCAGCTTAGTCATGTTTCAGACAAAATCCAAACTGCGACGTGGAGGAAGAACTTTACTGTGTAACGAGTAGGTCATTTTGGGAACCAAGTAAATAGTTATTTATCCCGGCCAACTGGAGTTTCCTCATCAAACAATAGCATAATCATAATGATTCGATGAATCTGCCAATTAACTGTATAATAATCACAGTTTAAAATGATTATGTAAAAGGCAGTTAAGTATTTATTGTTTTTCTAACCTGTGGAACAATTTTCATCCTGTTCTCCGCCACCGACGAGCTCATTTCTGAGGAGATTGCTGTACACGGCGTCCTTGTCGCGACCTTCCGGGCTCCCGGACTCGCCGGAAGTTCTGGAATTTTTCTTCGGTTTGGACTTTGGTTCCGGCAGCATACTGAATTTGGTCTTCATATCGCTACCAGTCCTGAGAGGGATGTATCTTCACCGACAGAAAAAAAGAAAATCATCAATCTCCATATCAATGTGTGGGTGTATGAGGTTTACCTGCATATAACTAATCCATGGATATCCATGTGCGGCCAGACAATTAATTGACGACAATCTGTAAGCCAGTAGGCTTACAGATTGTCGTCAATCTGTAAGCCAGTTCCAAACTAGATCATCTCCAAAGCTCCCACTACGAATAATAAGGTTTACAACATGTACGGAAGGTTCCACCTACATTTGTATTTTCATGCAACACGTCTGCACATGTCCAGATGAAAGTTACGGTTCGTTGTTGGTATTTAATTCATATGTGACCAAACGGGGATCAAATCTAAATACCCCTGCCTAAACACCACCATTCCTTACGACCATTTTCATAAAGATATGAGATTTCAAAGTAGTCATTTGCGCAAGCGCAGAGGAAAGTTACAATGGGAACTAGATAAAATTAGGGGCGCTCCACGCCCAAATTCCTACCAAACTTTAATACACATACGTACTTCACAAGGAAAAATAGCTAACAAAAGGAACAAGGAAGAATAGCTAACACACGTAGGTATCCGCCATTCGTAGATATGCACCTACTAAATGTACGATACCATCCTATCCATTAAAAACCACACCACACATCAGCTGAAGTTGGCCGAAGTCGCACGAGGTGTCCACAAGTCGAATGTTTCGAAATAAGAAATAAAGTCTGATGATGCGCAGATATGCGCACGGTTCCTCCAATCGCTTATAAATACATTTGAGTTGGCTCTGCCATAACAACCAGGCTATTATTGAAAATTCCATCAAAATCCGTCGAACATAACCGGGGATGTGCTATTATTCATCGAATTTACCAATCACTGTGCTGTGGAATTTGAACCATCAGGGACCCAACCTGCAGGGTCCTTGAAACCGACATACCTAAACATGAACTTTTCATTGTTCGTGCATATTCAGATGTAATATAATTCCATAGGGGACTATTAGGACCCCAATCTGCGTTATCCCCGATAATTCCAGGGAAATCGGGTGGGATAGAACCAGAGATTTTAGCGTCACAACGTTTTTGCTGTACGCCATGCGCAGCCGCTACTTTCGTTCCGATCGCGATGAAACCCCTTGGGGACCATCGTGCACACGTACGTCTGAACAGAACCGGAGTTGCGGAAGCGTCAGGAATTTCATGTTTCCCCATGCGACGAAGTTTACGGTTCAAATGGGACCATCTGTGGACACGCACTCCCACACACCTAACCTCTACATTTCAGCTCATTTGTATTGTTCTTTCGATATTATAAGGTGAATGCGCACAGACAGTCACGGAAACAAATTTATTTGATGACGTCTGCAACGCAAAATGCAAGTGGAAATTTTGATTTTGGAGGACATTCTTACCTAAACCTTTTGCTTCCTCACTACCGAAGGTAGGGAAGCTTTGGATTCGTGATTTAGTAATAAAATGTATGTCCTCCAAAATGAAGATTTCCACTACCATTTTACGTTTCAGACATCAAGGAACATTTCTGGTTCCTTGTCTGTCTGTCTGTGGTCAATTCCTTGTAACGCCCAACCCGAAATAATGGTCGAAATGGGCTGAAATTTGGAGGGTAGGTGCGGGTTGGGTCACCGATGGTCCCATACCAAGATCATTGAAAATACTGTAACTTTCGTCTGCGCGTGCGCAAACGTGAAATACTTGAAACGCCCGTTACTACATTAAATATAGCTGAAATGAGTTCAAACTTGGAGGGTCGATCAGGAATAGTACTTTGATAGGTCCGTATGAATTTCATTGGAATCGTACTGTAACTGCGCGAAAATGAAATGTTGAAATTTTTGATCCTATTACGCATGTTAGGTGATTTTAGTACAACTCTATTTATTGCTATCCATTCATTTTGACTCATCTTTTTTTACCAACTGATTCTACACGTCCATGTTACAATAAGTGAGGAAGCTATACTGCCCACCCAACTTGGCAGACGTTTTTCGACTTGCACGAATACAGAGCTGGGCTACCTTCGGGGTTACATGTAAGCAGGAGCAAGGGCAAATTACTGTCCGATAATAGTGCAGATTCATAAGTTAGGAATATTTTTAAAAGCCTTCGACTGAAATAAGCAATTCTACAACGTAAACTTATGTGTCAGAAGGAGTTTCAAGTTATTGTAACTTGAAACTCCATTCTGACCCAAAAAGTAGGTTCTCCTCTGGAAAACTGTTCTAGCGGTTGGCAAGAAAACAATCCTTGATGATTCAAAACATTGTTTAATCGAACCGCTGGAAATGCGAATAAACACGTTTTTTTTCTCGTCACGTGTGCCAATTCCTATCTTTCCGCTAATAAGGCCAAGGAGGCAACAGTTTGTTTGTGAATTAGTTTCCATTGAGGGAACACATATATCGCCTTTTTTTTCTAAGAATATTGAAAACTTTAGTGGTTAGTTGTGGATGAGTTGTTAATATTTGATAGATGATGTGTTCATGTGTTCAGTATGTGGCACTTTCCCAGGTTTCCAAATGAAATACATTTCATCTTCCCATTCAAACCAGCGTTATGGCGTAATGTAACTTCCCCAAATCACGTTTTTCCATTGAACTATTTTCTACGCAAGAATGTAGGTGATAATAGATTACGTTATTATCACGTCTTTAAAAAAGCGGAGCTAGTCTAGAAGGAAACAACCATTTGAATTAAAACCGGGCTACCTAGCTATCGGTGACGTTCGCTAGTTGAAATGTTCACAGCTCAAACGAACGACCGTTACAACCCAGTTTTTTCACAGTTTGTTTTGGAATATCGGAGAAAAAAAAGCCAACTCAGCGTTCTAGTAACACGAATCTTCTACATTGTTGCTGCTCGACAGTCGTAGCTGAGTCCGCGTTATTATTACCGTTTGGAATCTTCAATTTCTCATGGCGATTCAGCAGTTTCGATCCGTCCATCGAAGCTATCGTCGTCCACCCTCGTGCCATCTTACAAACAAGTCTTTTTTTCTTTTTCGGTTTTTAAATGATTCAGCGAATGCATCAATAACAACGGTTTATTCTGGAATCTGCCTCGACCATGAAATTTATCTGTAAATCGTACCGAACAGTCAAACAAATCCATACGTACTCGGGCAGAGTAGGTATTTTTAGCTCATTTAAACAGCGACACCAGTTCATAACGAACAGTACGCATATACTTAACCCATTCGGACTTGGTAAGACACACAATCTGACAGATTGATGAGCTGTGTATTATAATTATAATAATCCTAATAATGTGTACTACTAATTTAAAAACGCTGCAAAGTCCTTGTCACGTGGGTTTATTATTCTATTGGAGTTCTAGAGATTTTTGTTGTCTGTTAAATGTATTGTTTCTTTCATGTGGAATGATTGAAATAGCTATTTCTGATGATTTCCACCAATTTTGGCCCCCAAAACATGGAATAGGTACGCTTTTTTTTTTTAAGATCATCTTTGATCATTGGTAGTGGCATTTAATGGTCTTGATTCACCTGTTTACACTTTTTCCAATGTTATTGTACACATTGATGGTGATTTCAGACAATTTTCCAGGTTTTTGACTCATAAAAAACCAATTTTGGGAGCTGAACCTTTGGTAAAACCTCAATTTCCGCGTCTTTGGTCAAAATCGACTTCATATTCGGTCTTCTCGTCCTCAAAAACATGGGAAAAGATACCTCAAAAGCTCATGTTACTAACATGTTGTTAAAACGCAAAAAGTACCTATTTGTATACACATTTTCACTCATAACACCCCTGGGTATATTCCGATCGGGCTGAAAAGTTTCGGGACACAACTAGGGCCCAAATGGAGCATGTGTGCGAAAGAACATATTTTTTAGACCGAAAATGAAGCCGGTACACGTGATACGGCGGACGGACATTGCATTTTTGGAATCTACACGCCTTGAAATGGAAAAGAAAAAAGTTTGAGGGGGTGTTATAAAATTTTTTTGCTGAGCGAATACATAGGTGTATTATTCACGGAATAATAAACCAAAATGCAATGTCCGTTCGCCGTACGCCGTATCACGTGTACAGGCTTCATTTTCGGTCTATAAAAGTCGTTCTTTCGCACACATGCTCCATTTGGGCCCTAGTTGTGTCCCGAAACTTTTCAGCCTGATCGGAATATACCCAGGGGTGTTATGAGTGAAAATGTGTGTAAAAATAGGTACTTTTTGCGTTTTAGCAACATGTTGGTAACATGAGCTTCTAAGGTATCGTTTTGACCGAAAATGAAGCCTGTACACATGATACGGCGTACGGCGGACGGACATTGCATTTTTGGAATCTACTTACCTTGAAACGGAAAAGAAAAAATTTTGAGGGGGTGTTATAAAAATTTTTTGCTGAGCGAATACATAGGTGTATTATTCACAGAATAATAAACCAAAAAAGTAAATACACGGGAAAAGAAAATAATAAGCCAAACGAACTGTTTTATAGTACACTAAGTAGAAGTGAGTTGCAGTTGTACATGACAAAGAATGAAAGGTGAAAGCTCCCTCAGAATGAAACTTGGAAACAAAACACCTAGGTAATCAACCAACGTATTTTCGAAAATACGAAACTGGCCAGGAGTAAATTAAGGATAGGTACCATCCCTTTTGTTAGGTAAGTACATAGATAAAAACGCTGCAAAGTCCTTGTCACTTGGGGGTTTATTATTCTACTGGACATACCTGCAGAAATGTTTCTGTTCATTTATGTTTCTTTCATGTACCTACAATAAATGAAATAGTTATTTTTGATGGTTTCCACCAATTTCGGCCCCCCCAAAAACACGACCTCGGCTCCTTTTTTCCCCTTTTTGGTTTATTATTCTGTGAATAATACACCTATGTATTCGCTGAGCAAAAAATATTTATAACATCCCCTCAAAATTTTTTCTTTTCCGTTTCAAGGTGCGTAGATTCCAAAAACGCTGCAAAGTCCTTGTCACATGGGTTTATTATTCTATTGGACATACCTACAGAGATGTTGGCTGTTTATTTATTGTTTCCTTCATATAAAATAATTGGAATAGCTATTTCTGGTGGTTTCCACCAATTTTGGCCCCCAAAACACGAATGAGGTACGCTCCTTTTTTTTTTTTTTTTTAAATAAATTATCTCTGATCATTGATAGTACCATTTAATCGTCTTGATCCACCTGTTGACACTTTTTCTAGTGTTATTCTACAAATTGATGGTGATTTCAGACGATTTCCCAGGGTTTTGACTCATAAAAAATCAATTTCGGGAGCTGAACATCTGGTAGAACCTCAATTTTCTACTCTTTGGTCAAAATCGACTTCATATTCGGTCTTCTCGTCCCCAAAAACATGAAAAACGATAGGTACCTTAAAAGCTCATGTTACCAACATGTTGCTAAAACGCAAGAAGTACCTATTTTTACACACATTTTCACTCATAACACCCCTGGGTATATTCCGATCGGGCTGAAAAGTTTCGGGACACAACTAGGGCTCAAATGGAGCATGTGTGCGAAAGAACGATTTTTTTAGACCGAAAATGAAGCTTGTACACGTGATACGGCGTACGGCGGACGGACATTGCATTTTTGGAATCTACGCACCTTGAAACGGAAAAGAAAAAATTTTGAGGGGGTGTTGTAAAACTTGTTTGCTGAGCGAATACATATATTATTCACAGAATGATAAACCAAAAGGAGCGTAGTACCTAATTCAAGTTTTGGGGGCCAAAATTTGTGGAAACCACTAGAAATAGCTATTTCAATTATTTGACATGAATGAAACAATAAATAAACAGCCAGCATTTCTGTAGACCAATAAAATAATAGAATAATAAACCCATGTGACAAGGACTTTGCAGCGTTTTTGGTTTATTATTCTGTGAATAATACACCTATGTATTCGCTCAGCAAAAAATTTTTATAACACCCCCTCAAAATTTTTTCTTTTCCGTTTCAAGGTGCGTAGATTCCAAAAATGCAATGTCCGTCCGCCGTACGCCGTATCACGTGTACAGGCTTCATTTTCGGTCTAAAAAAATCGTTCTTTCGCACACATGCTCCATTTGGGCCCTAGTTGTGTCCCGAAACTTTTCAGCCCGATCGGAATATATCCAGGGGAGTTAAGAGTGAAAATGTGTATAAAAATAGGCACTTTTTGCGTTTTAGCAACATGTTGGTAACATGAGCTTTTAAGGTATCGTTTTTCATGTTTTTGGGGACGAGAATACCGAATATGAAGTCGGTTTTGACCAAAGAGTAGAAAATTGAGGTTCTACCAGATGTTCAGCTCCCAAAATTGATTTTTTATGAGTCAAAAACCTGCGAAATCGTCTGAAATCACCATCAATTTGTAGAATAACACTGGAAAAAGTGTCAACAGGTGGATCAAGACGATTAAATGGTAGGTACTATCAATGATCAGAGATAATTTATTAAAAAAAAAGAAGGAGCGTACCTTATTCGTGTTTTGGGGGCCAAAATTGGTGGAAACCACCAGAAATAGCTATTTCAATCATTTTATATGAAAGAAACAATAAATAAACAGCCAACATCTCTGTAGGTATGTCCAATAGAATAATAAACCCATGTGACAAGGACTTTGCAGCGTTTTTTTCTTTGCCATTCAATTGTCTTGATTCACCTGTTGAGACTACTTCTAGTGTTAATATACAAATTTATGGTGATTTCAGACATTTTCGCAGGTTTTTGACTTATAAAAAATAAATTTCGGGAGCTGAACCTTCGTTACAACCTCAATTCTTCACTCGTTGGTCGAAATCAACTTCATATTCGGTCTTCTCGCCCTAAAAAAAACATGGAAAACGATGCATCACAAGCTCGTGTTCACTAAAACCTCCAAAAAAAACTATTCCACACGAGTCTAGACTTAAAAATAACAAGAAACGTAATGATTAGGCTGTACTTTATGAATCAGTTGTTGTGAAATGGAACAGTACAGTGCACTATAATCGTTATTGGATTGCTATTATTCCGATTAGTGAGTCATAGGTATTGGTACAAAGACGTCGCGAATATACGAGAAAAACATATCTTCCTATCTGGACAGAAAGTACAGTCATTCAAATGACGTTCTGACGTGCCGCGCACCCGTCATTTTCCAGCGTAATGAACTTCGAAAGAGGTCATAAGCCTTTGAAACTGTCAACGGTCGAAAAGGATTTACTCCATCCCATTGGGAAATAACGAGTTACTTACACTTTTTATCTTTCTCCTTTTTATAGAAGCTCGTTAATCCGTTGTGGTTGTCTCGGTACGCTGACGCTGTCTGATAACAGAATTCTTCGTGGCTTGCAACCGACTATGGGCCCTACCGAATGCAATGATTGGTGGGTCGGGCTCGAAGAATTCCGTTGGTCGCTTTCTCTACATTGAACGGCTCAACTTCTATAACAGGAGTGTCTTCCGCCGATTTCGTATTTTTGGGATTATCCAGGGTAGAAACAACGGCAAAGAATGATGACTTTTAAAGCCATGGGAAGACTGTTCGACTCTTCTGTGAGTGGACGTCACTAGAGCCTGATTGATTAATTGAGTCTCTCTGACTGATTCTCCCACTAATCTTGGGTCCGTAGGGTTGATGGATGGGGAAATTCGAGGAAAATCCTAAAACACTGCTGCATTAGGTTTTCGCTGACGAAAAATCTGGCGGAGTTCGACACTGATAAATCGAGTAACCGTCATGACCAAGGCCAGCGGAGAATGGAAGGCCCCACATCGGTCAACCACCCGCAGTAGGTACGTTCCGTTTCCTGCATCAGCTTGCTTCCTGAAGAGCTCCCACCTCCGATGACTCACACCTACCACACACGTTCATCTCTAGGAGTTCCAAATGAGGATGATTTCAGTTAGAGTGTGAGTTCTGTCTCACGTTCGTCCACGCTCAAAGCTGCATACGGCCTCACTACTCAACGTTGGTTTATTATTCTGTGAATAATACACCTATGTAATCGCTCAGCAAAAAATTTTTATAACACCCCCCTCAAATTTTTTTCTTTTACGTTTCAAGGTGAGTAGATTCCAAAAATGCCCTAGCTGTGTCCCGAAACTTTGCAGCCCGATCGGAATATACCCAGGGGTGTTATGAGTGAAAATGTGTGCAAAAATAGGTACTTTTTGTGTTTTAGTAACATGAGCTTTTGAGCTATCGTTTTCCATGTTTTTGGGGACGAGAAGACCGCATATGAAGTCGATTTTGACCAGAGTGGAAAATTGTGGTTCTGCCAAAGGCTCAGCTCCCAAAATTGATTTTTATGAGTGAAAAACCTGGGAAATCGTCTGAAATCACATTCAGTTTGTATAATAACACTGGAAAAAGTGTCAATACGTGGATCAAGATGATTAATTGGCTCTACCAATGATCAAAGATAATTTGAAAAAAGAAAGGGAAAAAAAGCGTACCTTATTTGTGTTTTAGGGGCCAAAATTAATGGAAACCATCAGAAATAGCTATTTCGATTATTACGCATGAAAAAAAAAACAATAAATGAACAGCCAACATTTCTGTAGGTATGTCCAATAGAATAATAAACCCATGTGACAAGGACTTTGCAGCGTTTTTCAATAGCGAAACAAACATACACATTTCCAAGTGATGGGTGCGATTACTTTTCACTGTTCGTACTCAACCTTATGGGAGTAGTACGAGCACCTACAACGAGAAAAAGGGCAAAGAGAGAAGGGTCGTGAGTTTGGATCACAATAAAATTACCTATGAAAACAGTCCTAAATCTTACGGCGAGGCTTTTTTTATAACTAATAAATAGAAATAGTTATATCTATGTATATTTGTAGAGATACCCAGGACAGTAACAAATCGAATCAGGCGCAGAAAAGATGGAATTAGGCTCAGTAACATATTACAGAAGTAGGCTCGATGTTTACATTCATGGCAGTGGCAGGAAACCACCAAGATATAAGTTACACGTAAGTTACAAAAAACTATGGATATCATCAATGAATACCAAACACAGAAATCCAACGAAAACCTTATATTTTCTTTTCTACAGAACGCATGACTGAAGTTGTTTCCTTGATTCACTCCAAATGTTATGCGGCCTTGAAACGGTAGCGGATGTAACTTTACTCGGAAACGGCAAAATGTAAATTAGGGAGCCCTCTGATAAGCATCGTATAGGTTACTTGTGTCGCGTACAGTTCCTTGTTGAGTTTTACGATAAATTATTATCTAGGGACGCCAAGAAAACCGAAACCTCCACACCTACCAACAGCAACAAAGACAAATGTTTACACGACAAGTAGGGTTTTTTAACCCCCCCCCCCATAACTCGGCCCCTTGGGGGGGGGGGGGGGGGGTCTCCTAAGAATGTGTACCAAATTTCAACCCTCCAAAGTTTGAAAATCGAAATTTTCAGTTTTCAGTCATAACGGATCGAGCTGAAATTTTGCATACACATTCGTTATGCTCCTAGTCGATGCCTTTTGTACATTTTGTGACCCCCCCCCCCCCCCGGCCCGTTTTGAAATGTTTAGGAAAGTAAACTGAGAAAAAATGTATACGTTAGGTACTGGGACATTTTTTAAACTTCAATCAATACAAAAAGATGTGATATCCCCACCCCTACCCAACAACCCTGTTGTAAAAATTTACCCGCCAAAAAAGTAAGTAGGTAGGTACCGAATAAGAAGGTAGTATTGAACAGGGACTAAGTAGGTAGGTAGTACTGAGTATGCACTAAGCAGGGGGGCCGGGTTTGAGGAAGAACGCGTAGCCTCGACATCAGCCTCGACGCTGGATCCCCTTCATACCCCACAAACCGCCTTCGGCCTACCAACTTGCTCTCTATTTCCGATTATTTTTTTTAGTTTTTCTTTTTCAAAACATTATTATTTTACTCTTTTCTGTTTTTTCTGCTTTTTTTTCCATTTCCGTTTTAAATTTCTGAACAGTTTGTTTAGTGCAGTACTGTGTAGGAGAGTGAAAAAATTCGTTTTGCGCAGTATTTGGGTGGTCTAACCAAAAGAAAACACCGAGTTTTCACCATCGAAACGGGTATCGTTTTATAAATTTCCAGCTGCCGAACCTTTCCGTAGCAAATGGGTAAATTTCTGAGGGATAAAAGATCCTATTAATCTTAAATAATACACAACGATCTGCAGTGTACACAAAATAGTAGTTCAAGTTGAGTTAATAAAAACAATTTTTAATTCTACATTTCGTAGTTCTGTTTCTTCTCTGAATACCTGTTTCCTAAGTTCAGTCGAACTTCAATTTGGAGAAAGCGCCTGTCGCTTTTGTCTTGAGTTAGGCTGCACGGCAAAGTAAATAATAAGTAGACCTTTCATTTCGAGATAGCTACCTTATCGAAGTTGGAGAACCAATACCGCCCCTCTCGCTTTTTATTTTTTGAAAATGAGATATCGCTATCAATTTATATGATAAATAAGTTGATTTATTCCTATCGTTTCTTATCCATAAATGATTTTACTTGCCTTTTCAAAGTACCTACTTGGGGTAAGATGGGTAACACCAACCTGAGAAAGCTATTCAATTGCAACTTTTGCCGAAGGATTGGTTTAATAAAAAATACCCACTTAAAACTTTCGAACTTTCCATACTTTTCAATCTATTACCTATTGTTATGCAGGAGAAAATTAATATTTCTACGGTCGATAAGGCCCACTACGTATTACGGTTAAATACACAGCTACCTTATCTTAAACTGGTATTCCACATTCACAAATACTACAAAACCAAATAAAATAAATAAACTTCCCAAGGAACGGGAAATGATAGAAGCATGAATGATCAGTTTACACGCGAGCGTGTAAACACGCGTAGGTGGTACTGGGTAGGTACTAAGGGTAGGTAGTATTGAGTAGGCAGTACTGAGTAGGTACTAAGTAGGTGGTACTGATTAGGTACTTGGTAGCTGGTACTGGCAGGTGACACTGATTAGGTACTTGGTAGCTGGTACTGGTAGGTGATACTGATTAGGTACTTGGTAGGTGGTACTGGTAGGTACTAAGTAGGTGGTACTGAATTTGTACTAAGTAGGTAGTACTGAATTAGTAGTAAGTAGGTAGCACTGAGTAGGTACCTCATGTAAAATTAGAATAGTTTAAAATCAGTTCTTAGTTTTAGGTAGGAAGAAATCCGCCATTTTCTTATTTTCCGACTGGGAAACTGCAACTGGCTTGAAAGTCAACTGAGGTTTGATCTATGATGTTGAAAAACAAAGCAGGCATAAACTCACAGTAAACGAGTTATTAACGATAACACCAGAGCACCTAGACGGATCTTTTTTTATGTAGAGTCACGTAATACTTTCTTATTATATAATTCGAATGACTAATGATAAATCAGAAAGGGAAGCGAAAATATTTTTATTGTACATGGGTAAAACAGGATTGGCACAAACATCAAACCTGCGGTAATTAGCGGTTAAACTACTAGCGGTTTTGGTTTATTATTCTGTGAATAATACACCTATGTATTCGCTTAGCAAAAACTTTTTATAACACCCCCTCAAAATTTTTTCTTTTCCGTTTCAAGGTGCGTAGATTCCAAAAACGCTGCAAAGTCCTTGTCACATGGGTTTATTATTCTATTGGAGTTCTAGAGATTCTTGTTGGCAGTTAAATTTATTGTTTCTTTCATGTGGAATGATAGAATTAGCTATTCCTGATGATTTCCACCAATTTTGGCCCCCAAAACATGAAATAGGTACACTTTTTTTTCTCCCCCAGATCATCTTTGATCATTGGTAGTGCGATTTAATGGTCTTGATTCAGCTGTTTACACTTTTTCTAATGTTAGTATACACATTGATGGTGATTTCAGACAGTTTTCCAGGTTTTTGACTAAAAAAAAACAATTTTGGGAGCTGAACCAATGGAAAACCTCAATTTCCGCGTCTTTGGTCAAAATCGACTTCATATTCGGTCTTCTCGTCCCCAAAGACATGAAAAACGATACCTCAAAAGCTCATTAGCGAATTTTCAAAGAAAATGAAGCTATTGCAATGGCTTCGAAATTTAAATAATATAAATTTTTGGAAATTTTCTTCATAGAAATCCGTTTCAGACCATTCTAAAACGATTCCTGAAATTTAACACTTTTTTATATGTATATATATATATATTTATTTATATATGTGTCACTCCAGACGATAACTCTCGATAGAATTGAGATAAACAGCTCAAATTTGCACAAAAAATCTATCTTGGCAATCGAAAGGCTAAGTTCGAAGATGGGCGAAATTGGCCTACTCTAAGGAGGGTTTTGGCGCATTTAAAGTGCGCAAAAATTACCCAAAAATCCCCAAAATGTTATTTTCCAACAAGTGACCCCTCATTTTAAAGGTTTTTGCACGCTGAACACGATGGTGGAATCGGATTTTAGATATCTTGATCCGTTCTCAAATTAGAGCATTTAAAGTGCGCAAAAATTACCTAAAAATCCCCAAAATGTTATTTTCTAACAAGTGACCCCTCATTTTAAAGGTTTTTGCACGCTGAACACGATGGTGGAATCGGATTTTAGATATCTTGATCCGTTCTCAAATTAGAGCATTTAAAGTGCGCAAAAATTACCCAAAAATCCCCAAAATGTTATTTTCCAACAAGTGACCCCTCATTTTAAAGGTTTTTGCACGCTGAACACGATGGTGGAATCGGATTTTAGATATCTTGATCCGTTCTCAAATTAGAGCATTTAAAGTGCGCAAAAATTACCCAAAAATCCCCAAAATGTTATTTTCTAACAAGTGACCCCTCATTTTAAAGGTTTTTGCACGCTGAACACGATAGTGAAATCGGATTTTAGATATCTAAATCCGTTCTTAAATTAGAGCATTTAAAGTGCGCAAAAATTACCCAAAACTAGGATAATCTTTAAACTCTTACCCCCACCCCCTTAGAGTGGTCAGATTGAAAAATGTGAGAAGTATTAATTGAAGACGAGAGTTCGAAGCAAAAAAGGGGGAGGCAAACGATTAGTACAACTCCTTGAATTTACCCACAGCGATCAAATAAATAAGCACTTAGTACAATTACGTAATAAACAAACGGTAGAATCAGGATGGACAAAACGTACAAATTAAAATAAATACGAAGAGAATATACATAGAAAACCAAATTTTAGACCGAAGTTTTCCTTTATTCAAAACCATAGCCATTAATTCGAATATTTCTTTGAAAATTCGCTCATTAAGTCATGCTGCATGACTGATTTTTTTTACTAACATGTTGCTAAAACGCAAAAAGTACCTATTTTTACACACATTTTCACTCATAACACCCCTGGGTATATTCCGATCGGGCTGAAAAGTTTCGGGACACAAATAGGGCCCAAATGGAGCATGTGTGCGAAAGAACGAATTTTTTAGACCAAAAATGAAGCCTGTACACGTGATACGGCGTACGGCGGACGGACATTGCATTTTTGGAATCTACGCACCTTGAAACGGAAAAGAAAAAAGTTTGAGGGGGTGTTATAAAAATTTTTTGCTGAGCGAATACATAGGTGTATTATTCACAGAATAATAAACCAAAATGCAATGTCCGTCCGCCGTATCACGTGTACAGGCTTCATTTTTGGTCTAAAAAAATCGTTCTTTCGCACACATGCTCCATTTGGGCCCTAGTTGTGTCCCGAAACTTTTCAGCCCGATCGGAATATACCCAGGGGTGTTATGAGTGAAAATGTGTGTAAAAATAGGTACTTTTTGCGTTTTAGCGTCATGTTGGTAACATGAGCTTTTAAGGTATCGTTTTTCATGTTTTTGGGGACGAGAAGACCGAATATGAAGTCGATTTTGACCAAAGAATAGAAAATTGAGGTTCTACCAGATGATCAGCTCCCGAAATTGATTTTTTATGAGTCAAAAACCTGGGAAATCATCTGAAATCACCATCAATTTGTAGAATAACACTGGAAAAAGCGTCAGCAGGTGGATCAAGACGATTAAATGGTACTATCAATGATTAGAGATAATTTATATTAAAAAAAAAAAAGGAGCGTACCTTATTTGTGTTTTGGGAGCCAAAATTGGTGGAAACCACCAGAGATAGCTATTTCAATTATTTTATATGAATGAAACAATAAATAAACAGCCAAAATCTCTGTAGCTATGTCCAATAGAATAATAAACCCATGTGACAAGGACTTTGCAGCGTTTTTCAGTCTCATCCCATGCCACACCCTTGAACGTCAGTTCCTTACACGTACTTCCTCTTAAATTCAAGTTTCACCATGAAAATTGACGCATACCCTCTTTCAAATTGTAATGAACATGGAGAAAAGTACGCTTAGTCGACCCAAGGCAAAGTCAGCTAGAACTCAATCAAACGACACATATTTCAGTTGCGCTGAAACGGCATTTAATGGAAAATGCCATTACGCCGTCATGTTCCGATTTTCCCACGGGGTTAAGTAAGTCGAAAAGTCTTCGGGTAGAATTTCGAAAGGAGACAGGCTTCGGTATAACCTGGCAACTCAATTAGGGCCATGGTATGACAAGATGTAATTAGCCGATAATGTCGATGTCACCAAGTTAGTTACGTGGATACCGCTAGACGATTTAGGGCGTGTTCCATCCATTATACCTTGCCGGTGGGGAAAGTTGCTCAAGAAAGGACTTTTAAATGTATTTTAACTGCGTGAGAGCCCCCCCACGTTTTGATGATGTCGTTGTTATAACTGGGTGAGTGCATAGGAGATGTGTACATGTAGTACCTATAGATAGAGCATTATTACTATTTCTTTAGAGTATATTATGGAGAT
>OX940988.1:2693082-2873236 GCA_954871275.1 Leptopterna dolabrata | reverse complement strand
ATATGGAGATATGTAGAAAAACGTCTGCCAATTCGAGTAGGCACTATAGCTTCCTCACTTGAATCTCATGAACGTGTAGACTATATTATATAGTTGGGTAGGTTCGTTATGATACGGGACCATCTGCGATCCAACCCGCGTGTACCCTCAAAATGTCATCTCTCTACGACTATTTTTCGCGCAGTTAGAAGCGTTATAAGGAAACGGTCAACATTTCACGTTTGCGCATGCGGAGAGGGAAATTACAGTAAGATTCCAATGAAGTTCATACGGAACCATCGATGTATTATACTGATCGACCATCCAAATGAGAACTCATTTCAACGATAATTAAGGTAGTTATGGGCACTCCAAGTATTTCACGTTTGCGCATGCGCAGACTGAATTCATGATTTTGAAACGGGACCATCTGCGATCCAACCCATGTATACCCTCAGAATTGCAGCTCTCTACGAGTATTTATCGCGTAGTTAGAAACGTTACAAGGCATACGTAGATCAAAGTTACATTACCATTCCAATGAAACTGATTTGGAACTACCAAAGTATTATTCCTGACCGACACTCCAAGTTTGAATTGATTTCAACGATATTTAGGGTTGTTATGGGTGTTCCAATTATTTCACGTTTGCGCATGCGCAGACGAAAGTTACGGTACTTTATCAATGATTTTGGTATGGGACCATCTGTGACTCAACCCGCACCTACCCTCGAAATTTCAGCCCACTTCGACCATTATTTCGGGTAGTTATGGGTGTTGCAAGGAATTGACCACAGACAGATAGACACGGAACCAAATATGTTCCTCGATGTCTGAAACGGAAAATGGTATTTGGAAATTTTCATTTTGGAGGAAATGAACTTTTTTGTACTCAATCACGAATCCAAGGCTTCACTGCCTTCGATAGTGAGGAAGCAGAAAAACGTCGTAGGATTTCCAAGCCTCGGACCAGCGACCTAACGCAATGTCATGTAATACACGTCCTCAGCTGCTTTTGGCGTTTTTAGGGTATGTACCCCCTCGGCAGTTGGCGGAGTGAGGTCTCGCCACTAGACGGTGGGTGTACAAGAATTTTAGTTCCCATTCCGCCGCTCGGAGCGCTGAATCAACTTAGTATTTCTATTAGGGTTTAATTTTTTTGTTTATTTTTTCAACACGCTAGGTGGGACGTGTTGTCCTATGTGTTAATAAAAAAACCAGTCATGCAGCATGACTTAATGAGCGAATTTTCAAAGAAATATTCGAATTAATGGCTATGGTTTTGAATAAAGGAAAACTTCGGTCTAAAATTTGGTTTTCTATGTATATTCTCTTCGTATTTATTTTAATTTGTACGTTTTGTCCATCCTGATTCTACCGTTTGTTTATTACGTAATTGTACTAAGTGCTTATTTATTTGATCGCTGTGGGTAAATTCAAGGAGTTGTACTAATCGTTTGCCTCCCCCTTTTTTGCTTCGAACTCTCGTCTTCAATTAATACTTCTCACATATTTCAATCTGACCACTCTAAGGGGGTGGGGGGGGGGGGGGGGGTAAGAGTTTAAAGATTATCCTAGTTTTGGGTAATTTTTGCGCACTTTAAATGCTCTAATTTAAGAACGGATTTAGATATCTAAAATCCGATTTCACTATCGTGTTCAGCGTGCAAAAACCTTTAAAATGAGGGGTCACTTGTTAGAAAATAACATTTTGGGGATTTTTGGGTAATTTTTGCGCACTTTAAATGCTCTAATTTGAGAACGGATCAAGATATCTAAAATCCGATTCCACCATCGTGTTCAGCGTGCAAAAACCTTTAAAATGAGGGGTCACTTGTTGGAAAATAACATTTTGGGGATTTTTGGGTAATTTTTGCGCACTTTAAATGCTCCAATTTGAGAACGGATCAAGATATCTAAAATCCGATTCCACCATCGTGTTCAGCGTGCAAAAACCTTTAAAATGAGGGGTCACTTGTTAGAAAATAACATTTTGGGGATTTTTGGGTAATTATTGCGCACTTTAAATGCTCTAATTTGAGAACGGATCAAGATATCTAAAATCCGATTCCACCATCGTGTTCAGCGTGCAAAAACCTTTAAAATGAGGGGTCACTTGTTGGAAAATAACATTTTGGGGATTTTTGGGTAATTTTTGCGCACTTTAAATGCGCCAAAACCCTCCTTAGAGTAGGCCAATTTCGCCCATCTTCGAACTTAGCCTTTCGATTGCCAAGATAGATTTTTTGTGCAAATTTGAGCTGTTTATCTCAATTCTATCGAGAGTTATCGTCTGGAGTGACACATATATAAATAAATATATATATATATATACATATAAAAAAGTGTTAAATTTCAGGAATCGTTTTAGAATGGTCTGAAACGGATTTCTATGAAGAAAATTTCCAAAAATTTATATTATTTAAATTTCGAAGCCATTGCAATAGCTTCATTTTCTTTGAAAATTCGCTAATTATTCATTCATTCAAGCCTTCTTCGCTGAAGTTGTGGAAATCCACTGATAACAGTGAAATGTGAAGGAAAGAAAAATGGAAACGTTGATTCAGCGCTCGGAGCGGCGGAATGGGAACTAAAATTCTTGTACACCCACCGTCTAGTGGTCTCGCCATGCTCTCCTCGGAGTTGGGTGGCAGGAGTGGGGTAGAGGGAGAACTGTGCGGGCGACGGGGAGGGGAGAGTTCCCCTGGACTGGACGCGGATGTTTTCGAGCCTGGTTTACTCCCGTAAAAACATGTTCCATGTTAAAACACAATTCCGTTTCAGTTATATAACTATTCTGCAAGCAGAAAAAACTTCAAGACGTTTTCCCAGTGCATTTTAGCGAAATAATTAATTACGGTTGAAAGAAAGGGCAACGGCATTAGATTAAGCAAGCCAAACCCCATAGAAACCGACGAAGAACGTGCAATGTGAAGTTTTCAAAGACTTCACAGACTATTCAAAGAGTAGCATGCCAATCTTCAAATTTATTGTCAAGAGACCAGGGTTGCCAACTCGCTGGCAGAAGAATACGGGACACTTTACATATACACACACCTGGTACTGGTTGCTAGGTGAGTAATGAACACCTCAACCTTTATATTATAATAATGTTGAACAGCACACTACTCACTTCAGGTCAAATAGGCGAGACAAACAAAAAATAGACGGAATACCTTTGTTTCAACGTTTTATTTTTCAGGTAGGTACCTAAGTATATTTTTAAAGGAAAGGAAACATTTTAGGTAAGGAAAGGACCTACCTACAAGTAAATTACCGAGAAAATGGCATGAACAAAATACCTAGACAGGAACAAATTATAAAATAAGAGGTAACTTTCTGTTCTCAGTCAATTCCAAATAATTTTTCAAAACAATATATAAAAGGCATCATAATAATGTGTATTCTGCACTTCTTTTTTAATATAAAATAATAGATCACGTTCTGTTTTTAGTATTTCTAATCCAAAATAAGTTTTTCTTCAAACAAAATATTAAACGCATCACACTTCTAAAATTAAATCACTTGAAAATAATAAATCACGATACCCTGAAATACGGGACAAATAGCGTCCCGGGAAGGGTTTTGCCGGGACATGGAACAAATGGACAAAATAAGGGACTGTCCCGTAAAATACGGTACGGTTGGCAACCCTGCAAGAGACCCTATATTCCAATGTCAAAATGTATACCTACAGCTCTCCCCCAGGTACCCAAGGAGTCTACCCCCAAAATGTCAGGTCGATTGAGGATTGACCCAAAATTGCGGCCTGTAGCATGTCACAAACCAACAGAGAAACAAACAACAAACAGACGAACAAATGTAGATCGAGTCCTCACTGCGTTTGGCAACCATAACGCCACAAAACCTGGGAAATGTAGAAGAACGTCAATGCCCTGTCCTTGACTTTACTGGAGAGGACAGGGGCCGTGATGGACAGGGCCATGACGAAACATGGGTTTTTCTAAAATATTGGCTTTTTCCAAAGTTATGCATATAAATATTGAAACTGGTCCGTTCAGTCTACAAGGTATAATAAACATAAAAATTATTTTTTCGAATACGCTCTTTGAAACAGTGGACAGATCTTTTACGGTGGTTGCACGACGAACAACGTAACGGCTGATATCTGTACGCGGTCGCGTCGGCGGGCCAACTGAATCATATTGGTAGTCGGTGATTTTGGTAGTAGAAAAGGGCGGGAAAACATTGGCGGGAAAAAGAAATCGCGGGAAACTTGCTATGACCGCGAAAATTCGAAAACCCATACCGGACAGGGCGATGATGGCTCAGCTCTGGACACTCCTGTTTTTCCCCAAATAATATAACCCTTTGGCTCTAAAATTATATCAACCATCGTTCATCAGTTTGAGGAAGTACTCTGATCGACTCAAGAAAAAAATTCTTGATGTATCGTGGGAAAGACCTTCAAAACAAAGTCAAAGTTGGGAAGGTTGCGCCTGGACAGGACAGGTCCATGACAAATCGCCTTATTTAACTTATTTTATACATGAAGGGAATATGTTATCGTAGAAAGCATTTAGACCAATTCAGGCAATGTTTATTGGAACGATATAAAACGATTTTCAGCTTCAAAATCATTGATGGATTGCCACAAATGGCAATCCATCTTCTGCCGCTTTCGGTGAGAATGGCCCTTTTATGAAACCACCTTTTTTGTGTGCTGAGCTCTTCCAGAAGAAGGCAGTGTCGCCGCGTCGGGTGAATCCGTCTTGAGTGTTGTGAAAAAAGATGCACCTACTATCTAAATAACCTACGCTAGTTGACGATATCGATAGATACCTACATTGGTTTTATTTTAAAACGATTGCCAACAAATAATGGTAAATCAAAAACTAAGAATAAAGCAGGGAGAAATGATATTGGTAATGTTAGGTACCCCTACCTCTTTTCCTGTTGGGGCAGCGTCCGTTTTTGGGCGGGTTACCGTCATCGCAGATACACCGGCGCCTCGTGTCGCGCCTGTCTTCTGTACAGGTGGTCCCTTTGATGGTGCAGTCCTCCTGTGACTTGCACTCACGCGTTCCTACATTGCAATCAATACGACATCTCACATCTTACTACATGCGGAGCTCAGTTGGTATAAGGAGGCTGGGTAATGGGTGAGGAAACGAGTGAAAACGGAGTGAAAGGCAAGTGAAAGTAAGAGAAAGGATCCAGGGACCCGCCAAGAAAACCGAAAACATTCATACCTACCTACAGCGACCAGTACACAGTTTACACGACAACGCAAGTAGCATTTTACCCCCCTCCCCCGAACTAGGTCCCCTGATGTTGATTTTTCGTACCGAGGACCCCAACAAATTTCCACCCTCGGGACCAGGAGGTTCCGGAGAAAGTATGAATATCGATATTTTTCGAAATTTTCTTCTTGTCGTTCTCGTTGTTCTTTGACAAGGCTACTGCCTCACAGGCAGCCCGGATCGATCTCAAATTTTGCACACACATTCGTTATCTCCAAGGCGGTGCCGTTTGTGTATTTTGTCCCCCCCCCCCCGACTCCATTTTGAATATTAATTTTGCACACCAAATTAGCATGTTTCGCACCTCGCTCTTGGATGTGCATATAGCTATTAATTCCTTCCCCCTCTGTTGGATATGTGTAAGTGTATATTTAAACCTGTTCATTTCCCCCCAAACCGTGAAATTTCTTTCAACGCTGTTTGGCGGGCCGCTTTTTGCCCGCAGGTGAACGTGAAGTGAAAGAGTTTTTTTTTTCTGTAATTATCGCTTCAAGTAGATACGGCGAGTAATTCAGAGGTTCCAAGAGAAAGAGCGAGCGCCTCGAAGATTTTCAGCTTCAGGTGAATGGATGGGATGGCCCACCTTCTGGGCTCAGAGATTTGTGTTTGTAGAGTAAAACAGCTCCCGTCCAAGGCCGTTAATAATAATTAAGAGAATATCGACCATTGCGGGGCTATCCGCTTCCCGAAAGCTTGAATATCTCTACTTGATATATGGTCAAGTACGGGTCTGACATTACACGAACGTTCCTCCGGCTCCCTCCATAGTCTTCTCGTTGAGTATTCTTGCAATTTCAAAAGGTAAATTAGATTCGGAATGTCATGGATGGGCTGAAGGACGGATCCCAAAAACCTCACTGTACTTACAGACACGGAACCATACTCTTTCCGAAAGTCCTGGAATGCAAAATACGAGGGGAAATTTTGATTTTGGAGGACACAAATTTCCGTTAACTCTGAAGCAAAAAATAATAACTCAGAAAAAAGAAGGCGGAGGTATCAACAACCCGCTATAAATTCTCGCGCAACCGTTTATTATTATATGTAGACGTACCTAGGTTTAAAAAATACCACGAAATGCCATAAAAAGAAATTATTATTTAAAACGAACAAGGCCCTGATAACCAAACGTAATAAATTCTGGTCAACGGTTACCTTCTGTACATACATAACCCAAGAGTGTCAAGATCATTGTTCTATACCTACGCTCACCTCTTCATCTCATTGATGTCTGTAACGTATTAAGTACTAAGTCTGTAAGGTGTTAAATACTAAAAACGACGGAATTGAGAATGGAAAGGGATACAAAGGAGAGGACTGAGCTTGAGCGAATATACAAGGCATTGTATAGCTTAGAAGATATTTTTTACACTAATAGGTAGTAATAGGTAGGGGAAAGCGCCCTATTATGGTATAGTCTCCTAATATGGCCACATCTGTTATCTAATCAACCACGCCATGGTCTCTGTTGGAAAGGCTCACAACTGCAAGGTTCTCGTAGTGAGCATGGCGGGAGCGCGTGTGTAGCGCCCTCCTTATCTCCATTCTCCTTATCTATAATAATATCAGAGGACGTTGTGTGAGGAGAGTATTTTAAGAAGTATTTTGTCCATTTTTCCTGACCAGTTTCTCCCCAGAAGTACTCACGTGATTTTGATTTGTTTGAATACATAATTAGCGAATTAAAAAATAAAACCAGTCATGCAGCATGACTTAATGAGCGAATTTTCAAAGAAATATTCGAATTAATGGCTATGGTTTTGAATAAAGGAAAACTTCTTCCTCCTACTGTTAGTACCTAAATTGAATAATTTGAAATAGATTTTTTCTTTCGTCTTCCTTCTAGTAATACGTGGGCCGGTACTTGTCTATCTATGAAGGTATCATAACAATTATATGTCAAATGGGAAATTCAAGGAGTTGTACTAATCGTTTGCCTCCCCCTTTTTTGCTTCGAACTCTCGTCTTCAATTAATACTTCTCACATTTTTCAATCTGACCACTCTAAGGGGGTGGGGGGGGGGGTAAGAGTTTAAAGATTATCCTAGTTTTGGGTAATTTTTGCGCACTTTAAATGCTCTAATTTAAGAACGGATTTAGATATCTAAAATCCGATTTCACCATCGTGTTCAGCGTGCGAAAACCTTTAAAATGAGGGGTCACTTGTTAGAAAATGACATTTTGGGGATTTTTGGGTAATTTTTGCGCACTTTAAATGCTCTAATTTGAGAACGGATCAAGATATCTAAAATCCGATTCCACCATCGTGTTCAGCGTGCAAAAACCTTTAAAATGAGGGGTCACTTGTTGGAAAATAACATTTTGGGGATTTTTGGGTAATTTTTGCGCACTTTAAATGCGCCAAAACCCTCCTTAGAGTAGGCCAATTTCGCCCATCTTCGAACTTAGCCTTTCGATTGCCAAGATACATTTTTTGTGCAAATTTGAGCTGTTTATCTCAATTCTATCGAGAGTTATCGTCTGGAGTGACACATATATATATATACATATAAAAAAGTGTTAAATTTCAGGAATCGTTTTAGAATGGTCTGAAACGGATTTCTATGAAGAAAATTTCCAAAAATTTATATTATTTAAATTTCGAAGCCATTGCAATAGCTTCATTTTCTTTGAAAATTCGCTAAAAAGAAGATATTGCAATAAGCCCAAAATTTTCAGAACATGAATTATTGAAATTTTTTAACAGGCAAAACCGTTTTAGAACATCCTGAATTCGTCCCTAGATTTTAACAAAATTTATATGTAGGTACCTATATATACAATATAGATACCTATATATATGTTTATATGACACTCCATACAATATCTGACCTTTGGTGCATAAGAATTCCAAATTTCGTCAAAATGTTCGTACTGTCAAACAAACGGATCATTTCAAATATGAGTTTTTTGGGGTCAAAAATATGTAAAAACGGCTGAAATCGCGGATAATTTATATAAAACCACTGAAAGTGGTATGAAAGGGCGAGTAAAGACAGAAAAACACAATTTCAGTTGTTTTTCGTACAGAATAGGGTTCAAATTTGGATTTTCGGTGGTAAAAAAAATTGTATTATGGGCTAAAATCAATATTAATTCACCTGGAGTTGTGTGGGATGGTGGTTCACGGCAGAAAGGACTATTTTGATGGAAAAAATTGTCTCAGAAAAAAGTCAAATTTGACTTTTGGGTAAAAAATCGGTAAAAACGGGTAAAATCACCACCCAAAAAAAATCAATTTTACGAAAAGCGGTATTCGCTCTTATAGCCAAACTGCATGACTGGGACTTTCGTTTGTCTTGAAATCCAGAATACGTTTTGCTTATTGTTTTGAATATTTGTTTCGTCATCAGAAGTGATTTTTATCAAAAAAGTAGAAACCCCTAACACAACGTTTTCACACTGTACGTTTGTTTTTGCATGTAAATTCATTAGATTTTGGTTATACAGGTCATATGTTTATATTTTTCATATGTTTATATTTTTGTTATACAGGTCATATGTTTATATTATGCCATACCTATAGTTTTATATTATTATATCTTGCAAGAAGATGACAATACTCTAGGGGTGTGGAACTAGACCAAAAACGCTGCAAAGTCCTTGTCACATTGGTTTATTATTCTATTGGACATACGTCTACAGAAATGTTGGCTGTTCATTTATTGTTTCTTTCATGTGAAATAATTGAAATAGCTATTTCTGATGGTTTCCACCAATTTTGGCCCCCAAAACACAAATTAGGTAGGTCTTTTTTTTTTTCAAATTATCTTTGATCATTGGTAGTGCCATTTAATCGTCTTGATCCACGTGTTGACACTTCTTCCAGTGTTATTATACAAATTGATGGTGATTTCAGACGATTTTCCAGATTTTTGCCTCATAAAAAAATCAATTTTGGCAGCTGAATCTTTGGTAGAACCTCAATTTTCCACTCTTTGGTCAAAATCGACTTCATATGCGGTCTTCTCGTCCCCAAAAACATGAAAAAAGATACCTCAAAAGCTCATGTTACTAACATATTACTAAAACACAAAAAGTACCCATTTTTATACACATTTTCAATCATAACACCCCTGGATATATTCTGATCGGGCTGAAAAGTTTCGGGACACAACTAGGGCCCAAATGGAGCATGTGTGCGAAAGAACGAATTTTTTAGACCGAAAATGAAGCCTGTACACGTGATACGGCGTACGGACATTGCATTTTTGGAATCTACGCACCTTGAAACGGAAAAGAAAAAAGTTTGAGGGGGTGTTATAAAAATTTTTTGCTGAGCGAATACATAGGTGTATTATTCACAGAATAATAAACCAAAATGTAGTAGAACGCCGTCAGCCGCACCTCTTTATCTCAATCAGTCCCCGTAGATATGCCGTTCTAATGTTTTATCGAGAAAACCACGCTTTTTTTCTTAGAAACCTAATTTTCTCCATTTAACCTCCATTTATCTGATTTTTTTGACCTCATTTTCGGAATCAGCGGTTAATTTCATGTAACATTTGTGTAGGTAGGTTACTTTGGTGTTTGAAAAGTACCAACTAGGAGCCTTAATAGCCGTTCAAAAGAACAATTTCTACAAAAAGTAGAATTTCTGAAAATTGTTTAAGGTTTCCAGAAAACATCCTGCGAACTGCCGAATCTCACAAAAGTTGTGAAATTTAATCAGTTTCCAACGATATACCCGAAATTCCTATCATCTTTCAGTTTGGTGGAGAAATTCAAGTTGGAATCGAACATGAGAAGAAAAATTTTAGCCCCCCCTCAAAATTGGATGGTTTCTGTTTCAAGTACGTAGACTCGAAAATGGAAACGCTGTAAATTATTACACAATGGTTTATTATTTACCTGCATAAGTGCCCCTTCTACGTAGATCACTGTTTTCTGTGGTCAATACCAACTCTCGAGCTCCCCCAACGAAAAACCTGAATCATCGAGTACTGGAGCCGGCTCGGGAATTACAGTTTCATAAAAATTCATGAAGCTTAACGTTTGTTCAAGTTACAAAAGTACCCACCAACAAAATCCAAAACGGCCATCATTCTTCAAATGAAATAATATCACAGAACAACCAACTCACTTCATTCAGCCATCCGTGATTATCAGGTGTTCCCTAGCAGTGATATCTGGGCCGGATTTATACCGTTTCATTCACGATCGTGTTGACGAAGCTTTTCGGTGCAAACGACCGGTTGGTCGTACAATGCTCCGGGTGGTCTCAAAATATTCTTTAGTTCAAAATCAATTTAAAAACGTAAAAAACAACCATACCCTTCTTGAAAGTTTTCGAGCTACGGCGTCCTGAAAATTTCAGCCCCTACTTTTAACCCCTTAGAGATGGCTGACAGTAACGCCGAGCTTCGTGGAGCAACTGCACCCAAAATAGGGCCTAAAAACCAAATTTCATTAATTTAGGTTCATGGTAGTAACTAAGAAAAGTGCGAAGTAGGTACAGCGTACGGACAGAAATTTTATTGCATTTTGGTATTCTACATAGGTACCTTGAAACGAAAACCATAAAATTTTGAGGGGAGGCGGTTAAATTTTTTTAAATGCTCGATTCCAAAGGTCCATTATTGAAAATAATAAAACAACCAAAAAAAATTCCTGTGATATTTTCATTTGATGAATGATGGATGGCTCTTTTGGATTATGTTGATAGGTAATTTTGGTTTATTATTTTCAATAATGAACCATTGGAATCGAGCATGAAAAAAAAAATTCTTACCCCCCCTCAAAATTTGATGGTTTACGTTTCAAGGTATGTAGAATCCAAAACTGCAATAAAAATATTTCTGTCTGTCCGCCGTACGGGCCACTTTTCTTAGTTACCATGAAACAAAATTGATGAAATTCGGGTTATAGGTTCCGTTCGGCGTCTAGTTGGTCCTCGAAGCTCGACGTTACTGTGAGTCATCTCTAAGGGGTTCAAAATAGGGGTTGAAATTTTCAAAACGCCTATACCATTTTTTTACGTAAATATTTTTACGGTTTTAAATAGTTCTTGAACTTGCGAGTTTTTTAAGACCATCCGGAGCATCGTACGTCCAGCCGTTCGTTCACAGTAAGGCCCCGAAGTTTGCACCGACAGGCATTTTCGACTCCAGTGTGAATGAAATTGTATACAATTCAAACCAAATCTCGTAACCAGAGACGCGCCCACAATAGGAAATTTGGCGGAGATAGAATCATTGCTAGGGATCACCTGATTATATTGGCGGAGTATGAAGTCGAGTTGGTTGTTCTGTGATATTATTTCATTTGAAAAATGATGGCTCTTTTGGAGTTTGTTGGTAGGTAGTGAAACTTGAACAAACGTTGAAGTATTATTGATGGGTAAATTATTACTACGGTAAATCATTACTCAACGGTAAATTATTACACAACGGTTCATTATACCATCTACGTAGAAGGGGCTGGAGTTTTTTGGTAGGTACTTTTGCAACTTTTTTCACTCCTCATCAACAATTTCTTTTCAGAACTTCATTATGTGTGCTTCTTTTTGTTAGGTACATGTTTGTCATCGGCAGAATTATTTTAGCAACATTTAACTCGTGATTTAGGTAGGTACCTAGTAACGAGTACGGGGTTAGGTACTAACCTACGGAGGGTCTGCGATCTACATAATATGTATATAATAGAATAGTACATATCATATTATATAGAAGGGTTATCTATACATAGAGCTGTGATCTGTAACAGAAGGGTATTCTATACAAAATAATAAACCGTTGTGCAGGGATTTGCAGCGTTTTTTAACTTGAACAAACGTTTTGCTTCATGGATAACAACAAATAATTTTAATGTTTTAATTATTGTTTTCTGCGCACGTTTATGAAACTGTATTCCCGGGCCGGCTGCTGTACCCGATTTAGGGCTTTCCTGGGGAGAGCTCGAGGGTAGGTGTTAACCACAGAAAACAGTGATCTGTCGTATACAGGTAAATTATAAACAGTTGTGTAATAATTTGCAGCGTTTTTAATTTAATAGACCCTTGATAAATGATTGCACATTCAAATTCTAATAAGCTCCCTAATATGGCAATAGTGCCACATTGAGTAACCCAAGTGTACCATATTAGGCATCTTTTTTTGGCCACTCGAAAATCACTTTTTCTAAAATAAAACCTTATCTCTCCTCTTTGACGTAGAATTGGGGATACTGCGCCCCAGAACCTTGTGGAGGATTAGTTTCCTCGTGTCAGATCGTATTCTGTTGATGAAAAGACTGTATTTTAAGGTCAGAAATGGGCTTCAAAATTAGGTACGTATACCATATGAGTGCACTCCCCCCTTAGGCTTACAAAAATATCACAAAATTCAACGATAGCGGGTGTGAACGTAGCAAAATATGTTTGTATGTACATACTTTTTGAACAAAAAAAAAAATCTAAGTAACGTTCCATAAGCGGATGACTATGATTTTTTTAATACACGCAATCAATAACCATCATACAAGTTATTGACCAAAATTATTTGGCAAATATTTCAATTTGTACCTATTTCATAGGAATCTTTTCTTACAAAATTTTAAACGAACAAGAACACATTTTTATTATGAACAGCAAGCTAATATAATGCACTAGATCAAGACAACTCGTGCTGTGAACACTAAACATTAACAGAACTACAGTAAAACACGTGTTACCGTCCGTTAACTATTAACCTGCTAATATTCAAGGTGGGTTAGTTATGTTACAGACTAATCTGCCTCCGATTAGGAGTACGATAAGGTATAATATGTACAAAGATATTGGGAAAGAATGGTAGGGCTTGAAAAAAAATTAATACAAAATTTTTTTGTCGCCACTTACAAGCAGAAAAAAGAAAAGTTGTTGAACTTTTTTAAGCAACAAAACCAAAAAGTGTTCTAGTCATGCAGCATGACTATATGAGCAGAAATTCAAAGTAATGTACTTACCTACTCAGTCGACCCTTTTATTTACTACCTGAACAAACATTTTCTAGGTTTTAAACCACTAAAAAATATAAATTTAACGATGTATTGCCCTCCAAACGTTCATGTTGGCCAAGTGACTGTTCATTTTACTCTATTACCACCTTCTCCGTTTGCTGTTGATTTCAATGAATTTATTAAGACTTCACGTGAGAAAAGTATTTGATAAATTTTGTATGCAAAAATACTTTTGCATACTTTTGCATACAACAATTTTTGGTGGATGCCTTAGTTATTTTGATCACAGGCTGATGAAAACTCAAAGAACCCTTTAACAAAAATGTTGGTAGTGTTCATCGAATTTTTTAGGAAAAAGTAAGTTACTGCAATGGTCCCTAGAATTTTACCTATTTCAACTGACTGTTGGAAAGATTTTATAACATGAATCCGTTTTAAAGTATTAATAATAAATGTAGGTATACACTCCATACATTATATATGATTTAAAAAATTTTTAATACCTACCAATTTTGGAACCCCAAAATTCAAATTTGACATACATTCTGTACGAAATACAACTGAAATGGTAAAATCACATTCAGTGATTTTATATAAACTGTTAGCGATTTTAGCCGTTTTTACCTATTTTGACCGCTAAAATCTCAAAATGACCCCCTTAGAATTTTTGAAAATTACTACGAACATTTTGGCGAAATTTGGAATTTGTATCATGTAGGTACCAAAGGAATTTATATATATAATATATATAATATATATATTAGTTTAGTGTATACCTATATATACTATATAATATATATTATTTTAAACTAATTTTTTTTAAATCTAGGCATGGATGCTCTGAAACGGATTTTCCTATGAAAACATGTTCTGAAAATTTTGGACCCATTGCAATAGCTTCATTTTCTTTGAATTTTCGGAATACCTTCCTACCAAAAAATCAAATTTGAGTTTTACTGTGTAAGAAATCGCTTAGAGTAAAAAGGCTAAAAATTAGGTACCAAACATGGTATAGAATAGGAACTCAATAAAAAACTACTGTTTAGGAAAAATTGTGATTTTAACTATAAAATTACTCGTTTGAATGAGCCCTGTTAAGTAAAAAATAAGGAGATAATTTTGTAAAAATACTTTTGAAAGTTCAGGAAATTTTTTAATTAGGAATGTTGTCAATTGAAAGATAGATTTTTTTAAATATACGTTGCTTCGAAAATCCGTTCATTATAGACCCGCTGCATGACCGGAACTTTTTCTCATTTGGCTTGTTGTCAATTTGTTATTGGTATTTATTTATAGTTGATTACCTATGTTGGGAGTGTTTTGCTCCGGGGGCTTGGAGAAGGTCGTAAGACGTTTGACGCGTCCGATCTCGGGGGAGGCGGCGGAACACGTGGCAACAGCGACGAGAACGAGGAGGAGAGCTGACTTCATTGTGCGAGTTCACAGAGGAGAATGTCCAGCTGTGGAAGCATGCAATGGCGAAGTAAATGTGGGGTAGTACGAGGCGGAGTGGGGAGGTTTTTTTTTCTGGCGAAACAGCTGGAGGAGACGGAGGGGAAATACACACCATCCGCCTCGATTTAGACGTAAAGGTGGTTATTTGGGCAGTGGAGGTGGGTATTCGGCTAATACACAGCGTGCCCCGCCTTGAGGACCACGAAACTTCAGGGATCGATTCTGCGACTATTTTCCAACAAAAAATGTCACTTAGCATGTTTCTTCAAACCCCCTCTTTTTTCGAGTTGATATGTTTAGCTCACATAAAAATTGTCAGTAAACTTTATTATAAATTAATAATGGTTAGAAAAATGACTAAATAATTAAACCGTTTTTTTTTAAATGCGTTTGAAAAAAATTGACTTTTTATTACATGAAATTTCAGTCTTGAGTTTCATAAATCAGGAGGAAGACATCATTAGAATTAGGTTTTTTGTGAAACTCTAAATGTAACTTAAGTATTTTATGAGGTTTTTTGAGAAAAAACGCTGCAAATCCCTGCACAACGGTTTATTATTTTGTATAGAATACCCTTCTGTTACAGATCACAGCTCTATGTATAGATAACCCGTCTATATAATATAATATGTACTATTCTATGCATATTTATGTAGATCGCAGACCCTCCGTAGGTTAGTACCTAACCCCGTACTCGTTACTAGGTACCTACCTAAATCACGAGTTAAATGTTGCTAAAATAATTCTGCCGATGACAAACAGTACCTAACAAAAAGAAGCACACATAATGAAGTTCTGAAAAGAAATTGTTGATGAGGAGTGAAAAAAGTTGCAAAAGTACCTACCAACAAACTCCAGCCCCTTCTACGTAGATGGTATAATGAACCGTTGTGTAATAATTTACCGTAGTAATAATTTACCCATCAATAATACTTCAACGTTTGTTCAAGTTTCACTACCTACCAACAAACTCCAAAAGAGCCATCATTTTTCAAATTAAATAATATCACAGAACAACCAACTCGACTTCATACTCCGCCAATATAATCAGGTGATCCCTACCAATGATTGGCCGTATTCACAAATTCCTATTGTGGGCGCGTCTCTGGTTACGAGATTTGGTTTGAATTGTATACAATTTCATTCACACTGGAGTCGAAAATGCCTGTCGGTGCAAACTTCGGGGCCTTACTGTGAACGAACGGCTGGACGTACGATGCTCCGGATGGTCTTGAAAAACTCGCAAGTTCAAGAACTATTTAAAACCGTAAAAATATTTACGTAAAAAAATGGTATAGGCGTTTTGAAAAGTTCAACCCCTATTTTGAACCCCTTAGAGATGACTCACAGTAACGTCGAGCTTCGAGGACCAACTAGACGCCGAACGGAACCTATAACCCGAATTTCATCAATTTTTGGTTTATTATTTTCAATAATGAACCATTGGAATCGAGCATGAAAAAAAAAATTCTTACCCCCCCTCAAAATTTGATGGTTTACGTTTCAAGGTATGTAGAATCCAAAACTGCAATAAAAATATTTCTGTCTGTCCGCCGTACGCCGTACGCCGTACGGGCCACTTTTCTTAGTTACCATGAAAAAAAATTGATGAAATTCGGGTTATAGGTTCCGTTCGGCGTCTAGTTGGTCCTCGAAGCTCGACGTTACTGTGAGTCATCTCTAAGGGGTTCAAAATAGGGGTTGAAATTTTCAAAACGCCTATACCATTTTTTTACGTAAATATTTTTACGGTTTTAAATAGTTCTTGAACTTGCGAGTTTTGTAAGACCATCCGGAGCATCGTACGTCCAGCCGTTCGTTCACAGTAAGGCCCCGAAGTTTGCACCGACAGGCATTTTCGACTCCAGTGTGAATGAAATTGTATACAATTCAAACCAAATCTCGTAACCAGAGACGCACCCACAATAGGAATTTGTGAATACGGCCAATCATTGGTAGGGATCACCTGATTATATTGGCGGAGTATGAAGTCGAGTTGGTTGTTCTGTGATATTATTTAATTTGAAAAATGATGGCTCTATTGGAGTTTGTTGGTAGGTAGTGAAACTTGAACAAACGTTGAAGTATTATTGATGGGTAAATTATTACTACGGTAAATCATTACTCAACGGTAAATTATTACACAACGGTTCATTATACCATCTATGTAGAAGGGGCTGGAGTTTGTTGGTAGGTACTTTTGCAACTTTTTTCACTCCTCATCAACAATTTCTTTTCAGAACTTCATTATGTGTGTTTCTTTTTGTTAGGTACTGTTTGTCATCGGCAGAATTATTTTAGCAACATTTAACTCGTGATTTAGGTAGGTACCTAGTAACGAGTACGGGGTTAGGTACTAACCTACGGAGGGTCTGCGATCTACATAATATGTGTAGAATAGTACATATCATATTATATAGACGGGTTATCTATACATAGAGCTGTGATCTGTAACAGAAGGGTATTCTATACAAAATAATAAACCGTTGTGCAGGGATTTGCAGCGTTTTTTCATGGTAACTAAGAAAAGTGGCCCGTACGGCGTACGGCGTACGGCGGACAGACAGAAATATTTTTATTGCAGTTTTGGATTCTACATACCTTGAAACGTAAACCATCAAATTTTGAGGGGGGGTAAGAATTTTTTTTTTCATGCTCGATTCCAATGGTTCATTATTGAAAATAATAAACCAAAATGGTGGAAACAACTGAAAAATTTGAACTCGGGGGTGTTCTTGCGTAGAACAGAAATAGGTACTATAAGAAAATACTTAAATCTTTAAACTTAATTTTTATTTTGGTCTTTTGTGGAAAGGAAGGGATAACCTACGCTCCGGTTATAAACTTTGAAAATAAAATGTCTTCTATAAATAATTAAAAAACAAAAAGCCTACCTTTCTGTCTCAATCGAGTGAGCCACATTATGAGAACTACAGTCGTGTACAGCATTACCCAACGCACGGCATTACCCCACTCTCCCCTAATAAGTTCAGCTCAAAGCTTGTAGCTCCCTATTTTACAGCATGGGAAAAACGCTGCAAATTATTACACAACGGTTTATTATTTACTTACCTACCTGTGAATGTCCCTTCTGCGGTTTTCTGTGGTCAATATGCTTCCTCCAGGATAGCACTAAATCGAAGTATATACTCGAGCCGGCCGGTAAATTACAGTTTCATAAACATGCGGTGAAAATAATAAATTGTGGCTATGCATGTTATTTTGTTCAATTACGAAAGTCCAAATCCAACCTAACCACCTATCACCAAAATCCGAAATAACTATCATTCTTGAAATTAAATTATAATAACATCACAGAACAACCAACTCGATTTCATACAGCCATGGGTGATTATTAAAGACTGGAATTATATGCAGAAAATTTCGGAATTATATGCAGCCGAAATGGGAAATATATGCGAAATATGCACCCCAGCCAAAATACTTTTTTTTTTTTAATGGTTCTAAAACGAACTAAATTTAGTTTTGAAACGTATAGGTAGGCGCGTTTCAAAACTAAATTTAGTTAATTTTAGGCTTATTGTTGCTCCAATTATTGTTGCTTCCTTAATGTAAACAGAAAAAGTTCAAGGAACGAAAATGTACACACTTTCTTGACAATATTTTAATAGACATAATTGGATATTTACAAGTTCATTTATTTACAAAAAAATAATCGTATTTACAAAAGGTCATTTGAACACTGAACGATAATGGACTTTTCTAAGTTTTCGACGGTGAGGTAGCACTAAATATTCAAAAACAAACACCAACGAAACGACACTAACGAAATTCTGAGACGATATGAACCCCACTAGGAAGGATCAGCTGTATTTATACGGCTTACGTGTTTACAGGATTGAAGAGTCAACACTCCATTGAGGATCCCTCCAAAACGGGTTAATGGCCCATTAAAATATAATGGAATGGGACAGGTACAGGGAATAATGGAAGTGAAGAGCCTCCCTTCATTTTCCCACGTGCCTACCTTCCCTAGCCACAACAGGTCGACAGATTAGCAAGTAAACAAGCCTGCAAACAAAGAATAATGTGCAGAAATGAACTAAGAATAACGGTGACAGCTTTTCACTACCACTGCTGGTAATAAATCTCGGAGGATTTGGCCTTTCTTACTTCGGAAGTGGGTTACTTTCGAAATGTAACTGGAATAATGAAAACTGGAAAATTTCCATAATGTAACTCGAATAATGAAAAATTTCCACTCAGGAGTTGAAGAACGTGACAACGGAATTATTTGGGGAAAAAAACTATTTTAAAATACCCACCGAAGTGAAACTGAATAATTGAAAACTGAATTAAAAATAGAGGAATTCCCCAATTTTGAATAAATATGCAAGAATATGCAAGAATGGCAATTATATGCAAAAATCTGCAAAATCGACCAAAATATGCAATTTAAATTTCAATTTAAACCACGTCAAACGCTTCAGGTACCCTCAAAACGTAAAATATGGAAGATATACGCATTTTGAAGACATGCAAAATATGCAAATTCCAGTCTCTAGTGATTATAATCAGCTGTTCCCTAGCAATCGACATGATATTATTATATAGTAGAGGGACGGGTTGGGAAGAGGGAGGAGGGCGGAAGGAGGGGGATCTTTTTCAACGGGCGCCTTAGGCGCCTCACAACCAACTAGTCATCAAATCTCTGGGCTGGATGGATTCCGTTTCATTCGCACGTTGACGAAGGTTTTTCGGTTCACTGTGAACGAACGGCTGGACGTACAATGCTCCTGGAGGTCTCAAAAATCCACAAGTTCGAGATCAATATAAAAACGTTGAAAAACATAACCTTCTATTGAATATTTCTTTTGAACGTTTTCTATATAACGGCGTCCTGGAAATCGCAACCTCTATTTCACCCCTTTTAGCGAATTTTCGAAGAAAAGGAAGCTATTGTTCTCGGTCCAAAATTTTTAAAACTCGAATTTCCGAAAGATTTTTATACCAAAATCCGTTTCAGACCATCCTGAATTCCCTGCCGAAAGACACCAAAAATTATATGTATATAAATATATATATATATATTTATATATATATTTATATATGTATGTGTCATTCCAGACGATAACTCTCGAAAGAATTGAGATAAAAAGTTCAAATTTGCACGAAAAATCTGTCTTGGCAATCGACAGGCTAAGTTCGAAGATGGGCAGAATCGGGTCACCCTAAGGGGGAGTTTTAGGGGGGGAAAATTACCCATAAATTCCCAAAATGAAAAAGTCTGACAAGTGACACCTCATTTTAAAGGTTTTTGTACGCTGAACACGATGGTGAAATCAGAATTGCGATATCTCATTCCATTCTCAAACTGGAGCACTTTGAAGATGAAGGAACGTGGTTATTTCTTGAGATGTTCTTCCTGGTTCGTCTGCTCTAATCTGATAACGGAATGGGATATCGCAATTCTGACTTCACCATCGTGTTCAGCGTTGGAAAATCTACAAACCGAGGTGTTACTCGGCAAAAAATGGAACAAAAAATTTGTTACGTACCCAATACCTACTCTTCTGGTATTCAAAACATTTTTGATTTCCCCCTCCCCCTCCTTCCACCCCAAATATTACTTTGCGTAAAACTACTCATGTTTTAATTTTGTATGGTATCAAGTTGGGAAAACATTGGCCGAAAATTAATTTTCAGAAAATTTTAGGCGGAGGAGGAAGATGCCGAAAACTTCGAAAATTCGCTCTTATAGCCATGCTGCATGACTGTGGTTTTTTTTAAAAATAGGACGGGTACCTTGTCAATGAGATCAGAAAGATCTATTTTGACATCTGTCTCTGTTTTCATTTAAGAACTCGATTGATGGCTTCTCTCACCAAGTGAAGGAGGCTTACAGTTGATTCTCCGGCAACATCGGTGGTATTTATAAACCCCTACCCGAAGTGCCGGAATCGTGCTGATGCTACAGCAGGACATTCACATAGGATGTGCTCTGCTGTTTCCACTGCCTCAGTACAGAGGCGGCATACATCAGTCCTGGCTTTCCATGACCGTGGAGCCTGGGAAGTGTACCCCCATGAGTACTACAGGGTCTCCTTCGTGTCACTGGCATAACTTCCATCCGCCTTCTGAATTAACCCAATTGGGATTGGTCTATACTTGGATAGAACCCTCTGGAGTCTGGCAACGGCAGAGAGACCCTGCAGTCCTTCACAGAAGCTCTTCCAGGACGATCTTTTGCTCTTCGTAGGGCTACTGTATACTTGGTATGGTATCTTCTGTAAGTGCCACAATCACCGTTTCTCATAGCCATATTAAAGAACCTCCTCGCTAAGGAGCGGAGCTTTGCCAGCTCACTGTTACAGCATGGAGCATCCCGCGGTTGCTCTTCATGGTAATAAGTCGGCAGCTTTCCTTCCCCCCTTAGAGATGATGACAGTAACGCCGAGCTTCGCGGACAGTAGACCCTAAATGAGACCTACAAACCAAATTTCATTAATTTTGGTTCATGGTAGCCAAGAAAAAAACGCTGCATATTATTACACAACCGTTTATTATTTACCTGTGTAGGTGCCCCTTCTGCCCGGGAAAGTCCATAATCGAGTACTGGAGCCGGCCCCGGAATTAAATTTTCTTACAAATGCGTGGGATTCAATATTTCAATTATTAATTATTTGTAGTTATTCATGAAGCATAAGGTAAATAATCAATCGTCGTGTGCTAATTTACCTGTACAGATGCCCCTTCTACGTGGATTGTATAATAAACCGTTGTGTACCAATTTGACGTTGTGTAATAATGTACCGTTGCGTAATAATTTACCCAATAATACTTCAACGTTTGTTCAAGTTGCAAAAGTAGGTAGATACCTATCAACAAAAACCAAAAGATCCTTCATTTTGTTTTATTATTCTGTGAATAATACACCTATGTATTCGCTCAGCAAAAACATTTTATAACACCCCCTCAAAATTTTTTCTTTTCCGTTTCAACGTGCGTAGATTCCAAAAATGCAATGTCCGTACGCCGTCCACCGTACGCCGTACGCCGTATCACGTGTACCGGCTTCATTTTCGGTCTAAAAAGTCGTTCTTTCGCACACATGCTCCATTTGGGCCCTAGTTGTGTCCCGAAACTTTGCAGCCCGATCGGAATATACCCAGCGGTGTTATGAGTGAAAATGTGTATAATGAATGAATGATGATTGTGATGTGTAATGATGAATGAATGTGTGAAAACGTGTGTGTTCAATGGGCCAATGGGCCTTTTCACAATAAATGGTTTTTATTATTATTATTATTATTATTATTAAAAATAGGTACCTACTGTTTCTGTTTTAGTTACATGTTAGTATAACATGAGCTTTTGAGATATCGTTTCCATGTTTTTGGGGACGAGAAGACCGAATATGAAGTCGATTTTGACCAAAGAGTGGAAAATTGAGTTCTACCAAATGTTCAGCTCCCAAAATTGATTTTTTATGAGTCAAAAACCTGGGAAATCGTCTGAAATCGCTATCAATTTGTATAATAACACTGGAAAAAGTGTCAACACGTGGATCAAGACGATTAAATGGCAAATGACGATTAAATGATCAAAAAAAAGGAGCGTAAGTACTTAATCTGTGTTTTAGGGGCCAAAATTGATGGAAACCATCAGAAATAGCTATTTCGTTTATTACCTACGCATGAAACAAACAATAAATGAACAGCCAACATTTCTGTACGTATGTCCAATAGAATAATAAACCCATGTGACAAGGACTTTGCAGCGTTTTGGTTTATTATTCTGTGAATAATACACCTATGTAATCGCTCAGCAAAAAATTTTTATAACACCCCCTCAAACTTTTTTCATTTACGTTTCAAGGTGCGTAGATTCCAAAAACGCAATGTCCGTCCGCCGTCCGCCGTACGCCGTACGCCGTATCACGTGTACAGGCTTCATTTTCGGTCTAAAAAAATCGTTCTTTCGCACACATGCTCCATTTGGGCCCTAGTTGTGTCCCGAGACTTTTCAGCCCGATCGGAATATACCCAGGGGTGTTATGAGTGAAAATGTGTATAAAAATAGGTACTTTTTGCGTTTTAGCAACATGTTGGTAACATGAGGTTTTGAGGTATCCTTTTCCATGTTTTTGGGGACGAGAAGACCGAATATGAAGTCGATTTTGACCAAAGACGCGGAAATTGAGGTTTTACCAAAGGTTCAGCTCCCAAAATGGTTTTTTTATGAGTCAAAAACCTGGAAAACTGTCTGAAATCACCATCAATGTGTATAATAACATTAGAAAATGTGTAAACATGTGAATCAAGACCATTAAATGGCACTACCAATGATCAAAGATGATCTGGAAAAAAAGCGTACCTATTTCATGTTTTGGGGGCCAAAATTGGTGGAAATCATCATAAATAGCTATTTCAATCATTCCACATGAAAGAAACAATAAATTTAACAGCCAACAAGAATCTCTAGAACTCCAATAGAATAATAAACCCATGTGACAAGGACTTTGCAGCGTTTTTTCAATTGGAATAATATATCAAAGAACCACCAACTCGACTTCATACAGCCATCAGTGATTATAATAGGTGCTCCCTAGCGATGATATCTGGGCCGGATGTATACCGGTCGATTCACGATCGTGTTGACGAAGCTTTTCGTTGCAGACGAATGGCTTGGTCGTACAATGCTCCGGGTGGTCTCAAAAAATTCATCAGTTCAAGATCAATTTAAAAACATTAATAAAAAACGACATACCCTTCTACTGAAAGTTTTCGAGCTACGGCGTTCTGAAAACTGCAACCCCTATTTTGAACCCCTTAGAGATGACTGACAGTAACGCCGAGCTTCGAGGACCAACTAGACCCAAACGGGACCTACAACCAATTTCATAAATTGTGGTTCATGGTAACTAAGAAAAGTGCTAAGTAAGGCGTACGGCGGACAGACAGAAATTTTGATTTATTATTTCCAATAATGAACGTTTGGAATGGAGCATGAAAAAAAGTTTAACACCCCCTCAAAATTTGATGGTTTCCGTTTCAAGGTATGTAGAATCCGAAAATGCAATAAAAACCCTGCAAATTATTACACAAAATTTTATTATTTCTTGTTAGATATGGTCCTTCTGCGTAGATCATTGTTTTCAGTGTTTTCTGTTACTTTTTTATTAAATACTTAATTTTCTGTTCATTGAAATATGTACCTACTTAGTGTGTTTATATAGAAGAATTTCATTTAGGTACCTAGCTAGTTGTTTAGTAGTAGTTTTTCATATTGTTTCCCTACCCACACAAGTCGAATTATAGTTTCAATAGTCGGATTATCTTAGCAGGGATACCTACTATGCTGATGCACTGCATATTAATAGTAACTTAGTCCCACCCAGCTTTGGGAACTTAAAATTAATGAGATGATTTAATATTATTAATATGGTGCCTAAAGGGTGAAGTTTGTCTTTTTCATGGTTTTTTAAAGCAATTTGTTAACATTTTGAGCGTCTTATTGCGCACAAAAGTGCTGTCCTTCGAACGTCTTTTAGCGAATTTTCGAAGAAAAGGAAGCTATTGTTCTCGGTCCAAAATTTTTAAAACTCGAATTTCCGAAAGATTTTTATACCAAAATCCGTTTCAGACAATCCTGAATTCACTGCCGAAAGACACCAAAAATTATATGTATATATATATATACCTATATATTTATATATATATTTATGTATTTATATATTTATATGTGTATGTGTCATTCCAGACGATAACTCTCGAAAGAATTGAGATAAAAAGTTCAAATTTGCACGAAAAATCTGTCTTGGCAATCGACAGGCTAAGTTCGAAGATGGGCAGAATCGGGTCACTCTAAGGGGGAGTTTTGGGGAGTTTTAGGGGGGGGAAATTACCCATAAATTCCCAAAATGAAAAAGTCTGACAAGTGACACCTCATTTTAAAGGTTTTTGTACGCTGAACACGATGGTGAAATCAGAATTGCGATATCTCATTCCATTCTCAAACTGGAGCACTTTGAAGATGAAGGAACGTGGTTATTTCTTGAGATGTTCTTCCTGGTTCGTCTGCTCTAATCTGATAACGGAATGGGATATCGCAATTCTGACTTCACCATCGTGTTCAGCGTTGGAAAATCTACAAACCGAGGTGTTACTCGGCAAAAAATGGAACAAAAAATTTGTTACGTATCCAATACCTACTCTTCTGGTATTCAAAACATTTTTGATTTCCCCCTCCCCCTCCTTCCACCCCAAATTTTACTTTGCGTAAAACTACTCCTGTTTTAATTTTGTATGGTATCAAGTCGGGAAAACATTGGCCGAAAATAAATTTTCAGAAAATTTTAGGCGGAGGAGGAAGATGCCGAAAACTTCGAAAATTCGCTCTTATAGCCATGCTGCATGACTGTGGTTTTTTTTCTATATTTTTGGCAGAACTCAACGCAATTTCGTATCAAGTTCTCAAGGCCAGATATCGTCCAGAAGGATGCAATAGCTTCATTTTATACCGATATTTGCTAAACAAAATAGACCAATGTAACCAGCAGAAAACAAATATTGAAATGTCTTTTATTGGAGGACATTATCATCTAATGTACTCCGTAATCATTTGCTCATTAAGGTATTATACAAGTATTCATTTATTCAAAAATAGCAGTGCATAAAAGGCATGCGCATTCAATGCAAGTACATGACAGAAGTAGTTACCTGGTTGACATTGGATTTTTAGACAAGTTATACCTTACATAACAGTATAAAAGAAGCCATTTTACTATATAGTTAATTTGAAAATTAGTGTGGGAGGGGGGGATCACTCGCAGCGGGAGTGCGGAACAGCTACTAAATGAAGAAACGAATAGGTTTGGAACGGTTACTAAAACAATGGTATAGAACGGTGCTCCTTGCGAGGACCACCGCGGTCCCGACCGTTTCGTGTCAGTACCCTCGATTACTAGGGATCACCTGATTATAATCACGGACGGCTGTATGAAGTCGAGTTGGTTGTTCTGAGGTATTATTCAATTTGAGAAATGATGGCTGTTTTGGATTTTGTTGATAGGTAGGACTTTTGCAACTTGAACAAACGTTGAAGTATTATTGGGTAAATTAGTAAACAACGTTAAATTATTACACAACAGTTTTTTATTATACTATCTACGCAGAAGGGACATCCGTACAGGTAAATTATTACATAAAGGTTTATTATTTACCTTACGCTTCATGAATAACTACAAATACCTAATTAATTTGTGATTGAATTATTGAATCCCGCGCATTTGTATGAAACTTTAATTCCCGAGCCGGCTCCAGTGCTCCATTCAGGGCTTTCTTGGGGAGCTCGAGGGTATTGACCACATAAAACAGTGATCTACGAAGAGGGGCATCTATACAGGTAAATAATATACCGTTGTGTAAATTTGCAGCTTTTTTATTCCATTTTCGTATTATACATACCTTGAAACGTAAACCATAAATTTTGGAAGGGGGGTGGGGGGGGTTCATATTCGATTCCAAAGGTTCATTATTGAAAATAATAAACCAAAAATGAGTAAGACAGAAATGTTTTTATTCCATTTTCGAATTCCACGTATTGTGTACATAGTTGTGTACATACTTAGGTAGGTAACTTAAATTTATCGTCAGCAAAAGCTTTGAGAAGCATGTTCTCACACTTACTATATTTGTGCACCTCATTGGGGTTCAGAATATCACTTAACCCGTATTTTTTCGAAAAATATTACCACATCTGTGCACTGAGTTATCGAAATGGTCACATTACAGAAGTAAGAAATTCAATTCACTATCAGTCAGTTATCAGCCACGTGGCGGGATGATGCCGAATTATCAATCAACTATCAGCTTACACGCGCTAGTCATACACGAGCAGAGACGAACGCCAGTGAGGTTTCTGAGCGATATCCGCGTGCAATATCTTGAAGTTGCAATATTTGTACATTTGCGATAAAGAAAATGGGGTGAAATGGCGTGACCAGAAGAACGATATGGACATACATAAATATATAGTTCCCCTTGCTGACTCACTGACTGTGATGCTGGTGTGGGAGGGGGAGAGAGGAACCTACGGCGAGGCCTATCGAGGGTGCTTAATCGAAGTGGAAAAAAACCACAGTCATGCAGCATGGCTATAAGAGCGAATTTTCGAAGAAATAACTGATTTTAAATAAAATGTGATCTTTGGGATATCCCATTCAAATATGGGCAATCTTAAACTTATTGGGTAATTATAGGTATTCAAGTATGACGCTATTCGGTTAATTCGGTATGCATCAAATATGGGCATACCTACGTAACAAATTTTTTGTTCCATTTTTTGCCGAGTAACACCTCGGTTTGTAGATTTTCCAACGCTGAACACGATGGTGAAGTCAGAATTGCGATATCCCATTCCGTTATCAGATTAGAGCATACCAACCAGGAAGAACATCTCAAGAAATAACCACGTTCCTTCATCTTCAAAGTGCTCTAGTTTGAGAACGGAATGAGATATCGCAATTCTTATTTCACCATCGTGTTCAGCGTACAAAAACCTTTAAAATGAGGTGTCACTTGTCAGACTTTTTCATTTTGGGAATTTATGGGTAATTTTTCCCCCATAAAACTCCCCAAAACTCCCCCTTAGAGTGACCCGATTCTGCCCATCTACGAACTTAGCCTGTCGATTGCCAAGACAGATTTTTCGTGCAAATTTGAACTTTTTATCTCAATTCTTTCTAGAGTTATCGTCTGGAATGACACATACATATATAAATATATAAATATATATATAAATATATAAATATATATATAAATATATAAATATATATATAAATATATATATAAATATATAAATATATATATAAATATATAAATATATATATATATATATATATATACATATAATTTTTGGTGTCTTTCGGCAGTGAATTCAGGATGGTCTGAAACGGATTTTGGTATAAAAATCTTTCGGAAATTCGAGTTTTAAAAATTTTGGACCGAGAACAATAGCTTCCTCTTCTTCGAAAATTCGCTAACATGTTATGAGGAAGCACCCCCCCCCCCCCCCCCCCCTGCCCAAAATGTAGATTGCTCAAAATGCAGGTCAGTATCTGTTGTGTTCAAAACGTGCTTCTCTGCCCACAAAGGAGGACGGCATGACACTGCCAACATCGTCACAATAACTAAAATAACAAAAATTTCATCACAGATTTAGAAGGGATTAGACTGGACATTCTAAGAATTCAATTCAAGAAAAATTATAATACATTTCCAAACAAATTTCGGTTGAAGCTGCATTCAATTTCAGAAAATTTACCCAATTTCTTACACATTTTGGTTTATTATTTTCAATAATGAACCATTGGAATCGAGCATGAAAAAAAAAATTCTTACCCCCCCTCAAAATTTGATGGTTTACGTTTCAAGGTATGTAGAATCCAAAACTGCAATAAAAATATTTCTGTCTGTCCGCCGTACGCCGTACGGGCCACTTTTCTTAGTTACCATGAAAAAAAATTGATGAAATTCGGGTTATAGGTTCCGTTCGGCGTCTAGTTGGTCCTCGAAGCTCGACGTTACTGTGAGTCATCTCTAGGGGGTTCAAAATAGGGGTTGAAATTTTCAAAACGCCTATACCATTTTTTTACGTAAATATTTTTACGGTTTTAAATAATTCTTGAACTTGCGAGTTTTTTAAGACCATCCGGAGCATCGTACGTCCAGCCGTTCGTTCACAGTAAGGCCCCGAAGTTTGCACCGACAGGCATTTTCGACTCCAGTGTGAATGAAATTGTATACAATTCAAACCAAATCTCGTAACCAGAGACGCGCCCACAATAGGAATTTGTGAATACGGCCAATCATTGGTAGGGATCACCTGATTATATTGGCGGAGTATGAAGTCGAGTTGGTTGTTCTGTGATATTATTTAATTTGAAAAATGATGGCTCTTTTGGAGTTTGTTGGTAGGTAGTGAAACTTGAACAAACGTTGAAGTATTATTGATGGGTAAATTATTACTACGGTAAATCATTACTCAACGGTAAATTATTACACAACGGTTCATTATACCATCTACGTAGAAGGGGCTGGAGTTTGTTGGTAGGTACTTTTGCAACTTTTTTCACTCCTCATCAACAATTTCTTTTCAGAACTTCATTATGTGTGTTTCTTTTTGTTAGGTACTGTTTGTCATCGGCAGAACTATTTTAGCAACATTTAACTCGTGATTTAGGTAGGTACCTAGTAACGAGTACGGGGTTAGGTACTAACCTACGGAGGGTCTGCGATCTACATAATTATGCATAGAATAGTGCATATTATAAAATATAGACGGGTTATCTATACATAGAGCTGTGATCTGTAACAGAAGGGTATTCTATACAAAATAATAAACCGTTGTGCAGGGATTTGCAGCGTTTTTTCTCTTTACCTCAGATTCCGATGTACCTAATGACAACTACTATGAAGAGGTACGCCAGGCAGTGTGTTCTGAATGATGGAGCATTGTGGACAGCATCAAACAGAAATACACTTATCTTCACTTATTCAGAATGTTGCTGCACAAAAGAAAATCTGGAGCAACAAAAGCAGGGGCGGATCCAGAACACGTGAATGGTGGGGGTAAAAATAGACTTCACTTAAGATATTATGGTACATATTAGATGCATGACCCGGCGATGCCTTCACCCAGAATTAATTATAAAGCCAATAACTATGCATAATAAGGTAAAACAAGAATCTAACTCAGCTAACTCAATTCAATTCAATTCGATTTCATTTATTTGTATAAACCATGATGGTATTAAAAAGCGAAGTCAAAATGCCTCTAATCCGGTACAAGTCTGTGTAATATGTAGGCTTCTCTCACGCAGTAACAACACATCAGTGGTGCTGCCGGCACCTTTCGAGTAGTGCAGCTAACGTTTACTGCAAAGTACTAACCTGAGCTAGATAAAACTACCAAAATAACTCTCAAATAGCTGTCGCAACGTGAAAAAAATGCATTGCGGTAAAACAATATAGACTATAGGTGGATTATTATGAACGTGCAACTTTAAAAAAATATGAAATTATCCTTATCGTTATATCGAAAAAAGGGGAACAAAAAGCACCAATCACTAATCCAGAATTGTTGAGACTTTTTTCCGTGGAACGATGCACAGTGGATGCATAGGCGATTTCTATCCCATTTGTTGGCCTATGTATAATTGCTGAGTAAAGCAGGGTTCATATGGAGTGCAGAAACGCGTGATGTGGCCGGCTTAAAGCAACCTGATTGGCTGTTGGTAAAGAGGGAGGGTTGCTTTACCGTTTCCGAATTACGTGTTTCCGCACTCCATACGAACCCTGCTTAATAATGATGAGGTGAGGACCCCCCCATATCAGCTGAGCCCAGAAGCTAATTTCTTTCTTAATTGACCTACGGGGCTGAAATTGAAAAATGGAGCCTCTGTAGGACTGCTGCAAGGACTGCTGAGTAATAATGACGAGTTGAGGACCCACCCTAATCAGCTGGGTGAGCCCAGAAGGTAAATTAAGTATATAATTTTCTTTCGTGGTATTTATATAATTGTCTTTCATGTTTGACTTATGGGACTGGAATTCGAAATGGAGCCTGTAGAAATGATGAGTAATGCAATTACCTACGTCGCGGCTCCTACTTGTGTCCCAGCGTGTACCTATTTCTAACTTCTTTACCCGATATCTTCTGATTGTGGCAGCTGCGGGCGTCCAAGATGGTGAAGTTGCGGCTTAAGAACACCAATAATAGTTTGTGATAGATTCGCATCCCCTGAGCCAGTTCGCACAGGTCTTCAGGGATCTAGGGTCCCCCCACTCGACGATCCTACTCCCCACCCGTTCGCCCCGCCACCCTAACGAGGAAACGCACGTCCGTTCAGGATCTTCTATTCCCCTCCCCCTCAGTATCTTGTGTTTTCCTTCTCCTCTCGAATTTCGTTGTACCTACTAGGCTACTAGGTAAGTAGGTGATGTTTGTATTTAAAATTTTGAATATTGGTTGCACCATGAGCCTGCCATTCTGTAGAAATCATGAAACTGAACAACTTAATAAAATGAACTTCAAATTCATGATTTCTTCTACATTCTCAGTTCTTAGCTATCATACAACAGACCATTTAAAAAGAATTTGGTAACTATTATACCAATCGTAATGGTACTAATACTAGAAGAGGTATGTTTTAAAGAATATTTACCTTAATTTTTGGTGACATCACAGACATTTTTGGTTTATTATTTTCAATAATGAACCATTGGAATCGAGCATGAAAAAAAAAATTCTTACCCCCCCCCCTCAAAATTTGATGGTTTACGTTACAAGGTATGTAGAATCCAAAACTGCAATAAAAAAACGCTGCAAATCCCTGCACAACGGTTTATTATTTTGTATAGAATACCCTTGTGTTACAGATCACAGCTCTATGTATAGATAACCCGTCTATATAATATAATATGTAAGAGTATATACATATTATGTAGATCGCAGACCCTCCGTAGGTTAGTACCTAACCCCGTACTCGTTACTAGGTACCTACCTAAATCACGAGTTAAATGTTGCTAAAATAGTTCTGCCGATGACAAACAGTACCTAACAAAAAGAAACACACATAATGAAGTTCTGAAAAGAAATTGTTGATGAGGAGTGAAAAAAGTTGCGAAAGTACCTACCAACAAACTCCAGCCCCTTCTACGTAGATGGTATAATGAACCGTTGTGTAATAATTTACCGTTGAGTAATGATTTACCGTAGTAATAATTTACCCATCAATAATACTTCAACGTTTGTTCAAGTTTCACTACCTACCAACAAACTCCAAAAGGGCCATCATTTTTCAAATTAAATAATATCACAGAACAACCAACTCGACTTCATACTCCGCCAGTATAATCAGGTGATCCCTACCAATGATTTTATCTCCGCTAAATTTCCTATTGTGGGCGCGTCTCTGGTTACGAGATTTGGTTTGAATTGTATACAATTTCATTCACACTGGAGTCGAAAATGCCTGTCGGTGCAAACTTCGGGGCCTTACTGTGAACGAACGGCTGGACGTACGATGCTCCGGATGGTCTTAAAAAACTCGCAAGTTCAAGAACTATTTAAAACCGTAAAAATATTTACGTAAAAAAATTGTATAGGCGTTTTGAAAATTTCAACCCCTATTTTGAACCCCTTAGAGATGACTCACAGTAACGTCGAGCTTCGAGGACCAACTAGACGCCGAACGGAACCTATAACCCGAATTTCATCAATTTTTTTTCATGGTAACTAAGAAAAGTGGCCCGTACGGCGTACGGCGTACGGCGTACGGTGTACGGCGTACGGCGTACGGCGGACAGACAGAAATATTTTTATTGCAGTTTTGGATTCTACATACCTTGAAACGTAAACCATCAAATTTTGAGGGGGGGTAAGAATTTTTTTTTTCATGCTCGATTCCAATGGTTCATTATTGAAAATAATAAACCAAAAGGGGAACAAAAAGCACCAATCACTAATCCAGAATTGTTGAGACTTTTTTCCGTGGAACGATGCACAGTGGATGCATAGGTGATTTCTATCCCATTTGTTGGCCTATGTATAATTGCTGAGTAAAGCAGGGTTCATATGGAGTGCAGAAACGCGTGATGTGGCCGGCTTAAAGCAACCTGATTGGCTGTTGGTAAAGAGGGAGGGTTGCTTTACCGTTTCCGAATTACGTGTTTCCGCACTCCATACGAACCCTGCTTAATAATGATGAGGTGAGGACCCCCCCATATCAGCTGAGCCCAGAAGCTAATTTCTTTCTTAATTGACCTACGGGGCTGAAATTGAAAAATGGAGCCTCTGTAGGACTGCTGCAAGGACTGCTGAGTAATAATGACGAGTTGAGGACCCACCCTAATCAGCTGGGTGAGCCCAGAAGGTAAATGAAATATATAATTTTCTTTCGTGGTATTTATATAATTTTCTTTCATGTTTGACTTATGGGACTGAAATTCGAAATGGAGCCTGTAGAAATGATGAGTAATGCAATTACCTACGTCGCGGCTCCTACTTGTGTCCCAGCGTGTACCTATTTCTAACTTCTTTACCCGATATCTTCTGATTGTGGCAGCTGCGGGCGTCCAAGATGGTGAAGTTGCGGCTTAAGAACACCAATAATAGTTTGTGATAGATTCGCATCCCCTGAGCCAGTTCGCACAGGTCTTCAGGGATCTAGGGTCCCCCCACTCGACGATCCTACTCCCCACCCGTTCGCCCCGCCACCCTAACATGGAAACGCACAGGATCTTCTATTCCCCTCCCCCTCAGTATCATGTGTTTTCCTTCTCCTCTCGAATTTCGTTGTACCTACTAGGCTACTAGGTAAGTAGGTGATGTTTGTATTTAAAATTTTGAATATTGGTTGCACCATGAGCCTGCCATTCTGTAGAAATCATGAAACTGAACAACTTAATAAAACGCTGCAAAGTCCTTGTCACATGGGTTTATTATTCTACTGGACATACCTACAGAAATATTGGCTGTTCATTTATTGTTTATTTCAGGTGAAATAATTTAAATAGCTATTTCTGATAGTTTCCACCATTTTTGGCCTCTAAAACACGAATTAGGTACGCTCCTTTTTTTTCAATTTATCTTTGATAATTGCTTGTGCCATTTAATCGTCTTGATCCACGTGTTGATACTTTTTTTAGTGTTATTCTTCAAATTGATGGTGATTTCAGACGATTTCCCTGGTTTTTGACTCATAAAAAATCAATTTTGGGAGCTGAACATCTGGTACAACCTCGATTTTCCACTCTTTGGTCAAAATCGACTTCATATTCGGTCTTCTCGTCCCCAAAAACATGAAAAACGATACCTCAAAAGCTCATTTTACTAACATGTTGCTAAAACGCAAAAAGTACCTATTACACTACAAGTACACACATTTTCACTCATAACTCCCCTGGGTATATTCCGATCGGGCTGAAAAGTTTCGGGACACAACTAGGGCCCAAATGGAGCATGTGTGCGAAAGAACGAATTTTTTAGGCCAAAAATGAAGCCTGTACACGTGATACGGCGGACGGCGGACGGCGGACGGACATTGCATTTTTTGAATCTACGCACCTTGAAACGGAAAAGAAAAAATTTTGAGGGGGTTTTATAAAAATTTTTTGCTGAGCGAATACATAGGTGTATTATTCACAGAATAATAAACCAAAATGAACTTCAAATTCATGATTTCTTCTACATTCTCAGTTCTTAGCTATCATACAACAGACCATTTAAAAAGAATTTGGTAACTATTATACCAATCGTAATGGTACTAATACTAGAAGAGGTATGTTTTAAAGAATATTTACCTTAATTTTTGGTGACATCACAGACATTTTTGGTTTATTATTTTCAATAATGAACCATTGGAATCGAGCATGAAAAAAAAATTCTTACCCCCCCCCCCCCCCCCTCAAAATTTGATGGTTTACGTTTCAAGGTATGTAGAATCCAAAACTGCAATAAAAATATTTCTGTCTGTCCGCCGTACGCCGTACGGGCCACTTTTCTTAGTTACCATGAAAAAAAATTGATGAAATTCGGGTTATAGGTTCCGTTCGGCGTCTAGTTGGTCCTCGAAGCTCGACGTTACTGTGAGTCATCTCTAAGGGGTTCAAAATAGGGGTTGAAATTTTCAAAACGCCTATACCATTTTTTTACGTAAATATTTTTACGGTTTTAAATAGTTCTTGAACTTGCGAGTTTTTTAAGACCATCCGGAGCATCGTACGTCCAGCCGTTCGTTCACAGTAAGGCCCCGAAGTTTGCACCGACAGGCATTTTCGACTCCAGTGTGAATGAAATTGTATACAATTCAAACCAAATCTCGTAACCAGAGACGCGCCCACAATAGGAATTTGTGAATACGGCCAATCATTGGTAGGGATCACCTGATTATATTGGCGGAGTATGAAGTCGAGTTGGTTGTTCTGTGATATTATTTAATTTGAAAAATGATGGCTCTTTTGGAGTTTGTTGGTAGGTAGTGAAACTTGAACAAACGTTGAAGTATTATTGATGGGTAAATTATTACTACGGTAAATCATTACTCAACGGTAAATTATTACACAACGGTTCATTATACCATCTACGTAGAAGGGGCTGGAGTTTGTAGGTAGGTACTTTTGCAACTTTTTTCACTCCTCATCAACAATTTCTTTTCAGAACTTCATTATGTGTGTTTCTTTTTGTTACGTACCTACTGTTTGTCATCGGCAGAATTATTTTAGCAACATTTAACTCGTGATTTAGGTAGGTACCTAGTAACGAGTACGGGGTTAGGTACTAACCTACGGAGGGTCTGCGATCTACATAATATGTATATAATAGAATAGTACATATCATATTATATAGAAGGGTTATCTATACATAGAGCTGTGATCTGTAACAGGAGGGTATTCTATACAAAATAATCAACCGTTGTTTACTTTTGCTTCCTCACCACCGAAGGTAGGGAAGCCTTGGATTCGTCCAAAATGAAAATTCCCACTACCATTTGCGTTTCAGAAATCAAGGAACTTTCTTGGTTCCGTGTCTGTCTGTCAATCCGTCTGTGTGTCTGTCTCCTTTAAGAAAAGTGTAAAGTACGCCGTACGGCGGACGGACAGAAATTTTTTTATTGCATTTTCGGATTCTACATACCTTGAAACGGAAACCATAAAATTTTGAGGGGGGGGGGGTATTTTTTATTTTTTTCCATGCTTGATTCCAACGGTTCATTATTGAAAATAATAAACCAGAATGCGAATTTGGTAGGTATTTAACAAAATGCGATAACTTCGTAGTTAGTTGATCGTTATGAGGGGTTGAAGACCTCGGATCTGGGGAAACATGGGAGAACACTATTACGCCTGAAGCGACGGAGATATATGAATTCACAATGAGACCGTCCCACATCACATATCGCTCCTTTGATACATAGGAACGAGTGAGGAGGTAAGCTTGGGACTCACCTATTGTGCGTCGTAAAGGATATTGGTATGACCCAAATGGCCTCCCAGAACGTTGAACTACCCAACCTCGAGTGAGTTTCCAGGTGAACATTAGAGCAAAGAAGTCGAGCGTGTTGTGGACCCATCCATCTTAGGGGTTTCCGGAGATTTCCAGTCAATTCCGTTCAAACTGACGATGTCTGCTGGTTGTTGATGATGGTGAGGGTTGGGGGAGGGGGGTATCCAACTCTCAACTGCCACAACGCGAAAAGTTTCTTTTTGTTGGTATGAAAGATAAACAAAGAAATTCGGGATGGAGAGAACGAACATAGGGTGTGTTCGGACTAGAGCAGTGATTTCCAACCTGTAATGGGCAGAGGTTAACACCACCGCGCAACTCTCAACTTGTTATTGTGGTTTTATAATGGTTAATCAGTAAACTAACCATTTTGTTAACACCTGAATCGTGTTTGGCCTCTCCTTGCATTATAGCGGAAACCATCCAAGAGTTGGTTGGTGGCGTTTGGTTTTGGTGGAGTCACCAAAACCAAACGCATTTTCTCGTTGGAACACAAGAGTTTCTAAATCTTGCAAAATGGGGACGACAACTAAAAGGCTGAAGATCAACATGAACATGATACTCTACTCCCGAGTTGGACGAACCCCCAAGGATTGTCGAAAACAATTTTCAACCAGTGCTGGGGAAAGTATTTTCAATAACCATGCAATACTCCACAATGATTTTTCCAACAATACCTATACTTTTCCCCACACAGTGTGTTATTATTTCCTTCCCTCAACCTGTACTCCAGCCGGTTAACCATCACGCGTTCAAAAAACTTGGTAGGTATACATTACGACGTCGAAAACATTAAAACCTGTCTAAAGTTTAGTGTCTGCAGGAACGGAGCTGCAAGTAGGGTTGTCGTTGGCCGTTCCCACTCCTTGAGAGATTTCCCAGCAATGATAGCAGACACGTGAGCCAACTATCGTCCACTTTACTCCAAAACGCTGCCCCAATATCGACCCGCTTGGGTTTTGACCTCAATCTCAACTTCTTTTTCGCGATGGACACTGATGAATTGATTAAAAGAGTGAGCTTTTCGCTGGAATCTCCGTGCAGTGGATGACCAGCCTTGTTAGTGATATTTTCCATTCCTCCCGTTGAAGGGTTCATGATCCATGCAGTGCCCCAAGATCTCAACCTCCCTATTTCACCGGAAATGGTACCCTCGGAGGTCGAGTCGTGATGACCATTGCTTACTTCGATAGAGGTAAAGCAGCTAAAGAGGTAGTGTCAGGAACAGACACTAACCTAAAAAACCAGTCATGCAGCATGACTTAATGAGCGAATTTTCAAAGAAATATTCGAATTAATGGCTATGGTTTTGAATAAAGGAAAACTTCTTCCTCCTACTGTTAGTACCTAAATTGAATAATTTGAAATAGATTTTTTCTTTCGTCTTCCTTCTAGTAATACGTGGGCCGGTACTTGTCTATCTATGAAGGTATCATAACAATTATATGTCAAATGGGAAATTCAAGGAGTTGTACTAATCGTTTGCCTCCCCCTTTTTTGCTTCGAACTCTCGTCTTCAATTAATACTTCTCACATTTTTCAATCTGACCACTCTAAGGGGGTGGGGGGGGGGGGTAAGAGTTTAAAGATTATCCTAGTTTTGGGTAATTTTTGCGCACTTTAAATGCTCTAATTTAAGAACGGATTTAGATATCTAAAATCCGATTTCACCATCGTGTTCAGCGTGCAAAAACCTTTGAAATGAGGGGTCACTTGTTAGAAAATAACATTTTGGGGATTTTTGGGTAATTTTTGCGCACTTTAAATGCTCTAATTTGAGAACGGATCAAGATATCTAAAATCCGATTCCACCATCGTGTTCAGCGTGCAATAACCTTTAAAATGAGGGGTCACTTGTTGGAAAATAACATTTTGGGGATTTTTGGGTAATTTTTGCGCACTTTAAATGCGCCAAAACCCTCCTTAGAGTAGGCCAATTTCGCCCATCTTCGAACTTAGCCTTTCGATTGCCAAGATAGATTTTTTGTGCAAATTTGAGCTGTTTATCTCAATTCTATCGAGAGTTATCGTCTGGAGTGACACATATATATATATATATACATATAAAAAAGTGTTAAATTTCAGGAATCGTTTTAGAATGGTCTGAAACGGATTTCTATGAAGAAAATTTCCAAAAATTTATATTATTTAAATTTCGAAGCCATTGCAATAGCTTCATTTTCTTTGAAAATTCGCTAAAAGAGTGTAGGTAGGTACTAAAAAACTTGCAGTCATTCATCATGACCATATGAGCGAATTTTCAAAATATCGTCCTTCAACACTATTGATGATTAGTAGCAATTTATGCTGATTTTTTCTCCAGTTTTACTAATTACAATCAATTTTTGGACCCACAAAACTCAACCTATATATACTTGGGTATAGGTACTTATATATTTTGGTGATATAATAAGAGACATTACGACCAGAGTACGTCTGGTCATCTCAGGCTTTATCCTTGTTGTAGAACAACCGAGTTTTAATCGTAACAATAGGTTATAAGGAGTAGGTTACAGATGGGAGTTGGGAAGGTGTGGAAAGGGCGGTTACAGGTTATCTCACCCTTTTAAAACTATCTCGCAGGAAGGGCCGGCTGGCACGCCAAGGGCATTTCAATCTTTGGAAAGGGCAGTTGGCTCGGCAAGAGTAGGGGACTGGTGTTCAGCAGGGCACCACTACCTAGACTGTGTAGCAGTGGTACCTATACTCAACCCGGGGTGTGAACATACACTAGTGGGTCCGCTGACCTCACGCAATTTGTAAAAAAGGCTCAAATTCTGCCTGTGCGCCACACCCAATAATAGCCAGTGGCGTAGCCGGGGGGGGGGGGGGAGGGGGGGTTGGATTGGATCGAAAACAAATACTTAATTTGTCACAAATTAATATTAAATTTTCAAGAATGATAACAAAAAGTATCAGAAACAAATGCGACAAAAACATATAAAACTGTAAATCAAACATGAATAAACAGTTTAATAATATACTACATTTATTTGGTCACAAAAGAGCAATGCCATGGCCTTTGTGAATATTTTCCGAGCAAGTAGGAGAGGTGGGTTGGATGGGGCGGGATGTGTTGTGTACCCCCGAATCCCTATCCCTACTTCCCTACTATATTATAAAAACGGATCTCTGTGTGTCTGTCTTTCTATGCACGGCCAAACGGCTCGACGGATATCGACCAAATTTGGCACGAATATCCAGTAGGCTCCCAAGTTGTGCAACGTCGCATTTTTAATTCCCTGACCATAGCGGAACTATGGTCGACCATGGTCAACTCCTGAATGGCTTGACGGATATCGACAAAATTTGGCGCGAATATCCAGTAGGCTCCCAAGTTGTGCAACGTCGCATTTTTAATTCCCTGACCATAGCGGAACTATGGTCGACCATGGTCAACTCCTGAATGGCTTGACGGATATCGACCAAATTTGGCACGAGTATCCAGTAGGCTCCCAAGTTGTGCAACGTCGCATTTTTAATTCCCTGACCATAGCGGAACTATGGTCGACCATGGTCAACTCCTGAATGGCTTGACGGATATCGACAAAATTTGGCGCGAATATCCAGTAGGCTCCCAAGTTGTGCAACGTCGCATTTTTAATTCCCTCACCATAGCGGAACTATGGTCGACCATGGTCAACTCCTGAATGGCTTGACGGATATCGACCAAATTTGGCACGAATATCCAGTAGGCTCCCAAGTTGTGCAACGTCGCATTTTTAATTCCCTCACCATAGCGGAACTATGGTCGACCATGGTCAACTCCTGAATGGCTTGACGGATATCGACCAAATTTGGCACGAGTATCCAGTAGGCTCCCAAGTTGTGCAACGTCGCATTTTTAATTCCCTGACCATAGCGGAACTATGGTCGACCATGGTCAACTCCTGAATGGCTTGACGGATATCGACAAAATTTGGCGCGAATATCCAGTAGGCTCCCAAGTTGTGCAACGTCGCATTTTTAATTCCCTCACCATAGCGGAACTATGGTCGACCATGGTCAACTCCTGAATGGCTTGACGGATATCGACCAAATTTGGCACGAATATCCAGTAGGCTCCCAAGTTGTGCAACGTCGCATTTTTAATTCCCTCACCATAGCGGAACTATGGTCGACCATGGTCAACTCCTGAATGGCTTGACGGATATCGACCAAATTTGGCACGAGTATCCAGTAGGCTCCCAAGTTGTGCAACGTCGCATTTTTAATTCCCTGACCATAGCGGAACTATGGTCGACCATGGTCAACTCCTGAATGGCTTGACGGATATCGACAAAATTTGGCGCGAATATCCAGTAGGCTCCCAAGTTGTGCAACGTCGCATTTTTAATTCCCTGACCATAGCGGAACTATGGTCGACCATGGTCAACTCCTGAATGGCTTGACGGATATCGACCAAATTTGGCACGAATATCCAGTAGGCTCCCAAGTTGTGCAACGTCGCATTTTTAATACTCTGACCATAGCGGAACTATGGTCGACCATGGTCAACTCCTGAATGGCTTGACGGATATCGACCAAATTTGGCACGAATATCCAGTAGGCTCCCAAGTTGTGCAACGTCGCATTTTTAATTCCCTGACCATAGCGGAACTATGGTCGACCATGGTCAACTTCGTTAATTGAAATGGTAACCCCTATTTTTTATCGCGTATTCGTAATCTACGTGAAATTCTATCTACGATCGACCCTTCGGACTACCCCCGCGGTCGACCTTAGCGCATCCATGGGCCCCTCCATGGTCGAATCCCGAATTGCTCAACGGATATCGACCAAATTTGGCACGAATATCCGGTAGCCTCCTAAGTTGAACGTAGGCGCATTTTTAATTCCCTGATCATAGCGGAAATATGGTCGACCATGGTCAACTCCTGAATGGCTCGACGGATATCGACCAAATTTGGCACCAATATCCAGTGGGCTCCCAAGTTGTGCAACGTCGGAATTAAGTACGATACTGCGTACAGCGAATCTCGGATAGCGAGCGAAGCGAGCGGTCATGCTAGTTCCCTATAAAGGTCGTTTCACACTCGACCGGCCCGAACAGTGCAAAGTACCAGTCGTTTGGGAAGTGAGAACTGAGCATAATATGCTAATGAATGAATATAATAATGAATATAATAATGTATAATAATGTAAGATCTAATATAAAATATACACATATATATCTTACCAGTTGTTTGACATTCCTCTCCAATTTTATTGCAGATGTTTTCTTGAAATCAGTGCCCATGTATTTTTGATTGGCGAGATCGTAGGGCGGGGGATAATTATGCCCCCACTACCTCAATAACTTTTTCATCACCCATAATAACAGCGTAATGATACCGAACCTCAAAACTGATAAAGAACCTCAAAACCTCACGAAAATGAAAACGCTGCTAAGTCGTTGTCACATGGGTTTATTATTCTACTGGACATAACTACAGAAATGTTGGCTGTTCATTTATTGTTTCTTTCACGTGAAATAATTCTAATGGCTATTTCTCATGGTTTCAACCAATTTTGGCCCCCAAAACACGAATTAGGTAGGCTCCTTTTTTTTCCAAATTATCTTTGATCATTGGTAGTGCCATTTAATCGTCTTGATCCACGTGTTAAAACTTTTTCTAGTGTTATTATGCAAACTGATAGTGATTTCAGACGATTTCCCAGGTTTTTGACTCACGAAAAATCAATTTTGGGAGCTGAACATTTGGTGGAACCTCAATTTTCCACTCTTTGGTCAAAATCGACTTCATGTTCGGTCTTCTCGTCCCAAAAACATGGAAAACGATACCTCAAAGGCTCATGTTACCAACATGTTGGTAAAACGCAAAAAGTACCTATTTTTACACACATTTTCGCTCATAACACTCCTGGGTATATTCCGATCGGGCTGCAAAGTTTCGGGACACAACTAGGGCCCAAATGGAGCAGGTGTGCGAAAGAACGAATTTTTTAGACCGAAAATGAAGCCGGTACACGTGACACGGCGTACGGCGGACGGGCATTGCATTTTTGGAATATACGCACCTTGAAACTGAGAAGAAAAAATATTGAGGGGGTGCTTTAACAATTTTTTGCTGAGCGAATACATAGGTTTATTATTCACAGAATAATAAACAAAACAGGCAACTTCCTTCATAAGATATGAATTTTGGGAGCTAACGTTCATTACAACTCAATCCTTCGCACTCTTTGGTCAAAATCAACTTCATATTCGGTCTTCTCGCCCTAACAAACATGGAAAACGATACCTCACAAGCGTTCACAAAACCATTAACAAATCTCGAAAACCCCTATTTTAACCCCCCCCCCCCCCACCACCAATAACACCCCTGGGTGTATTCCGATCTGGCTGACGAGCTTCGGAGCACACCTAGGGCCCAAATGTGTTCCAAAATTAAGACCCAAACTGTGTGCGTAAGAACGACGATTTTACACGAAAATTTAACGTAAATTTAAGGCTGAAACTTCGTTAGAACCTCAATTTTCCACTCTTAAGGTCAAAATCGACTTCATATTCGGACTTCTCGTCCTAAAAAAAAAAAAAAAACATGGAAAACCATGTCACAAGCTCATGTTACTAAAACTAAATCTACGCACCTTGAAAGGTAAAAGAAAAAATTTTGAGGGGGTGTTATAGAATTTTTTTGATGAGCGAATACCTACGTATTCGCTCATCCCTCCCCCTCAAAATTTTAATAATAAACCAAAATGACGGCCGTCAAAACCAGCACGGCATTGTCGCCAAGAAACTTCGAGATGACGGGCTCGGTGACGGCGAGCAAATTTTTGGGCGCCTGAACGTTGACGCGCCGGGTTAGTGGAAACACCTCCCTTCAAACACTGAGAAGAATAAAATATTTTACGCCGCGCCGGCGACGTTCGTGACGGTGACGGGTCGGCCTTGTAACGGTCCGGTCCAAAGCGACTGGCTGGGCGCCTGACCACGGCGCATGTAAGGGGTGAAAAATGCTTTAAGTTTTGTTTATGATTTCTGCATTGACAATATATATATTATTTGTTTCACAATCAAATGTAAATAAAAACATTGTTGCCAAATAAATATGTTTTATTTCATCGGTTTATCTACCTAACATTACCTGCAGCATTTAGTGCTTTGCCCCCCCCCATTTAAAAATCCTAGCTACGCCACTGATAATAGCTCAATAATTTTCGTACGTTTTATTTATCAATCGCTATAAGGATGATCGATAGAGCTTTGAAAGTTATTCCATTCGATTCAGCATGCTGGAAAACATGAAAAACTATACCAAATACACATTTTCCTGACAGACTGCACCAATGGTGCCAGCTTGGCGCCGTTCTCTGGCACCAAAAGCTATACACACAGGTAGCGAGGATATCCTTATACAACCTCCTCAACCCCTGTTGCATATGACCCCAAGTTAAAAGTTTTTCTCCTGAGGTTCAAACCTGTTATTCCTGTACAAGGTACAGGAACAGGACTACTATCGTTGCACGACTAGAATTTGCCACTCTAACATGAGGCCGGTTGTCCAGCTAGTGATGGAATCTTGCATTGGATTGGAAGTATTTTTGGTAAGTACTTATACTATTACTGGTGGGGGGGGGGGAGAGACACCACTCATACTATCAATGATCAGAAGGTATAATTCACCTTCATAATGCTCGAACAAAACCACCAACAACTGCTGATTTCCCACACGCATGGGCAGGCGTGTGTGTCCTTGTGAGGTGGCTAGGGTATCCACAATTTGATAAAATGTGTTTAATCACCTGGGTCTTACAGATGAAAGGGGAGATTAAACAGGCCTATGACTGAGGAGAGTTAGCGTACTTACCTGTGATTTGGCTAAAACTTTCAGGGAGAAACAGAGGGTTGACTGCGTCCATCTAAATATAAACATTAGAGGAAAATCGGAGGAAGAAAAAACTATCCTCTGGGTGGAGGTATTAGAGGAGGGTTGTGACGTCATTACCATGACGTAATGGGTGGCGTGACCTGTGCAGGATCACGCGATGTCAGATAGATGACCAGAAGGTTTGATGTTATCGAAGTGAAACCTCCTGCTTAGGAGTGAGGGTGCAGGGGGTGATAAGAACTGCCAAGATGTTGTAAAAGAGTTGTGGAAGGGGGCGTGGACAAGAGCTAAGGGATAGTTTCATTGGTGGAGAGGTTAGTGGAGGGGAAGGTTTATGGAGGGGAGCTAGACAGCCCTGTTTCCTAAGACATGCCATCCTAATCTGATGGTTCAATATTTTCTGCACTTGAGCTCACGACATTGTAATTCACTGCAGTTGTTGAAAACAGTGTTGTGATTCCAGAAATATGTGCCATTGATCTCAGCCCCCATCCCGGCAGTGCGATAGAAAAAATTATTATTATTCTAAATAATAAACCAAAACCCCTTCGAAAGAAATTTCAAGCTCCCTGCCAAACAGCGTTGAAAGAAACAGAGAAACGGTGGGAAGGGGGGGGGGGGGTTCTATATTTATGCACATCCAAGGGCGAGGTGTGCAGCATTAGCGAGCATGCTACTTTGGTGGGCGAAATGGATATCAATCCTTTTTGCGGCAGAGGAGAGTTTTTTGGCGGGTCACTTTTGGACACTTAGGTGCTTAAATTTCTGTAGGAGTCATTAAGGAATGTCAAATTAAGTTACCGATGTACATCCAAGGTAGGAAGGATAACCGTTAATAACCGTCTGTAGTTCACTTTGTTTCTGTGATAAGTGGGGGTGTAGGTACAAGTTACCTACGATTTATTGTGATTGAGGCATATTTACTATTCTTGAGTTCCTAACAATAAATGGTTTTAGTATGTAAATACCTATCGAGTCTGCATTTGGGGTAGTACCTACAATTTAGACTTTAATTGGAACAATTTTTGGTTTATTATTCTGTGAATAATACACCTACCATGTATTCGCTCAGCAAAAAAATTTTATAAGACCCCCTCAAAATTTTATCTTTTCCGTTTCAAGGTGCGTAGATTCCAAAAATGCAATGTCCGTCCGCCGTACGCCGTATCACGTGTACCTACAGGCTTCATTTTAGGTCTAAAAAAATCAGTCATGCAGCATGACTTAATGAGCGAATTTTCAAAGAAATATTCGAATTAATGGCTATGGTTTTGAATAAAGGAAAACTTCGGTCTAAAATTTGGTTTTCTATGTATATTCTCTTCGTATTTATTTTAATTTGTACGTTTTGTCCATCCTGATTCTACCGTTTGATTATTACGTAATTGTACTAAGTGCTTATTTATTTGATCGCTGTGGGTAAATTCAAGGAGTTGTACTAATCGTTTGCCTCCCCCTTTTTTGCTTCGAACTCTCGTCTTCAATTAATACTTCTCACATTTTTCAATCTGACCACTCTAAGGGGGTGGGGGTAAGAGTTTAAAGATTATCCTAGTTTTGGGTAATTTTTGCGCACTTTAAATGCTCTAATTTAAGAACGGATTTAGATATCTAAAATCCGATTTCACCATCGTGTTCAGCGTGCAAAAACCTTTAAAATGAGGGGTCACTTGTTAGAAAATAACATTTTGGGGATTTTTGGGTAATTTTTGCGCACTTTAAATGCTCTAATTTGAGAACGGATCAAGATATCTAAAATCCGATTCCACCATCGTGTTCAGCGTGCAAAAACCTTTAAAATGAGGGGTCACTTGTTGGAAAATAACATTTTGGGGATTTTTGGGTAATTTTTGCGCACTTTAAATGCTCTAATTTGAGAACGGATCAAGATATCTAAAATCCGATTCCACCATCGTGTTCAGCGTGCAAAAACCTTTAAAATGAGGGGTCACTTGTTAGAAAATAACATTTTGGGGATTTTTAGGTAATTTTTGCGCACTTTAAATGCTCTAATTTGAGAACGGATCAAGATATCTAAAATCCGATTCCACCATCGTGTTCAGCGTGCAAAAACCTTTAAAATGAGGGGTCACTTGTTGGAAAATAACATTTTGGGGATTTTTGGGTAATTTTTGCGCACTTTAAATGCGCCAAAACCCTCCTTAGAGTAGGCCAATTTCGCCCATCTTCGAACTTAGCCTTTCGATTGCCAAGATAGATTTTTTGTGCAAATTTGAGCTGTTTATCTCAATTCTATCGAGAGTTATCGTCTGGAGTGACACATATATAAATAAATATATATATATATACATATAAAAAAGTGTTAAATTTCAGGAATCGTTTTAGAATGGTCTGAAACGGATTTCTATGAAGAAAATTTCCAAAAATTTATATTATTTAAATTTCGAAGCCATTGCAATAGCTTCATTTTCTTTGAAAATTCGCTAAAAAGTCGTTCTTTCGCACACACGCTCCATTTGGGTCCTAGTTGTGTCCCGAAACTTTTCAGCCCGATCGGAATTTATACCCAGGGGTGTTATGAGTGAAAATGTGTGTAAAAACGTCGAGCTTCGAGGACCAACTAGACAGCGAACGGAACCTATAACCCAACCCGAATTTCATCAATTTTGTTTCATGGTAACTAAGAAAAGTGGCCCGTACGGCGTACGGCGGACAGACAGAAATATTTTTATTGCAGTTTTGGATTCTACATATACCTTGAAACGTAAACCATCAAATTTTGAGGGGGGGTAAGAATTTTTTTTTTCATGCTCGATTCCAATGGTTCATTATTGAAAATAATAAACCAAAATAGGTACTTTTTGCGTTTTAGCAACATGCTGGTAAAGGCCGCTCCACACATGCGGTACTCGCCAAGTACCGAGTCGATACTTGCCGATTTCCTAGTAGTGTGGATGGGTTACTCAGTACTCGCCGAGTCACGAGTAGGTAACTGTACTTGGGGAGGCTCCGTCCAGTGTCGGTTTTTCCCCGCTTCAAAGGAGACAAGTACGCGCCAAGTAGCGAGTAACTCCCCCGCTCCACACATGCGGGTCGCAACCTGGGGCCGATGGTCGAGGTATTTTTCTGTGAATCACATCACCCTCTGTCCCTTCACTGTCTAGTAGTGATCCACATAGTTAGTTCTCTTTAGGGATGGGTATCGATGAAGAAAACATCGATGTTTGCACATCGATGTTTTTTCCTCAAGAAACATCGATGTCTAAAAAACATCGGAGAAAAAATATCGATGTTTCGATACATCGAAACATCAATGTTTTTTTTTTTAATTGGTATTATTTTAATTTTTCAACACAATATAATTCTCAAATGAAACCAACTGCGACCCAGGCGACTGTTAATTCCATAGTAAATTACAATTATAATTAAAAAAATAAAGTAAAGTGATAAAATAAAATAATAATAATAATAATGAATAAACATTTTAAGATTTGATTGGGGGGGTTAGATTTTTTTTCAATACAGGAAACCAGGTTTTATTATTAGAAATAATATATGTCAATTTAGGAAGCAAACAAATCACTTAAGACTAACGGTATTACGACTTCCAGAAGCGGTCGTCTGCCTGATGGAAAAAAAAAAGTTCTGATGCGAGTTCCTTTGAGAGGCGATTTTTTATTAATTAAACCTGCTTGAGAAAATAGCTTAGATTTTAAAGAGATTTTATTAATTTATTTGATTTTATTTTATTAATTCGTCGTCCATCATTTACCTTGGCTCGCGAGTGACTCGCCTCTTTCCCGAGGCGAGTCTTGCGCGGGACGATCCACGAATGTGTGGAGCAAGGAGCTCGTCACTCGCCAAGTAACTTGGCGAGTCACCGAGTTACTCGGTACTTGGCAAGTACCGCATGTGTGGAGCCGCCTTAATATGAGCTTCTGGGATATCGTTTTCCATGTTTTTGGGGACGAAAAGACCGAATATGAAGTCGATTTTGACCAGAGTGAAAAATTGAGTTCTACCAGATGTTCAGCTCCCAGAATTGATTTTTTATGAGTGAAAAAACTGGGAAATCGTCTGAAATCACCATCATTTGTATAATAACACTGGAAACAGTGCCAACACGTGGATCAATACGGTTAAATGGCACTACCAATGATCAAAGATAGTTAAAAAAAAATTAAAAAAATAAATAAAAAGAGCGTACCTACCTAATTTGTGTTTTAGGGGTCAAAATTAATGAAATTAATGGAAACCATCAGAAATAGCTATTTCGATTATTACGCATGAAAGAAACAATAAATGAACAGCCAACATTTCTGTAGTATGTCCAGTAGAATAATAAACCCATGTGACAAGGACTTTGCAGCGTTTTTTTTTAAGAAATAAATTGTTACCTTATTAAGTAGGTAATAATGAAATTAAAAAGAAAAAACGCTGCAAATCCCTGCACAACGGTTTATTATATTGTACAGAATAACCTTCTTTTGCAGATCACAGCTCTCTGTACAGATAACCCGTCTATATAATATGTAAAAGTCTATACATAAAATATCGGCCAAATAAGTACCTACTATTTGAATAAAGGCGGGCGGCCGAGCGCCTTGGCTTCTACTGCAGAACCCAATAGGTCCCCCTCCCGCCTGGGAAAGTGTAGTACATGATATAAGATTCGCCTGCCGGTTCAGCCATGTTCAGCCCTCCTTTTCTTCAGTTACAAAGTTATAATTTTGTTTAACATTTATTCCACATTTCAACGGATCGCATCAGACGATTTCCTTGGGAGCCTTGGCTGGACATTAATTGGTTATTAACGTAAAATATTTCCCCCAAAATTGGCTTGAGTGGGTGCAAGTTGGAGGACCGCCTCCCATCACATCATCTCGTGGCATCTACCGCCCCCGGCCGGGGATTACCTGAGTTGGATCCTGCAACAGGTGAGCGCATTCTTTCTTGCCGATATTATAGCCAATTTTCGAGTATCCTTGTTATTTTCAAACTGCTCACTACTATACCTACTTTCCCTCTTTTCAACGTAAATTTCAATTCTGGTTGTAACTGACTCCCTTTTGCAATTTCAGGGAAGTTATTCCCAAAAAACATTGGTCCTTGGCGAGCCAAATAATTTATTTCAAGTAATTTCAATTAACATCAGTAATAAGGTCAACGTGTTAAAGTTGCGTATTTCTTGGTTTCAAAGCACATGGTTCACTGCTTCAATTAATTCCTGTTGGAACTAGGGATGGCAACGATACATCGATGTTTCTAAACATCGATGGTTCCTGAAAAAACATCGATGTTTTTCCATCGATGTTTCTTTGGCGATGTTTTTGTGCCCTCGATGGTTGGTCACCGATACATCGATACATCGATGTTTCTATTTTTTTTGCCATAGAGTAACGGTGTTTTAATTTTTATTTCGATAGTAAAAGTCAGGGGAAGTTGAACGTTATGGCATCGAAATCTTAGGTACTATATGTAAGGTTATATACCTTTTGAACTTTTGTATTATTAAATTTGCTTTTGTTCTCACCTTTATAAATAAGTTCAACAACATTCGAGAAGTGTTATATTTTTCCAAACCCACTTACTTTTACCTTCTTTATAACCATTAGAATTTTTCATACAAAACATCTCTGTCTCTGATGAGTGTCAACAAAAAAAAAGGTTATTAGTTACTGGACAGAACCTTTCACTGAAATGATGAGCATCATCAGGTTACAACACATAATCGAGATATAATGTGTGTTGTATGTAACCTGATGTTGCTCCTTTTTTAGTGAAATGCATTGTCCAATAATATGAGTAAAACTAAAATGAATAGAAATTTTAAAAAGTAATGTCAACAAGAGTTACATTTTTAAATTTAAAAATTTAGCACCTCAATGAGTTAATATCATGTTTATAGCATCATTAAAGACCATTTTTGAACCGAGGAATTTCTTTTGATGCTTTCAGAATATTTTCTTATGATTAGAAAAAAAGTCAGGGATGGCAAAAAAAATGAACCATCGATGTATCGATGTTCTTTCAAAAAACATCGATGTAGGAAAACCATCGATGGGTTGGTCCGGATGTTTTCTCCCCATCGATTGTTGCTCGGCGATGTCTAGAAACATCGATACATCGATGGTTCATTTTTTTTGCCATCCCTAGTTGGAACACGATGCCGTTGTCTCGAACTCTATTATCCTATCAATAAAGTTGATAGGAACGGGGTGACGCAAAACAAACAGACGGTGATCAAAACAATAGAGCACGACGTAAATTCATCATTATAACTAAGGTGCACCGGGGTAAGTGGAAGTGGGTTTTGCACACAAAAATCTTGATACTACAGTAAAATCTGGTGAAAGCTTTCAAATGAGCTGAATTTTTTACTGAGGCTTGCACTAACCATTCTCTACAAAATGTAAAAGCCGTTTCGCGTTCGTAATAATCCATGACAGCGATATTGAAATTTTCTTTAAAAAATCGTTGCATTCCACTTACCCCAGGGTTTTCCGAATTCAAGGGGTAAGTGGATCACAGAAGTTATTTGCCACAAAATGCGTCTAAAAATGTATGATATGAGTGGGAATGATAGCATATCAAGTAAAACACCAAGAAGAGCCATTGTACATTGATTAAAAAATATATTTTCAATTTGAGAATTAATTCAACATGCTACATGTTGGCAACATGGAATAGTCCACAATTCGTGCAAGTGTCGCCATAAAGAGGTTATTCCGTTTACAGAATGCAGTGAAAAAATCGTCCCCAGGAATACCATCTTTGAAAGGAGTCCGTATTTTATTTACTAGGATATACTGTCCCAATGTCCCAAGAAATTCCTTTTTGGATAAACCAAAACCCCACTTGTTCATGGCCTGAACACTTTTTGTAAATTTTTCCTCCTCCTCTCTTGTGAACACAGTTCTTCTGCCCCCAGTTGTGCTCTTTACACCCCTCTGTTTCTTATATTGTTTGAAAAGCGTAGGGTAGGGAATGCTGAATACTCTTGCAGCTGCAGCCAAAGTTAAGAGCTCCTTTCTAACAGCATCTATAGCTTTTTTCAAGTCTTCTTTCGAGTACGGAGGTGGTGGCCTCTTCTTCTGGTAGTTCCTTACCATTTCTGTTCAGCAAAATAAAATAAAAACAGTAAGTACAAACAGTACAAAACAGTAAGTAAAAACACTAACAAAAATTGCAGCTATTGAAGCTATGAAATGAAAACAAAGGGTAAGTGGATCATGCTGCTCTGACGTATTCCACTTACCCCGAGTTTGGAAATGAATGGGGTAAGTGTATTAAACCAAATTACTCTCAATAAAGTCTGAAAATACCCCCAACGACAATTTCCACACTTAATTAGAGATATAAGCTACCACTTACCACAAAAATCATCCAAACAAATTGATCCTGGCCCACGTTCGGCTCCTCCAACGAAACCGATTACACACTCTGATAAGAGTGAAAAAAACATGTCTCAGGAAAATCACTGCAGCTAACTCCAGAGACATCAGCTGTGAGTTTCATGCCTTGTGGCCACTTTTTGAATAGTCAAATGAAGCAATGACGGCACTTTGACCTACATCCTTACACTTTTGGACCAGTAGGTACCAATTATTCCACTTACCCCGAAAATCCACTTGCCCCGGTACACCTTACCTAAATATAACACGAGTCCGATTCATTTGGTAGCTCATTCCTTATCCAATAACAGCTCGATTTGCGTTTCCACTCAAATAATCTTATTTTTTGCTATATACCTTCCTGCCTGTGCCTACTAAATTCACTAGAAATTATGGCTAATGAGAAAAATGACACCAGTGGTGTTGAGGACGGAAAGTGCGAGAACCTGACGAAGCTTAGTGCCTAGCCTACTGTTCTATGATGCGGGAGGCAGCTTTCGCTCAACTTCAAAATGCTTTCGACTCCAGTAAAGCCACAGGAGCAGGATCGTTATCACAATTCCTAGCACGATGTTGTGAATTGAACGATATTCGAGATCGCTTTTATCAGTGTTGTGTTTCTTGGTAGAATAATAATAATGCACACGTTGAATTGAATGGATTCTAATTGCTATAAACTCGGGAAACATACAACGCACATTCACAATCGTAGTTTGGTTGATATCGAAGTAGTGAAGTGACTGACTTGAGACGATGCCTACGAATCGATTGATTGGTCTCGATATCAGGTTGTGAAACATAACACTCTCCCACTCCTAATTTGAATCGACAAGTAGTGAAAATTATTGAATAAAATAGCTGAATTTGGCTTAGATTGACATGGAATCGAAATTTACAAAATGTTTGACTTGAATTAATAAAAATGTATGAATTTGACTTAGATTGACATGGAATCAAAATTTACAAATTGCTTGACTTGAATTAATAAAAATGTAGATAGGAGATATAAGCTTGAAAATGAACAGTAGATAGATCAATTAATGTTAGGTTACATAGTCTTTAAGTTTCATGGGGGCTTGACGGTTCCTTGTTGACCGTCTGAGTTCTGAGGCAGTTTCAGTCGATGTGGTCGGTGTGGATGATCAGGAGTCTGTGGCTGATAGGCAGGTAGCTCAATATTGTTCTCTGGTTGGCTACGTGCAGGTAATATGGTCAAGTCGAAGTCAGGAAGGTACAATTTTGGTCCATTGGAGTTTTCTGGGCAGTATTGTTCCTCTGATTGACATTCAGGAGGACGTGCAGGTTGTTGAATTTCGACTTGTGTGTGGCGCAGTTGATTCGCATGTCGTTTCATGCGATACCCTGTCTCCAACTGTACTTCATAGTGAAGATTACCAAATTTCTTGATTATATCTGTGGGACACTTGAGAACGTTTACATGTAGTAGTTCCTCGAACTACCCTTCGAGGAACTACTACATGTAAACGTTCTCAAGTGTCCCACTAGATATAATTAGGAATGAACTTCACAAGTTCGTTTATTCATCAATTATTTTTCCGAATTTCCAGATATTTTTGTTGTTGCAGTACCATCTTGCTTGGATAGAGTCGCCAACTTGGAACGTTCTTGTTTCGGGGAGGTTGAATGAGACACGCTTCTTTGCTGGAGTAGGTTTGAACGCATCCAATTGAGATCTTATGTTGCGATTCAGGTAGAGTTCCGCCGGAGTTTTCCCTGAGGATAAGGGAGTACATCGATACCGGAATAAAATCTCCCTTACTTTCTCATGGATCGAGCCCGCTGAATCCTGCAACATTTTCAATTTTGATTTTAGTGTTTGAATGTAACGTTCCGCGAGGCCGTTCGTCGCTGGATGGCCCGGTGCAATAAATTTCTGTAAAATTCCATTCTTTTCACAGGACTTGAAATGTTCGCTCTGGAAGATGGTTGCATTGTTGGATACCATTATTTCTGGGAAACCGGAGCTTGGAGCTTGAGAACATGTCGAGAAGTTGATCAATTGTAGAATCTGTACGAGGCGCTTCTTTTGATGTCAGCCCATTTTGAATGAGCATCCACCTGGACAAGAAAATAGTGGTTTAGAAAGGGCCCAGCGTAGTCGATATGTACTCGCTCAAAGTTTTTTGAAGGTTGGTCCCATTGGTGGGGTGAAACTTCGGCAGGGCTTTTCTGGGCGAGAGCGCACTCCCTACAACTTTTTACCGTTCGTTCGATGTCTTTGTCGATGGCTTTCCAGTAGCAATGTCGTCGGGCTAGCTGTTTCATTTTTACAATGCCGACGTGAGTCCGGTGAAGAACCGGCTCTTGTAGAACTTTATCTTGAAGGCTAGCAGGGATTACTATCCTGTCATTTTTGAAAATAATTCCTTTTGATGTTGTGTATTCAGGGTCGTTGAGCATCCCGGACGTCAGATCTGATAAAATTTTTGAAAGCTCTGGATCCTTAGCAGTTTCAGCTGAGATGGTTCCGCTGGTTACCGCATTTGTGGAAATTTGATTGATCAGTTCTTCATGGAGGCATTCGACTTCAACACTTAAAATTTGATCAGTAGATGGACCAGTGTCTTGAAGGGGCGCACGAGAAAGACAGTCGACGTGAACATGGTCTTCAGCTTTCTTGTGTACAACCTTAAAATCAAATTCTTGCAGGAAGGTTGCATACCTAAGTAGTCTTGAAGAGGTATGTGATGGAAGCTTTGCGTCTGGACTGAATATCCTCGTGAGCAGTTGGTTATCAGTAATTAGAGTGAATTTTCGAGCACACAAATACATATAGAATTTCGAGACGCAGAAGATTATGGCTAAAGCTTCACGGTCCAGTTGACTATAATGCTGTTCAGCATTTGTTAGAGATCTTGAAATAAATGCAATGGGTCTGTCTTCTCCATTGATTAAGTGAGACAAAACACCAGCAATTCCCGTAGGACTAGCATCACAAGCTAATGTGACAGGTAGCGATGGATCGTATGGAGTTAAAACTCTATCACTCAGAATTTCCTGCTTCAATTTTATAAAAGCGGATTCACACTGTCGTGACCACGCCCATTTTCGATCTTTTTGAAGTACCTAAGAGTCGAAGTGGGTAGGTTATGGTTGATGCATCTGGAATAAAACGGATGTAGTACGTAACCATACCCAAGAATCTACGAAGTTCGTCAGGATTTGTTGGTTGTGGCATTTTGGTAATTGCTTCGACTTTTTGAGGGCACTTTGATATTTTATTGTGGCTAACTACATAGCCTAGGTAACGAACTTCTGTTCTGAAAAATGAGCACTTGGATCGATTTACATGTAAGTCGTATTTTTAAAGACATTCCAGACATGCAATTAATCTTCAATGACATTCTTGAAATGATGGCCCATGTATGATAATGTCATAGTAAGACATGGTGCCGGGTAAACCATTCAGAATTTGGTCAATAATTCTATTGAATTCGCTGGGAGCCGTTTTGATTCCACAGGAAAGTCGATTCATGAGGTAAGTTCCCCGATGGGTAGATATTGTTTGTACGGCTTTGCTATCATCATCAACTTTGATGTGAAGATATGCTTTGAATAAATCTAAATGGCAAAAGAATTTCGAATTTCGTAAATTATTTAGAATATCATCGATTTTTCGAATAGGATAATGGGCAGATTTAAGTTGATTGTTTACCGCAATCTTGTAATCCACACACAGACGTAGACTGGAGTCGGGTTTTGGAATGATGACAAGTGATTGGGGAAACGAGATTGTTGACGTTTTCAATAAATCGAGTGTCACAAATGATGCTAACAAATATTTTGTCGATGTCATAGTAGAAGGTAAAAACTTCAAACCTTCGAAGTTGATTCGGGAGCGGGCTTTACTCTCCTTCCAGAACCTGATTACAGATCTGGATCCCCAATCACTTGTTTCGATTTTGGTGATGATTCCAGCTTTTTCCAGGTTGTCGAGTTCCTCATTGACTTTATCCAACAAGGCATATAGAAAACTGCGTTCCTTGGTGAATACTGGTTTTGCATTTTCTCGAAGTTTGAGGGAACACGAGTGTGATGAATTTAAAATTGGCATCACGGTGGTGTGAGGGAAATTGCCCAGGCGGTTATGAGCGAATCACCACCGACGTCTGGGATCTTTTTGGAAGAGGTTTTAGGTGAATTTGCCTAGGCGGTTATGAGCGAATCACCACCGACATCTGGAATCTTTTGAGAGGAGGTAGAGGAGGTTTGCCTAGGCGGTTATGAGCGGATCACCACCGACATCTGGAATTTTTTAGAGGAGAGAGAGAGCAAGGTAGGAGGAGAGAAGAGAGAGCTGGTTAGAGGAAGTGTCGAATGAAGCTAAAGTCGCAGGATCCGGGGTTTTATAGGGAAATGAGTCCTCTCCCTCCAACCCCCTGCTAGGGGTTGGTGGTGGGGCTCCAGGTTGTGTACCCTGGGTCCTGTGGCTTGTCTCCCCACTCGTACCGTTTATTAGCAGAGTTTATCTTTTGCGGTTGAATATTGGCGAGAACTTTAAGTTTGCTAGAGGAGTGATTCCTGGAGGGACTCACGACAGAGGTCCCCCCAGTTTGAGCCAAAATTTGAGGAGAGCTGAGGGCGCAGGGTTACAGGGGCTGACGGCCAAGGCAAACATAAGTATGAGGGGCTGAAGGCGCAAGGTGACAGGGGCTGAGGGCCACGGCAACAGGTTGAGTGCTGAGGGCGTCGTTCTTAACTCTAGGTGAAAGTGGACTTAATATTAAGGGTAGTTACATAAGTAGGTACATGATATTAAGGGTAGTAGTTACATAAGTAGGTACAGGAGTAGTTACATAGATAGGTATTTGAGATACACGAAATGTACAATTATTAGCGAGTAAGATTAGGGATAGGGGTTACAAATAGTGAACAAGATATGTACAATTGTGAGCGAGTAAGATTAGGTTAGGCATTTACAATAGTGAGCGGTATTTACAATATTTACAATTAGATTGGGTTAATTTAAATATATGTACAGTAGTCGATGGTGGGTATTTACAATATTTACACCGTCGGTCGTTATTGACAATGGTTCGTGGTAGGTGGGTTGGGGTTACATTGTGGGGGTACACGGAAATCCGCCGTTCCTTGGGTATGGATAGGGTGTGGGATGTGGATGGATGTAGTTGTGGTATGTGTGAAGTGTGGGGGCGCCTCGTCGATGCGGAAGAACCCCCGATAGGATGAGTAATGGACCTACCGGGAGGGTCTTCCGCTTCGTCGGTGCGCCCGTGCTGTATCCGGATGTTGCGGTGGTGTTGGGGGCGGCCGCGGCGGGGCTGTGAGAGGTGGGATGCTGCGTGTGGATTATTTGGACACAAGCAGCACTCCGCCATCTCATGGCCCCGCCGTGATTGCTCGGGGCGGGGCGGGGTTACTGGGCCGCCGGGACGTGTGGAGAGATGCGGCGCTCCCTCCGTCCGTTGCGTCGCCCGGGCCGTTTTGTCCCGAAGGGAGCTATGGGGGATATCCCCGGCAGTGGGTGAGGTGTTGGGGGTAGTTGGGGGGGGGGGGGGGGTTTGATAGCGGGGGGCTTGAAATTGATGGGTGGTTTGGGGGGGGGGGGGGGGTCGGGATTTGGGGGGGTTGAAATTTAGGGGTGGTTTGGGGGGGTCGGGTTTTGGGGGGTTGAAATGTGTGGGGGAATCTGATTTGAGGGGCGTGGGCCGAAGTGGGGGTGGGGGGGGCATGAGTTCCGCGAGACGGAACTCGTGGAGGATGGAGGACATGAGGGGGTCGGTAGGGATGTAGGGGGGGGTGTACCCCAGTGGCTTGAGCTGTGCGAAATTCGCGCAGAATTTGCCACTGGGGTAACTTCCACTGCCGGGGCCGGGGAGGTAGTCCGGTGATCCTCTGAGGCGTGTAAAAAAGAAGCGGTGATGGGGGCCCGGGCGAGGGGGGTAGGGGGGAGAGTGGGTCCGGGACGAAAACGTCCCGGAGAATCGCCGCCATTTCCGGATCCGTGTCGAAATCCGGAAACGGCGACGGGCAGTGGCGGAACGGGTGATGTGACATCGTGAACGGACGGAGAGAGACTGATAGGGTTTGTTGGTTGCGGAAGTACAGGAGCGGGCTTACAGCGGGCTAACGGGACGGTGTGGGGTTTCCTGTCAATTAACAGGGTCGCGGTGGTTGGTGTGGAGCGGATGACTTGAAAGGGCCCGGCATAAAGGGGTTGAAAAGTTTTATGAATGCCGGGCTCTTTCAGGTACATATGAGTGGCGGTGTAGAACCGTTTGGGATAAGCTGTGTCGTTAACGGGTGTTGAGGTGTGTAGCGGCTCCCTGTTAATTGACGGGTCGCGGTGTGTGAGGAAAATATCGGCTGGTAAGCGGAGGGGGTCTTTAAATGCGTGTTGTGCTGGGCTAGTGTTGTCTGAAGGACGTGCGGAAGTTCTAAGGCTGAGTAATACGTATGGTAGTGTTTTTGTCCATGAGGGGGATGTAGCTGAAGTAGAGATGGCTTGTTTCAGGACCGAGTGCCACCGCTCTATTTTCCCGTTGGATTGAGGATGATAGGGAGTGGTGCGGATTTTTTGGATGCCGAGGGAACGGAGGAGGTCGGAAAATGTGGCTGACTCGAACTGCCTCCCCTGATCGACCGTGACTGTCCGCGGACACCCGTAGCGGGCGATCCAATTCTGTAGGAACGCCGCTGAGACGGCGTCCGCGGTAATATGGGCGAGTGGAATGCACTCGACCCAGTTGGTCGCCCGGTCGATCATGGTGAGGCAGTACTTTTTGCCTTCGGAGGGGGGAAGGGGGCCGATGAGGTCAAGGTGGAGGTGTTCCCACGGCAGGGAGTCGGGGATGTGGGCAGGTGGGACTCGGGGGTGAGCCGAGACCTTAAACTGCTGGCACTTCTGGCACCCCAGAACCCAGTTACGGATATCTGTGTTCATGTGGGGCCAGAAGTACCGCGTTTTGAGTAGGTCCCGGCTCGCCCTGATTCCGGGATGATGGAGGGAATGATAGTGGAGGAAGAGCTGCCGCCTGAGGTCCGGTGGGACGTAAGGGCGCGGTGAGTCGGCCGTTACGTCGCACCAGAGGTCCTGAGGCGGCAGCTGTTGAAGTTTGGAGGCGGAGATGAGGTTAGAGAGGGTGGGGTCAGAATCGGGTTGTTGATGTGTTTTAAGGATGTGGGGGGAGGGGAAGGGCAACAACTCCGCCACCGGCGCGGGGGTGGGGCGGGAGAGTGCGTCCGCCACGCAATTGTCGGCCCCCGGCAGGTAGCGAATATCGGACGTGAATTGTCCTATAAATTCGAGCTGCCGGAGGCGACGAGGCGAGGCGGACTTACGACTCTGAAGGAGGGCATGAGTGAGGGGCTTATGATCCGTTACGACAGAGAACTGCCTGCCCTCCACGAAGTCACGAAAGTGTTTTATGGCTTCGTGGATGGCGAGGAGCTCTCTGTCGAACGTGGAGTAGTTCTTTTGGGTGGGGGAGAGGGTTTTTGAGAAAAACCCGAGAGGTTGGGGGTGGGCGCCGGTGTGTTGGTGGAGTACTGCCCCGATCGCCCAGTCGGAGGCGTCTGTGGGGATGGAGAGGGGGGCGTGGGGGTCGGGGTGGGCCAGTAGAGCGGCGGCTACTAAGTCGTTTTTGCAAGTTTGGAAGGCGGAAGCTAGTTCGGGGGACCAAGTGATGGGGCGGTTATCATTTTTTTTGCGGGCTGAGGTATGGCGTTTATGAGGGGTTGTTGATGTTGGGCGGAGTGTTTGATGTGGCGGCGGTAAAAGTTCAACATACCCAAAAAACGGCGGAGTTCCGTGACGGTAGGGGGCTGGGGGAAATCTGTGATGGCTTGTACCTTGTCCGGGAGAGGCTTGATTCCGTCGGAGGAGACGAGGTGGCCGAGGCAGCGGACGGAGGGCTGGGCGAGGACGCATTTGTCGACGTTAATTTGTAGTCCCTCGGCGGACAAAATGTCCAGAATTTGGCGCAGGTGGTCTAGGTGTTCTTCGGGGGTGCGAGAGGCGACCAGAACATCATCTAAAAAACAAAAGACGAATGGAAGGCCACGTAGAATACTGTCCATGTAACGCTGCCACGTTTGGGCAGCGTTTCTGAGGCCGAATCCCATTTTTGTATACTCAAAGAGGCCGAATGGGGTGATTATGGCCGTCTTTGGTATGTCTGGGGGGTGGATATTTATGTGGTGGAACGCACGTGCGATGTCAAGGGTGGAGAAGATTTTTGTGTTGTGGAGGTGGGACGAAAAATCCCGGAGGTGGGGGACGTTGTAAAGGTCGGGGGTGGTTTTTGCATTGAGGCGGCGATAGTCGCCGCAAGGGCGGATATCCCCATTGGGCTTTTGCACTATGTGCAGAGGTGAAGCCCAAGGGAATTTGGAGGGGCGGATGATCCCGTCCGCGATCAAACGATCAAAATGTTTACGGGCCTGGGTTAGTTGTAAGGGGTGGAGGCGGCGGGCTTTGGCGGTAATTGGGGGGCCAGAGGTCTCAATAAAGTGTTGTACAGTAGAAATGTGGGCTGAGGGGCGGCGCTAGGGGCGCCCCTCAGCCCACATTGATCGACGAGGGTTTTGAACTGGTTTGGGGGTTGGGTTATCGGGTGGATATAACCCGGGATTGGGGCGTTGGAGGCGGGGTCAATCAGGCGTGCGTTCTTTACGTCTACCTGGAGGCCGAAGTATGCCAACAAATCGGCCCCCAGGATTGCCTTCTCCACGTCCGCCACGGTAAATTCCCACTCGTACACGAGTCCGCTAAGGTAGACGGACGAGCGGTACATCCCGTTCGAGGGGATGGTGGTACCGTTGGCGGCATAGAGGATCTGGCGATGACAGCGCGCCTGATGACGGAGGATGGAGTTTGGGAAGATGGAGAGCGCCGCCTCTGTGTCCACTAGGAAGGGCACGTTGGTCCGCCGGCATTTAATAAATAGTCGTTGGTGGGCAGGGGTGGTGTGCGGCAGAACGGCGTCGGTTGGGGCGGCGGAGGGGGGTTGGCGGACGGCCTCTGCGTAGGTTCGTGGGGTGGTGTTGGTAGCCTTGGCGTCGGGGCGGGCTTGTTGAGGTGATGGTGGGGAGGCGTCTCCTGCGAAGGAGTCGCGGTTGGTGGGGCGCCTGCTCCGTGGTGGGGGAGCAGTTGGTGGTGGGGAGGGTTTGGTAGCGGCGTAGCGGGGCGCTGTGGGGTGGTTGGCGGCCGTGGTGGCGGCAGTGGGGAGGCCGTTCCGTGGTGGGGGAACGGTGACGGCGCAGTGAGGTGTGGTCGTGATGTTGGCGGCCGTGGCGGCGGCAGTGGAGGGGCCGTTCTTTGGTGGGGGAACGGTAGTTGGCTGGGAGGGGGTTGTGGCGGCGCAGCTGGGCGTGGCCGTGAGGTTGGCGGCCGTGGAGGGGCCGTTCCGTGGTGGGGGAACGGTGTTTGCCCGGGAGTTGGGTGCGGCGGCGCTGCGAGGCGCGGCCGTGAGGTTGGCGGCCGTGGCGGCGGCGTAGGAAGAGTGGGGGGTCTCGTTAGTGGTGGTGGCGCAGATGCGGGCCGGGGGGGATTGTGGGGGTCCCCCCCGTGTCGGCGAGGAGGGGGGCCCGCCGGGTTTACCGGCGTTTCCCTGCGGCTGGCATTTGCGGGCCTCCCCACCGAAGTTTACGTGGTAAAAACATCGGTGGGGGGGGTCGGCGGGGAGGTAGGCCGTCTTGCTGCGGCGGGTTGTGTCGGTGGGGGTTGTTCTGGCCGGTGAATTTCCCCTCTGCAGGTCCTGGGGAGGGGTAGGGCGGCGGTCCGTGGAGGGGGGTCGGCGGCGCTCCGTAGAGTGGGGTCGACGGCGGTCAAGGGAGGGGGGCCGGCGGTGTTCGGCGGGCCCGTCGTCTCTTCGAGGGGAAGGTGTGGTGCGGGGGGTGCGAATCTCGTTGACGCTGGCGGATGCGGCAAGATCATGAACCGTGTCCGCGAGGCGGAGAAGCGTCTCGTCTGGGCCGTCGAGGTGGCTGGCGAGCGACATCTGGATGGGGTGGGGGAGGGCGCGTAGCCAGAAGGTCCTTGCGATGTCGGCCGTCATAATGCCTTGTAACTGATGGCGCAGGCGTCGGAAGAGGTGGGAGGGCTTCATATCGCCGAGTTGTTGCGACTGTGACAGGGCGGCGATCCGTGCGATCTTTGATGGTTGGTACAGCGAGATGAGACGGCCGCGGAGGTCGTCGTATGCGGTGGCTGCGTCGGGGGAGATGTCCGACGTCAGCAGTAATATGTCGTACGGCAGGAGGGAGATGATGCGGGAGTAGCGTGTTTTTTGGCTGCGGATACCGGTGGCCGAAAATGCTGCGTCCACCTGAAAAAACCATAATACAGGGTCGTGTGAGTAAAAGGGCGGCAATGAGAGAGGAAAAGACGCAGCGGCCGTCATGACGTCGGCGGCGGCGGCGGTTGCAGCGGGCGCAGTCGGTGAGATGGTGCCAGGTGGTGAGAGGGTGGAGAAGGGGTTGTCGACTGCGGCTGTTGCGTTTGCTGTCGTGGCGGCGGGGGACGGCAGCGTGGCTGGTCGGAGGAGCGGGGGCGATTGCGTGTTCGGGTCCATGGTTCAGGTATTTCGCAGGCTGAAACTTGAAAAATTAAAATTTTCAATATGAAATATCAAATTTAAAATTCGCTGAAGTCGGGAGTGGCTGAGCGGAGATGTGAGAGGGTTGCGATCCCCGGGCGGGTGTGAGTGGTGAGCGAGAAATGCGAATTTAAACTGACTGACTGAATTTGAATTTGAAATTGGACTGCACGGACCGAACTTAACTTGTGACTGGGGTTTGACACATGAGAAGGGAAAAAGAGGAAGATTGTGTGAACGTCGGGTTCACCACTGTGATGAATTTAAAATTGGCATCACGGTGGTGTGAGGGAAATTGCCCAGGCGGTTATGAGCGAATCACCACCGACGTCTGGGATCTTTTTGGAAGAGGTTTTAGGTGAATTTGCCTAGGCGGTTATGAGCGAATCACCACCGACATCTAGGATCTTTTTAGAGAGGAGGTGTCCAGGCGGTTATGAGCGAATCACCACCGACATCTGGAATCTTTTGAGAGGAGGTAGAGGAGGTTTGCCTAGGCGGTTATGAGCGGATCACCACCGACATCTAGGATCTTTTGGAGAGGAGGTGTCCAGGCGGTTATGAGCGAATCACCACCGGCATCTGGAATTTTTTAGAGGAGAGAGAGAGCAAGGTAGGAGGAGAGAAGAGAGAGCTGGTTAGAGGAAGTGTCGAATGAAGCTAAAGTCGCAGGATCCGGGGTTTTATAGGGAAATGAGTCCTCTCCCTCCAACCCCCTGCTAGGGGTTGGTGGTGGGGCTCCAGGTTGTGTACCCTGGGTCCTGTGGCTTGTCTCCCCACTCGTACCGTTTATTAGCAGAGTTTATCTTTTGCGGTTGAATATTGGCGAGAACTTTAAGTTTGCTAGAGGAGTGATTCCTGGAGGAACTCACGACAATGAGAATCCTGGAACACATCCAACTCAAGGTTCAAAAATATCTTTGAATTGTTCGATAATATTGGGAACTGGATCGATATTATTAACGATAGCCACCGATTGAATGGAATTTCTAGGTCTTCTAAACTGATATTTAGATGTCGAATCCAAACTCTACCTAGAAGTGGAGAGTATCCAGCAGGTACTACAAAAGTAATTCAGAAGATTTGTGGTTTTGATATTCCATGTTAACTTCAGCAACGCCGATAGGTTTGAAAGTACCGGACGTGTATGATCGAAACTGGATGTCGGTATGCTGTAGCAGTGTTTTGATGCCTAGCATTCTGTAATCAGGTTCTGGAAGGAGAGTAAAGCCCGCTCCCGAATCCACTTCGAAGGTTTGAAGTTTTTACCTTCTACTATGACATCGACAAAATATTTGTTAGCATCATTTGTGACACTCGATTTATTGAAAACGTCAACAATCTCGTTGACATTGGCTAACTCTTCTAGTGTGGAAATATCGATGAAATTACTGGATTCAGAGTTTTGCCGTTATTGACGCATGAGTGTACTAATGCAAACTTTTTTGACGTGTCCCGATTTATTACAAGAATCACAATGGAGCTTATTCTGGTTAGTTTGACAACCATTAGATAAGTGGTTATTTTTCCCACATCGCAGGCAATGATTTTCGATGCCTAATTGTTTATAGTTGAGCCTTGAGCTTGAGCGTCCGCGACCATGTCGAGTTTTTGAATGTTGTGACGAATCGTGCTTTGATGTTGATTTATTTGAATTACGGGATCGCGAATTCTTCGAGTTGATTTGGTTGACGTCGTGTCCGGAAAACGATGAGTTTGATATGGTAGATGTTGAGTGTTTTGATAGCCCTTTGCTGTCAATATATCTATGAAGCTTCCCACGCTATTGCAGTTCTCAAAATTTCGTCAAACGTCAATTTTTCGGATTGTAAAAGTTTTTCATGTATTGAATTGTCCTTTAAACTACGAATGAATTGTGCACGTAAAAATATATCTGCTATTGAAGTTTTGCAGTCACAGGGCGAAATGAATTCGCAGTCGATGAGGTCCTTTCCGCGATTAACTGACCTGCTGATTGATATGCTGAAAGAAATTTGTGTTGTGCTACTAGGACGTTTTGTTTAGGACACAAATGGTTTTGAAGCGCATCCATTAGTCCGTCGTAAGTTAATTCCGATGGCGTTTTAGGAGCAACAAGTGCAGCTAACATATTGAAATAAGTTGATCCTATTGAATTCAATAGCATCTGCGCACTGAGTGTTTTATTAGCGAGTACATTCTTCATTTTTAGATAATTTTCGAAACGTTGTTTGTAATTGCGGAAGTTTTCCTTTGTTGAATCAAAATTTTCGAAAGGAGGAAGTAATGCGGTGGTTGGGGCAACCCCCGTGCCACTTGTTGCTGCTGGCGGTCCATGGATGCCTTTTACGCTGTCGATTATTCTTTGCTGACTCGCCATGAGCGTTTCCAGGATTTTGAATTGTTCAGCATTCATCATGTTGATGGTTTTACTGAGGTATTGATAGATTGATAATCAAAACGTAACTTACTGAAAGGACGGGACCGCAAGGATAACCTCAACCTCAGTCAGGTGCGAGTGCTCAACCGAATAACATCGTGTCTCGCGGAAGTCCGTTGAAAATGGCCAATAAGTGTGGTAGTTGTGCTCTCGGGTTCCGTAATAACGAGTACCGCGCATTGTGTTCAAAATGCGAGAAAGCTTTTCATCTTCCATGTGTGAATTTAGCCAGAGATGATTATTTATTCATGAGAGATAATGGTCAATCTTGGAATTGTTCGGCGTGTTTGAGGGATAAACGACGTTCTCGCCTCTTGGGAAGCCCCGCCCAGGCCGATAGTGGGGAAGGTGAGATGGCATCATCTGCAACAACTGATAGCGGTAGCAACCTAGCGATCTTTGAACTTATCGAGGAATTACGGGCTGATATTTCAGCTTCTAACGGAAATATTGTAAACAAGATTGGAACCCTGTCCGAGGAACATCAGAGCTTCGTGGAGAATTTCAATAAATATTCCGACATTATAACCGAAAACAGTGAAGGTATAAAACATGTAAAGACGTCAATTGATGATTTAATCTCAAAAATTGGGGATATAAAAACGGATTACGCTCATATGGATACGAGGATTAACGAGGTCGGAGTCAAAGCAGATTTTGTAGAGCAGCTCTGCAAGGCGAATACCGTAGAAATCTGCGGAGTACCAATGCAAGATAAGGAAAACATAGTGGAGACTGTGGAGAACATCTTCCGAGCTGTGGGGTTTCAAGTGTACGATCGCATGGTTAATGATTGCTTCCGGCTACGTCCAAATCCTACTCTGAATCTTCCAGGCATAATCGTGGTAGATTTTGTTCGTCTAATAGACAAAAAATGTTTTATGACCGCTGTTAAAGCAATGAAATCTCCGTTTACAACGAGAGCTTTAGATGGTACAGCACAAGAGGTTTCTCCTATTTATGTCAATCATAGCCTGACTTACGCAAATCGTAAGATTTTAAAGGCGGCGAAGGAATTCAAAAAAGAGTATAACTACAGATTCGCCTGGGTGAGTAATGGAAGAGTATTCGTAAAGAAAACAGATGATATCAACTGGCCATCGATCCTTATAACATCTACTGACACACTTCGAGAATTGAAAGATAAAGCAGCAGAGGAACGAAGTCAGAAACCCGTCGGCGCTGAGAGAAAGAAGCAGAATCAGAAGACCGGCCTTACCAAAAAGAAGTGATGTTGGTAATTAGAAAACATGGGACTGTAATTTTCAAAAAGAGAGGAATTATTTGTTTTTCTCAGTAACCAAGGCAAAGGTGTATTTTAAATTTTTGTTTCAAGACAGGTGCTTGCTATTCCTTTTATGTAGATTTGCTATTTTATTTGCGTTTTTTCCGTAGGTATGATATTACAATATATTAGTATAACATCGATTAATCAGCTAACATGGCGTTATCTGTAAATCAGTCATTGCACCATTTGTGTGGTAATAGTTTAAATACACTGAGAGTAGCACATGTCAATGCCGAGAGACTGTATATTCCCACGCACTGGGGTGAATTTTGTGATATGTTCAGAGGAGATGTCATGGACGTTATAGGGGTTTCGGAAACATTTTTCAAACCTCAAATTAAGTCTTCGTCATTTGAACTGCCGGGATATTGCTTATTGCGAAATGATCGTTTGCATAAGGAAGGGGGTGGGGTGTGTCTGTTTATCAAGAATTCTTTGAAATATCGTATATTGTATAAATCAAAGCCAGAGTACTCACATGAGCCTGAATTTATTTTCGTTGAAGTTCAAGCTGAGAATAGAAAAGTTATTTTAGGTGTAGTGTATAGACCTCCAAAGGCGAAAGGGCTTAATAAGCTTTTTGATGTAGTTTCCAAATTATTAGCTATATCTAATGATGTGTATGTACTTGGTGACTTTAACATTAATTTAGCGCAAAACGCTAACAGGTCTAGCGGGGATTCAAATAATATTGATCAACTGGTTAACCAACTGAAGAGTTTTAATTTGGAATTGTTACCACTGAGTCCAACCCACCATACAGCAGTGTCCAGTACGTTGATCGATTTGATTATTGTAAGTAACAGGGGTCGTGTGTCAAATTTTGGACAGATAAATGCACCAGGATTATCTAGACATGATCTTATTTGGTGTACGTTAAATTTGCGTAGAAGTAAGAATGTCTGTCGTACTTATTACGTACAGGAACAAGACGGCGCTTAGCAATGGCAAATTCTTGGAAGCTGTACAAAATCAATCTTGGAAAGTAGTGATGGATGCACCGAGCATTGACATTAAGGTGCAATTGTTCAGTGATATTCTGTACGAGTTATATGACAGAGTATGTCCCTTAAAAACCGTTAAATGTAAGAAACCACCAGCACCTTGGATAACAGACGACATTCGTCAGTTCATGAAAACAAGAGATAAGAATTATAAAACATATATAAAAGATAAAACTGATGCAAATTTTGCCGTGTATAAAAAATCGCGAAATAAAGTAAAACAATTACTAAGGAATGCTAGATATAATCATTTTTCGAGTTTGTTCGTCTCTTCAAAAACACCCACAGAATTATGGAAAATATTCAGGTCACTGGGGTTCGGGAAGAGCAGAATTCGAATTGATAGTGTAGATTTATCTCTAAACGATTTAAACAGCTTTTTCTGCGAGACAAGTCGTGGATCATTGTCATCGGGTTCCATAGAAAAACACCTTAGCAGGCAAGTGGATTTAACTGAGAATGAGGTTGAAAAGACTTTGAGTAAAATTACGTCATCGTGTGTTGGTGTTGATGGAGTCCCGATCGAGGCCCTGAAAGTGGGTATAGAAATTTTATTACCTGTGCTTTGCCATATTTATAATATGTCAATTACCACTCACCACTATCCTGCACTTTGGAAAGAAGCCCTGATCTTGCCGCTACCCAAAGTCTCCAAGCCTAAGGCCCCTAAGGATTTTCGGGCAATTAACAAGTTATGTGCTGCAGGAAAAGTGTTAGACAGGATAGTTTACGAACAACTAATTTCCCATGTTAATGCACAGAAAATAATCAATTGCAAGCAATCGGCCTATCGTGTCGGGCATGGAACAGAAACTGCACTAATTGCTGTCACAGATGAAATTAGAAAAAATATGGATAATGGAAAACTTACAATTATTGTTCAAATTGATTTTTCTCGTGCGTACGACCACGTTCAGCATGATATTTTGTTGAAAATTCTGAAGTCGTACAATTTTAGTGACAAGGCGGTAGCATGGTTCAAATCGTATTTGTATGAGCGAGCGCAATGTGTTGAGGATGGTAGTGGTGAAAGGTCAGAAAGAATGATAGTGAATAAAGGTACCCCACAGGGCTCAGTGCTTTCTAGTTTGATTTTCAGTCTGTATATCAATGGCATTTCAGATGTATTGGTTTTTTCGAACTACCACATATATGCCGATGATTTACAAATCTTTATAGACACCTCGGTGGATGATATCGATGAGGGGATTGCCAGGCTGAACCATGATCTTTCGCAGCTTCATAGCTGGTGTGAGGCGCATGGTTTACCTATCAACCCATCGAAATGTGCCTCCATTGTGGTGGGATCATCTAGACGAATGGCACAAGTGCGCTGTCTCCATAATATGCGCGCGATTTCGGTTGGGACTACCTCGATACCTACTGAGCGTGACGTAAAGAGTTTAGGGATTTTTATAGACTCTGTTTTAAGCTGGGAGTGCCAAGTCTCGAAAGTATGCCAAAAAGTTTATGCAGGGTTATACCAACTGAGAGCGGTAGCAGTGGGTTTCCAACGCATATAAGGGCTATGTTAGTCCAGTCATTGCTCTTCCCTATAATTGATTACGCAAAGTTGGCCTACTGCGATTTGACAGGTGAGCGTAAGCAAAAACTTCAGCGTGCTCAAAATGCGGCAGTTAGGTTCATTTTTGGCGCAAGACCGGATGAACATGTTACACAGTACTTCATCAAATTGAACTGGTTGAAAATAGAGGAAAGGTTTCTGTATTCGCTCGGTATTATGGTCTTTAAAATCTTGAAGTTTGGTACACCTGCTTACTTGTTTGACCATTTCAAAAGAAGGAGCGTATTACATGATGTGAAGACAAGATCCGCGGCAAAGTTGGTGCATGTTCCATCCTACAAAACAATTTTTTATGAGAAGTCGTTTGTAGTGCAGGGTGCTAGGTTTTATAATGAAAATGTGGATCTATTTGACATGACTTTCTCTTTGGCTAGATTTAAGAAGGCTTTACATGATAAACTGTTCGCGCGGTATGTATCATAAGTTTGCGAAGGTGTTTCGGAGCTGTTACGAGAGCATTAATATATGTATATATATATAATACCTGACTAATGTGAATAAGTTTTTATGTGAATTGTATTTCCTGTGCCTAATGGCAGAGAGGGCGGTATCGCCCTAATTATGTACAGGTTTACTAATAAATATATTCAAACTCAAACTCAAACCTGCACAGCGTGATCATCAATATGTAGTGAAGAGAATTTTGAGAATCGAAAATATCTTTCACCTCGTCGCCAATCTGTTGTGTTTCTTGGTACAATAATAATAATGCACACGTTGAATTGAATGGATTTTAATTGCTATAAACTCGGGAAACATACAACGCACATTCACAATCGTAGTTTGGTTGATATCGAAGTAGTGACTGACTCGAGACGATGCCTACGAATCGATTGATTGGTCTCGATATCAGGTTGTGAAACATAACAATCAGTATTCTGAAACCATAACGGAAATCAACGCTAAGGTGCCAGTTAAAGATTGTATCGATGTTAACGCTGCCTTAAAAGCCTTTGACGATATTTATTTTGAAATCAGGGCTATGGAATCTAATATCAAAACTAAATTTGAGAAGACCCCACCTCCAGTGCCATGCGATATTAGGCTTCCTCGCATTGATGTTCCGCAGTGGGACGGACAACTAAATACCTTTCAAAATTGGTTTGCGTTGTATAACTCAGTAGTACATAAGGGTCCTTATTCAAATGCTTCTAAACTTGCGTACCTACGCTCATTATTGACGGGCCCAGCTTTAAAATTAATAGAACCGTTAGATATCTCAGACGCAAATTATTCCGAAGCTTATCAAAAAATTAGAGGTACATATACCTACGCAGATACGCGTGTACTCGCAGCCTTTCATGTAGATAGTTTGCTGCAACATTGACTCCTAGTTCGTCCCCTGTACAGTCACCATCATGCCCAGTTTGTCAACAAACCACTCATTCTATTTACCATTGTTCTAAATATGAGAAAATGGATGTTACTCAACGATATGAACTTGTTAAACGTCTTAGACGCTGTTTCCGATGTTTAGCTAAACACTCGCGAACTAATTGTTCATCTAAAGGGCTCTGTAAGCTATGTAAAAGTTCTCGTCATCATACTTCCCTCCATAATGACGACATTCAGTTAAGATCAACAAACGGAGGATCGCTGAACCAAAGTAAGTCTATCACAAATTGCTCAACGCCTTCCCCACAAATAACGCCTTCGAATCCAACGTGTTCATCAACCCCCTCCACGTCTAATCTGGTCAATACTCTTTTCACGGGTCCTAGCCAATTAGACACCCATGTTCTCCTTGGTACTGGCCAGGCATTTCTTCGTGACGGTGCAGGCGCTTGGGCCCCAATTCGCTTAGTAATTGACACAGGCTCTCAATTTGATATCAACGGATTGTATACAGCGATTAAAACTCCCAGTAACATCTCGTGCGGTCCAGCTTTCAGGTGCGATGGATAACGTGCTTGGCCATTCTCATGGACTGCTGTAGTTGTCTCGAAAGTGTGCTCGGCCCTACCGTCTATATCCTTGCCATCATCCCTTTTCAAAAAATTCTCCGGGTTGGAGTTAGCGGACCGCACTTTTCATCAACGAGGTACGATTGATTTTCTCTTAGGAGCAGGTCTGTACTCGAGCATATTTGGAAACGGTTACAAAATCATCAAGGGAGAGCCTGCAGCAATGCAGACGATCTTTGGGTGGGTAATCTTTAGAAGTGTCACACTACCCTTGCAAATCAATCTCAACGTAAATTGCAATACTCCTCCTGATGAGCGGCTCGATAAACTGGTTCGACGGTTTTGGGGAGTAGAGGAAGTGGAGTCAGCTAAACGTGGTCGTGCATTTACTGACCGAATAAATCCCTTACCACCAATCTTTTTAGTTGTAAGTAAGTCCTTCAGTAGATACTTATACTTGTGACCACTCACGTTATATGGTCTCAATCTTGAATAACGCTGTCGAGCTACATCACTGTGTATAACCAAATCTCTGTAGTTTTCGCGATCAATGGCGGTGTATGTAGCAGTATCTGGCTCTCCTTTAGGAAAAGCAAATTGAGTAATCCTTCAGTTATTGGTTGTTTCACTTTATCATCCAAGTAGATGACATCTTGCGGTCAAGATGTAGCGCTCGGATCCCTAAACTGACAGTACTGTTTGCATTTACATTGGGCCCATATGGTGTAGTATCCAAATTCAAGTCCTTCTTATCACCCGTTATTAGAGCGAGTAAGAAAGGTGTGGCAAATGAGTGAAATTGACGAAATTGCATCTCAATGTCTCTTTCCCCCTCGGGGGCTTTACTTAGCTTCAAGGCATTTTTAATTAGTGTATCCCTTCTTGTCTTGGTGTACTTATAACTGGTGGTGTTGATGGCATGTTTTGTTGAATGGAGGGATTAGAAAAGATAATTTGTGAACCATCCTCATCCGTTTTAATATAATAACCCTCCGTTTGCGGTAAACTATCTTCCACCATTTCTTTATTAAATAAAGAAACAAATTTTGTTTCATCATCCCCAATCGGTGGTAGAGGAGATATCTTCCGACGTTTAGTACGCCTACGCTTTATCAGTAAGCGAGGGCAGGTAGTGGTTGGTGCAGGTGGAAGGTTCGTGGGAAGTGGAGGAGCAATCTGTTTAAACAAGTCTTTCAATGGGTTCATTGACATATCCGTTTCCATTTTCCCCAGTTTTAAAAGTTTATATTTTTTCCTTACCGCCTGTTGCGCTTTTACAAGGCGGCTTGTAACATGCTTCGCTTCTTGCAATTTCATTTCAACTATCAGCTCAATCACTTTCGGGTAATATATATACATCGAATCCGATTCTGTAACCATTTTGAGCACATAGTTTTGAAAGTTTCAAAATCGATATCCCCTCGTATATGATCGTCATATACATGACGTACATTTAGTATATCCATTTTGAAAAGTACAATCATAGTGAAATAGATTCTAATCAAATTTTTAGTACTAAAACATAGCTATGTGTACAAAACAATATCTCAAGTGCAAAATGTCGTGACATTGCAAAATATTCCCTCAAAATTTTGTAATCTGCCGTTATAATGTCATCAAATATTACGATAGAATGCGGTTATATGGCGTCAGGTCTCAAAAGTTCCTTTTGACCATCTACCATCGATGCACCATACGCGTAAAAGCAGATTTCGGGCAATAAAGGTTCTAAAACTCTTCTCAAAAATTGATATTTATCTTGGTTCAACGTTCTTGAAAACAAATAAACGTTTTCAAACCACAATCCGTTTGGATGTAATAACAAAGAAAGGAGAGTGCATGACTTTCCAGAGCCTGACGGACCACAAATAAGTGCTCTTATAGAATTTTTCCCAAAGATATTAATGCATACAGAATTATGGTTTTCGAACCATGTGATATCTTTTCAACTTGCAGGAAAATGAACACCTTTAAAATTCAATGGGTGAACCAGTTCAGTGTACTTCGAAAGGCGATGTAAATTTTTGTGATTATTACTACTGGTTTTTAGGTACCAACTCAAGATAGCACATTTATTTTATTTATTTATTTATTTATTATACAACCACATAGGAAACAAGTCCCACCGAGTGTGGAGTAATCCGAACATTAACATGGTTCACTTTAAGTTGGATTATTTAAAAGGAAAACACACAAGCTAATTAATATAAGTAATCTGAAAGCACAGACCGTTTAGCAGAATGTCGCATTGAAATTACATTTTTGGATACCTACTGACTTAGATAGTAGATAGTACGAGTAGATAGTATTTAAAACAAAAATGATCTTGATTCTGCACATTGATTATTGCTCTGCGTTTTTTAAGCAGATTAGACAATGGAACAAGAAGAAACATCTTCCTGAAAGTGGAGTATATTTGGTTATTCTTATTAAAATACCATCAATAGATTTCAACATCCAACCTGATCCTTTCGACTCAAAATTGTCTATTTCCATTATAATCTGCTCAAAACTATGCTGTAAATATTTTTCCAAGTCTGATGTTTGTGTCAATTCGTCCTTTTGGTTTATTATTCTGTAAATGTATTCGCACCTATGTATTCGTTCAGCAAATAATTTTTATAAGACCCCCTCAAACTTTTTTCTTTTCCGTTTCAGGGTGCGTAGATTCCAAAAATGCAATGTCCATCCGCCGTCCGCCGTATCACGTGTACAGGCTTCATTTTCGGTCTAAAAAATTCGTTCTTTCGCACACATGCTCTGGGGGGGGGGGGGGGGGGTCATTTGGGCCCTAGTTGTGTCCCGAAACTTTTCAGCCCGATCGAAATATACCCAGGGGTGTTATGAGTGAAAATGTGTATAAAACGCTGCAAAGTCCTTGTCACATGGGTTTATTATTCTACTGGACATACCTACAGAAATGGTGGCTGTTCATTTATTGTTGCTTTCATGTAAAATAATTGAAATAGCTATTTCCGGTGGTTTTGTCTTAAAGTTTGCATCAATTACATCCTCACCGATTATTGGATTTTTCCTGACATCATCAAAAACCCTAATTTTGTAAAATGTGCACTCTAAAAGTAAATTTACCTAACATTCTTCCATTCAGACAAATAATCATTCAAAACAGATAGAAGTTTGTCCTGAGAATTTAGTAAGAAACTTTCTGGTAGATTGAAACTATTTACATTTTTTAAATATACATCAACAGCAGAATTGCTTGCAAAACTTTTGCAATAACTTTACCAACATGTAAGGGGACAGCAAACAATCTGCAATTTTTGAGCTCTATGCTCTGATTGTGAATCCTCACACTTCCTTTTTTCCCGATCACACATTAGAATGTTTTGATTGGAGGTTGATGGACGAATGAATATTGAATCTAAACAGCTGTGTTTTAAATAACTATATCTAGATTCAAACAACCTACTGCACAAAATGCAACTCAATTTTTTTAAATTTCGATTAATTAGCCGATTTTTTAGGATTAGTCATCTTTCGCTTACAGATCGATATGATTGGTTGATAATTTTCATTTTGATCCTCAGCATCATCATCATCAGCACCATCACCATACCGTCATCAGTATTGTCAGGATGTCTCGCTGAAAACGATATACTATATCCGGTATTTCCATTCATACCGTTTTATGTTAGTATCGATGAATTCGCTGCAACAACAACAATTTATTAAAGAACAAATCAATAAATTGAAAGATTTCATGATGAATCTGATCAAACAACAACGATCATAGTCATACTATTTCAACAACAACAAAATCTCGATTTAATCAACTATTTTTAACAACTTGGATATCTATTTCGAGATGTCTTACCTATGTATGGTTCGGTGGACTTTGAGAAATGGCTCCCCAAACCTCTTGGGAAGCCACACATCCACTTTTCCCGCAGTCACCCTACTTACGAGTTGGGCTACGGCTGTCATGGTTCTCCGGATCCCACGTATAACGAATTCCTCGTTTAGTGGGAGGTCTCGCACAGCAACTGGTTTTGGATGCAACTGTTTTGAGTTGCTTGCAGATTGCAATCGTTTAAGCAATGACTCCATCTTACCAAAAAAAAAAGAAAATAAATAAATAAATGAACATGATGTAAAAATTAGCGTAAGAAACATCTGGTTTTGCGCCAGGAATGCATATATAAAACTCATACTATATATGAGCTTAACTCATACGATATGTATACAGAGTGGCTATTATAAGTTCAACAACAAAGAATTTCAAAAGCTTGATGTTCACCACCTGAAATAGCATTAAAATAATGCGAATAAATTGTATCCATGTTGGATGCATATCAATCGTGCTTCAATAGCTGTGATCATAAAAACTAAATAATATATTTACTTGCGTACATGCGTCAAAAAACAAACTTTTTTCAAGCTGAATTTAAACAAAATTTAATAAATGTCAAAAACGTGGTGACATCATGAAATGAAGACGTTGAAGACGGAGAGAAAAAATAACAATTATTCCAAACACCACTATTTCAGTCAGACATGTCTGAAAGTGAAAGCTAGGACCGAGAGTATCAATACCTCCGTTCAAGTTCTTCTTCTTATATTTTTCTTGGTCGCTCTCATAATCTAAGGGATTAAAACCTAATGGTAACTGTTCATTTCATTACTTTCACAACAACTTGAGACGTAAGGTTTTCATCACATTCAAAACAGGTCTCCGTTAAAATTGAACCAAACTCCATTGAATTTCTGGGAAGTAAAACATGTGACGGAGTTCGACTTCCCTCACCATTTCCAGTCATAATGAGGAATTACCAATGAACACAAGGATGAGAAAAACTAACTCCTTTATTTTATTTTATTAAACAACTAGGCACAATCGAAAAAACGGGTTAACCTAACTCCAAAGTAAGTAAGTAACATCCATCGATCCATCCATCGATCCATCCATCTCCAAAACTTCTTCTTCTTCCTTCTTCTTCGGCTTGACCATGACATGTCGGGCATCTGCTCATGGCCTACTCATGGTGATGTGGTATCCATAACTATGCGGTACATGCTTGAAATGTGAGTTTCCCTTACGTTCTGCAAAGTTAAATCGGTCATTGGCACAAGAATGACAATATGAAAAGCCATATATTTCAAAAAGTTTGATTTGATGCAAATATACTATTTACTTAAATCATGGAGTGGCTCATGATTAAATTGGTACTTACTACATGCTGAATTGGTAGGTACAGAATTTGAAGCTGCAATGCAGAGTCTTCACGAGAAGTGATGCCGTAATAGTTTCATCCCTGTCTTTATATGCATTCTTACCCCACTTTACCAATGAAAGAACAATGAGGTTGTTGCACTGCAGTTCAATCCAAGTCGCTTGGGGCAAATATTTATATCGGGAACTTCTCACGCTTGTCTACATATGGCGATGAAATGTGCATCTCCTATTCAGATCTGCCATCGTATGCCGTTTGCAGTACAAATCACTACTCTGTTCCGAACTCGACGAGTTCTGGAAAATGGCCGCCACGACCTCTGAACCGGGTTCCGAATTCCGCAACACTGTGAACGCTCAGTGAATCTTGAACTGCCAGGGTTACTAGAGGATACCTGTGTCTCTTCGTGAATGACAGCCGGAGAAAAAAAAAACGCTGCAAAGTCCTTGTCACATGGGCTTATTATTCTGCTGGACACACCTACAGAAATGTTGGCTGTTCATTTATTGCTTCTTTCATGTGCAGTAATATTGAAATAGCTATTTCCGATGGTTTCCACCAATTTTGGCCTCCAAAACCACTAAGTACGCTCCTTCTTTTTTTTCGAATTATCTATGATTATAGCGCCATTTAATTGCCTTGATTCGCCTGTTGACACTTTTCTAGTGTTATACAAATAGATGGTGATTTCAGACAATTTCCCAGGTGTTTGACTCATAAAAAATGAATTTTGGGAGCTGAATCTTCCTTAGAACCTCAATTCTTCGCTCTTTGGTCAAAATCGATTTCATATTCGGTCTTCTCACCCTAAAAAACATGGAAAAAGGTACATGGGGAAAGTGATGAACGGTAGTCGTACAGTTTGTGATACAGAATGGAGTCAAGGTTGACATGACCCACTCTCATCCAGGGTGTGACCTAGTCATTAGAATGTGATTGCAAGTTGTTGAGAATTTGATTGCACTTTTGTACGATGGTTTACTGTGATGTAGCGGATCCTAAAATGTTAAACGCCTAGCCACTGCTACTGCTAGGATTTTGCATACCTACCTACCTACATTTTTTTTTTTTTCTTCAATAATGTTCTTAATTTTTCCTTGATAATTCAAGAAAGAGAAGGTACCTACTTCTACCTCAAAACTTCCAGACAATAGCTGCTGGAATTCTTCAATGAAAACTTCAAGTCATAGTTCCCAGTTTCTCAAACACTTTATTCTCCACAGTTCGTTGAAAAGATTCGTACAAAAGACTGATCTCGATAAACTTCTCATTGAAAACGATACAAAAAACACGATATAAAAAAAAAACCTTTCAACAGTTCCGCTCAACTCCTCGACCACAATCCCCCAGCGCAACATGGTTTGTAACTACAACCTACAATATGTACAACCAGTAACTACATACCCGCTCTACATTCAAACGCAACATCCTCCCACCAAGTCAAATGTAATAATATGGAATTTGACTTCAAATGGTCAAACAAGTTCCCTACTCAACGCCTATAAAAATCACAAAATTGAATTGCACTGACTAGAGTTCGGAAATACAATAAACTATAGTAGAATTCAAACAGCTCAAAAGTTCCATAGGAAAAACATGGGTCTTAAAAATTAAAGGTGGAACACAAATTTCAAAACGAGATCAGAAACCTTAAACAAAATAAATTCAATAACATAAATCTCTAGAGGAAATACAATTCGTCCCAAAATCCACTCATTCCCCTACAAATCCAGCCTCTTAGGTTTCTGGACCAAACGACCTTGTCGGGTCACTATGGGGTCACTGGAGTCCTTGTCAGGAAGAACAGCATTTTCTTCTGCTGCAAGAGGGACGGTCTGTTGGGGCTCCAAATCTTGATGAAGGTGTTCAGAAATGGCGTGCTTGTCGTCATCCGGGAAAATTTCGAGCTCCAAAGGATGAATTCGTTGCATAGGTCTCACCAGCTCTCCTGATGAGGTTACAACACGTACCACCCGAATGTTGCCATCCTTACCCTTGATCAATTCTACAACACTCCCAAGTGGCCAACCGAGTCTCTTAGAGTCATCATTACCTATTAGCACAATTTCTCCCAACCTGACGTCACGCTGCTTGTTCTTATTGGCATACAATTGAAGCTGACCCAAGTATTCTGCTCGGAATCGCTCACGTAGGTTCACTTTCAATTCGTGTCGATACCGTAGTCTCCTACGCAAGTCAGAAGCTTCAATAAAATCATACTCGGGAACACCAATTTCTTCCAAGTCGTGCAAAAACATGTTTGGGGTCAATGCAGCTAAGTCTGATGGATCCTCAGACAGGTAAGTCAGTGGACGTGATTGATTACGGTCTCGCAGTCACACAATATAGTCTGCATTTCTTCAAAATCTACTGAAGACCAACCCAAGACGCGTTTAAGCAATTTCTTTAGGACCCCCACCAGCCTCTCCCACCAACCTCCCCACCATGGTGAAGCTGGGGGGTTGAAACGCCAATCAATTCTTCTGGCTGAACTGTACTGTGAGATGGCGTTCCAGTCCAATTTACTACAGGCATTGTCAAAACCAGTGAAATTTGTCCCTTGGTCGCTGTAGACAATTGCTGGTCTTCCCTGCTTGCTACAGAATCGCCGGAATGCCTGTAGAAAACCATCCGTGGATAAAGACGAGACTAATTCTAGCCTCACGGCTCGATACACTCCACAGGTAAATAAACAGACTCAAGTTTTCTTGGTAGATCCATCGTCAGCTTTCAAGTAGAGGGGTCCCGCAAAGTCAACCCCTGTGACTTCAAAAATTCTTGCATCACGAAGGCTTTCAGGCAGTGGTGCAGGAATTGTCTCTAATCTCTTTGCAGTGTGCCTCTTGCAGTGTACGCAGGTATTGATAACAGATCGAATTGTCTGTCTGCCCCCAATGATCCAGAACCGCTGCACAATAACATTTGTGTTCCTGCGTGACAGTTGCTTCGGTGAACGTCCATTATCAGTCTGTGTACAACAAGATGATTGGCACTAGGGAGGACGATCGGATGACAGAAATCCCTGGCATCTTGACGGTTGGATATCTTGGTCATTAGTCGAATTAACCCGTACTGGCCTATGAATGGAAGCAAACTTTTGAGTTTTGGGTCATGAATGTCCGTGAATTCCTCTTCTTGCACCCACTGAAACACTTTTCGCTCGGCCATCTCAAATTCGTCAGCAGTCAAATCTCCGTGCGCTCGTTTGTCCTTCTTGCGCTGACAGTTAGTTCGGAAACGGTGCAACCACCCGATCATTCTTACGAGCTTCTTGTATTGGGAGAAAAAATGATAGTACCAGTCTTCCTGGGGGCTCTCAGACTCACATATCATAGAAGAGACGACAGACTTCTTTCGTTCCTTATTGATTTCTTGCTCGTCGAAAGAAATTTCAGGCTGAGGTCACTGGCAAGAAGCCTCCTTTAGCCAACTTGGACTCTCCCACCATCGACATTGAACCAATTTCTTCACTGAACTTCCTCTAGATGGGAGGTCGGCTGGGTTCATACAGCCTGGAACATGGCGCCACTCAGAACCAGCGGACAACGTGCGAATTTCTTTTATAAATACGGTTCATAACAAAGATGTCCCAGGGCTCACTTCTCTGAATCCATGCAAGGACTGTGGTGGCGTCGGTCCAGAAGACAGTCTTCACATGTTGAAGTCCATAATCCTCAACCACTGATGAGTACAGCCTGGCTGCTATGTAGGCTGCCAACAATTCCATTCTAGGAATCGTCATTCTTTTGGTAGGCTTTGTACCCAAATGATTCTATTGGTTCATGCGATTCAAGGGAGGAAGCTATACTGCCTACTCGAATTGGCAGACGTTTTTACTCAATCACGAATGTTTGTGGCTTCCCTAACCTTCCAGTAGTGAGGTAGCAAAATTTTCGCGTTAGCAAATTAGTAAAAAATAGCGCATTTTCATGAAATGTAATTCCCGGGCTGGCTCCAGAGCTCCAGTTCTCGATTTAGGGCTTTCCTGGGTGGAGCTCGAGGGTAGGTACTGACCACAGAAAACAGTGAAGGGGCATTTTTATTTATTTATAAATTATGTACATAGGAACTTTTGTCCCCTCATGGTGTATAAAAATACGGTGCTAAATATATTACACACTCAAATAAACAAAATTATATATGAATAAGAAAAGTAAAACTGAAGTCAAGTAATTATCTTGCATTAGAATTATTACACAATGGTTTTATAAAGGTAAATTATTACACAACGGTTCATTATTTACTTTATATTTCATGAATAACAAAAAATAATTTAATAATGATCGAATTATTGAATCTCGCACACATTTATGAAACTGTAATTCCAGGGCCGGTTCCAGTATTCGATTCAGGGCTTTCCTTAGGAGAGGGGAGGGTGGGGGGGCTCGATGGTAGGTAGTGACCACAGAAAACAGCGATGCAGCAGGGGCAGCTATACATGTAAATAATAAACCTTGTGTAAAATTTGCAGCGTTTTTCTTCTGAGAGGCGATTTCTCAGTGAGGCAATCAAACCCAGCTTGAGAAAAAAGAAAGAAGGACAGATTCTAGAAAAGTGAAGGACTACAACAAACTACTACTGGGAATCATGGAGGAGTAAAAACATGGATGTGAAAACATCGATGTCTGTAAAACCTCGAAAGGTTACACATGGGTTACAGTAAACTTCCATGCTTGGTCCTTCCATGTATCTTCCGGCGCGTTAAGGTATAGGTACATGTTGCGCTCTTCCAGTGTCGCTGTTGTGCTGGCTGCCCGAAGCCGGCTGTTGCCAAGTAAGTATTTTTCATCTATTTACAAACTATCTGCGCACATGATCGTAGATTAGATTGATAAAAATTCTCTCAAAAAACAAAAAATGAAAAATGCGGAAAATGCCCGAATCCACATGTAACTGTGATAAAAATGCGGGTTAGGTTGTTACTGCTCTTGTCAATTTTCATGTATTTTTCGACTGTCCACATTTGAATTTTTTCATTTAGATTATTCTAAATGTATCTTGGCTTTCGAGATGGGAAGGTAAGATTGTATTCCGAAGAGGAACAACCCTAGATGTGTACCCGTCTATTAAATAATATACGGGAAGCAAAATAATGGTTGAGTTTGTGTACCAATATTCATGAAAATGGCAAGATCGGTCACAAAGTAACCCCGCTATTATAATTATACGGTACCCTCCTTCTCGAGCCATCGTCTTGTTATTGTTAACATGTTACCTTGATATGTCATCTACCTGTCAGTCATCTACTTATGTGATAAGAAAAGGAGGTTATAGCAGTGGTGAAGTCATGCTGGGAAGTCGTGCTGATTGACGTGGTAACCTTGATGGAAATTAATCCAAAGTTAACTCTGCATTTATGGTATTCCTTTCATCAACATTATGGAATCCGGTCAACATTCTGATTTCAGATCTTCATTATTGTAGAAATCATGAGCGAATCTAGCCGAGGCTTTGCCCTCAACCGCCTTCCTTCATCCACTATCAAACTAATCAGCAGCTCTCAAGTCATCTTGTCAGTTTCCTCTGTTGTCAAAGAACTCATGGAAAATTCCTTGGATGCTGGAGCGTCCTTCCTCGAGGTTCACTTGGTAATTTGGAGTTCACTAAATTCACTGGATTTTCTTACTATTGAAACTGGAAAAATATTAGTCAATTAACGAATCATCAGATGAACTATGCAACAGCGGCAGTGGGTCCACAATTTAATTTGGGTTATTGTTTTCAGTAATGAACCTTTGGAATCGAGCATGAAACAGATTTTAACCCCCCCCCCCCCCCCACCATTAAAATTTGGTGGTTTCCGTTTCAAGGTACGTAGAATCCGAAAATAGAATAAAAGCGGTGCAAGTTATTACACAACGGTTTATTATTTACCTGTATAGATGCCCCTTCTGCATTGATCACTGTTATCTGTGGGCAGTACCCTCGAGCTCCGCCCAGGAAAGCCCTAAATGGAGTACTGGAGCCGGCCCGGGAATTAAAGTTTCATACAAATGCGCGGGATTCAATAATTCAGTCATTAATTATTTGTAGTTATTCATGAAGCATTCGGTAAATAATAAACAGTTGTGTAATAATTTACCTGTATAGATGCCCCTTCTGCGTAGATAGTATAAAAAACCGTTGTATAATAATTTACCGTTGTGTAATAATTTACCCAATAATAGTTCAACGTTTGTTCAAGTCGCAAAAGTACCTATCAACAAAATCCAAAAAAGCCCTCATTTCTCAGATGGAATAATATCACAGAACAACCAACTCGACTTGATACATCATGGATTATAATCAGGTGATCCCTAGCAATGATATCTGGGCTGAATGTATACAATTTTATTCACCCTCCTGTTGATGAAGCCTGTCGGTGCCTTAGGGTGGTCGTCCACTGGAAGCGTATTTACGCGGCGCGGCACTACACGCGACACAACCGGCAACCTAGCAAGCGGCTACGAGCGACAGGGGTCGTCCACTGCAAGCGCCTTCGCGCGTTGGGCTTCAGTTTGTTTTTCAAGTGTATTCGAGAAAATTGGGGACTGTTCTTTTTAATTCGTCATGGACCCAGAGGAATTTTATTTCCTTGAAAGCAGCAACCATTTGCGAAGACGGGTGTTAGATCAAAGTGCATGTTGGGCGGACCAATTCCTTTCCAAAACGGAATCTTTCGGGGAGTTTCACCACCTTCACCATTAACTTGAGGCTGACCCTAACAAAATTTTCGATTATTATCCGTTTTATTAGTGCTATGATCCATTTTCTGCCCAGAGAGTAATTTTCACCTACTCAAAACGGGGCCTGCGCGTGAACTGACTCGAAACGACCAGTGATACGAGTGAAATCGTAGGTAGGTGTTCCGATGAACAGTCCGTTAGCGATTCCGATGTTTATTTACGTGGAATTCCTACCAAAACTGGTAGGAAAGTAGGGACAACAATGTTATTGAACGAGCTACGAGCAGGTACGAGCGTCAGATCCAACTTTTTTTGGATCTGCCGCTCTAGCGCGTTGCCGCTGGTGTACGCCCGTAGCCGCCCGCTCGAACACGCTTTCAGTGGACGATACCCCATATAACTCAATGTAGTTGGATCTGTAGCGCGTGTCGCTCGTTGCCGCTAGTGTAGCGCAAAGCGCCGCGCCGCTCGAGTACGCTTCCAGTGGACGACCCCACTTACTGTGAACGAACGGCTGGACGTACAATGCTCGGGGCGGGCTCAAAAAACTCCCAAGTTCAAGAACTATTTTTAAAAGTTTAAAAAAATCGAGGTAACGACGTCCTGGAGATTTCATCCCCTATTTTTCACCCCTTAGAGATGACTGACATTAACGCCGAGCTTGGCGGACCAACTAGACCCCAAAAGGACAATTTTGGATCATGGTGCGAAGTACGGCGTATGGCGGACAGACATAATTTTTTTGTATTGCATTTTCGGATTCTACATACCTTGAATCGGAAACCATCTAGTTTTTAGTGGGTGGTACTTTTTTCCCATGCTCCATTCCAAAGGTTCATTATTGAAAATAATAAACCAACGATTTCTGTCCGTACGCCGTACTTCGTACTTTTGTTCGTTACCATGAACCAAAATTAATGAAATTCTGTTTGTAGGTTCTGTTTGGGGTCCAGTTGGTCCGCGAAGCTCGGTGTTCCTGTCATTCATCTCTAAGAGGTGAAACAGGGGTTGAAATTAACTGAACGCCATCGCTCGAAAACTTTCAGTAGAAGGGTATGGTTTTTTTTAGCGTTTTTAAATTGATCTTGAACTAAAGCATTTTTTGAGACCACCCGGAGCACTGTACGTCCGTCGTTCGTATGCACCGAAAAGTTTTGTCAGCATGATCGTGAATGAAAAGGTATGAATCCGGCCCATTTGGAATTCATCCCTAGATTTAGAAGTATATGTATGTAGGTGTGTGTGTGCGTGCGTGCGCGCGCGCGCACGTGCTTGTTGGTTGTTCATGTTTATAAAAATATATATATTCAAAATGTTGTAGTGGGAAACGAAATAATGAGTTGGAAGGTGGGAAACTTTCGAGAATGAGAGCAGGGCCAACTTGGGGGTTTTTTGGGTCAAAAATAGCAAGACAAACTTGAAGTGAAAGCCAGTACCAAACTGTTTGTTCCCCAAACATGTTCGCTCATATAGCGAATTTTTCCTACAAACAAAAATCCTGAACGTTCATCCAAACGTCCCCGATTAATTGTTCGCTCACGCGTCCACACTTACCGTACATCGAACATTGTTCAGCGAGCATAGAATGTATGCTAGAATTCACCAAACGTTCGCTAGAATGTTCACCGAACATGTTTGCTGCGAATGTTCGCCCAGTGTGGTCTCGCCTTTAGAAATCCATATGATGTGTTCCAGGATGGACATGGTTTGGATCGTATCGAAGTCAAGGACAATGGTAAGGGGATTCCGACGCAAGAAGTGCCGTACATGTGCCAGAGGAGCTACACATCGAAGATTTCTGAATTCTCCGACCTTGGTATGAGTTCCTTACTAAATGAGAAACCCGTACTTACCTTTCATGCCACAGAACGTTTTTACTACAGTTTGAACACCCTTGTAAGATAGAGCGTATGTAACTCACGCTGGTGTTCCAACTTCATAAAATGAAATATTGCTCAACAAAGGGCAGAGTATGCTTGAAGGTGTTTGATCTTTGATGCCATAAGTCGAACAGTAAGCGAGCTAAATTCATTAAGACAGTGGGCACTGCACTAGCGACATCCATTATTCATTCTCTCCCCAGCGTTTGGTACTAACTGTCCTGGAAAAACAGTAGATCTACTAGCTGGAGGCCTTTTAAATGCGGCTACATTGGAAGGATCTACGACTATCATAATAAATTATTACAACTTATTGGTGGATGAAACCAGAGCTGCTAGTATATTACACTTGGTGATCGATGGAGTTTGTCAGATTGTAATAGGTATTCTATTCAGTTAGAACGGGTTTAACTACCTAGAGTTGAAGTGCGAGTTACATTAACTCGGAGTTACAGAAAAAAATTAATGCGTTCTGCATGCCTATTTTTCAGTAACTCTAGGATAACACAGGTAACTCGCACTAGGGATGTAGTGTTCAGCACTGAACGGATCCGAGCTGAATGGATCTTTCAGTTGAACATACCCCAACTGAACGTCTGACCAAAGAGTTGACGTTCTCACTGAACGGGCGATCCTAACCTCACTCCATTTTCACCACTCCTCATAATCAGTCCCACTAGTTCATTCATTCATCAACCCCTCTCTTCACCCCTCTACGTTCGTACCGTTCTTCCCTTCCCCCCTTGCTGTTCCCATTGTTCTTCCCTTCACCGCTCGCAGTTCCTCCATTTTCACAACTCCTCAGTTCACCCGTTCAGCCACCCCTCCCACTTTCCTACCTCCCTCCATTTTCGCAACTCCTCAGTTCACCCGTTCAGCCACCTCTCCCACTTTCCTACCTCCCTCCATTTTCACAGTCATCAGTTTACCTGTTCTTCCGCCTCACCCGCGTTCCTAACTCCTCACGTCCCCTCCCAACTCCCGCCAGTTCATCTGTTCATCGACTACTCGTTTCTGATCATCAGTGAGGCTTCTTAATTATTAGGTTCCAGCGATATTTGCTGCAAGTACTATCTATATACCTGTATATGTCTGTACCGTGCTACAAGCCACAGTTTTGGGTATTTGGCTTGCAATTTTGAGGGTATACTCCTTAGGCCCCCAGAATGTGCTCTACAATTTATGGTGTCAAGGAACGACGCCACGCTGGCACCAGTGGTGCCATCTGTCAGAAAAATGTTTTTAGGCCACCAGCATTTGCTGTATAGTTTTTGAGTGCCACCATGGAGCCAGAAATGGCTCCACGCTGTCAGAAAAATGTTCGGTATAGTTTTTTATTGATAAATATTTAGTGGCCATAGAACTTTACGAAAGCTCCAGCTGCTTCAGTACCATGCGAAAGGATTTTCTTCAAGGCCATTATGACTGAGAAAAGAAAACCTTTCTCACTTGTGGTTTTTGGTTGTGATGGATTTTCCAAACCATTATAATTTTGTATGAAAATGTATTATTAAACTATTAAATTTGTATAACTTTTTATTGAATCAAACCTATGAAAACCCGTTTTCGTGATTTTTAGGTCGGGATAATTAGAAATGGGAATAGGGACTCGGACTGGGTTGAACTGGTGAACGTGTCCCAAAGAACGCGTCTCAGAACTGGCTGAACTGGTGGGAGTTAACTCCTGGAACTGAGCGCATCTTACACATCTCTAACTCGCACTATAACTCAGTATTTATCTAATATGGAGTGGTACCTCCAGATAATATTATGAAGTGATATTAATTCCTTCCCCATCCATCATTAATACCTATAGTTGATAATCTTGGACTTCAGAGACAACAGAACAGAACAAAACTTATCCCCTTTTCAGATCCGTGCTGTTTGACATTTCCTCGTGTCTGCGTACACCTTCATCTTCTGATGGTTAGCTTCTTCGTTCTTTCTCAATTCAAAGTCAATTTCCCTTTCATTTCTGACTACCATATGCAGAAAAAATTGACGGAAGTTACTGCGAAGTAACAACTTTGATGGTGCAAGGGGGTGGAACTGTAAGGAGTGTCCCTGTATTGTACTAAGTATTCTGACAAGGCATCTTCCCAATTTTGTGCAACAACTGCTGCCGCGGCGTTCCGTATTCAGGATAAGCGTATCAACACAGTGTTTGGTGATTTCTGTCTCATCGTTATTTCTCTATGCGATCATTTGAAGCTAGCTGATCTCAAAATTGACGCCAAGACTAGCGAAATGAGAGGCAAGTCTCAAATAGAGATAAATTGTATCCTAAAAAGGAACAATAAAAAATGAAAAGCATCCTCCTCTCTGGAAATAACTAATGATTCAACCAAACCGAGCAAAAGAAATGCTGGACCGTCAGTTTATTATTATAGCACGCAAGGGATCAAGTTAACGGAACATCCTGTGTCCACAGTGAAATTGGCTTCGTCCTAAAATACCTTTTGGCGTTGTAGGACCATCTCTAGTACTGTTCGCTTGATTCACAACGTGTAATGACACTTCTGAGTCCTGAGACTCCCCTCATTTGAGTTTGAAGCGTTGTCCAGAGCAGTCGTCAGTTTTCCTGACTTCTTCTGATGCTTTGATTTCATAATTTAAGCATTATGATTTTCGCTAGAGTTCACGCAGTTTTGATTTCTTTTCAAATGCTTCTTTTCGTCACAGTCCGCACAAATTTTACCTCTGGTTGGACATCACAAACATGTGAAATATTTTCGAACTACTGGATTGCCACCTGAATTCCTTTCAATTCCATTGACAGGACCATCATTATACCTGTAACTAGAGCAACTGAACGAACCCATTTGAGTTCCAATGTCTTCTTCAGCCTGACCCAGCACTTCTCTCATCTTACGACATCTCTTTCTTCAAGATTTCCTTACGCAAGTAATCAGAATGTGTGCCCATGAGTATTTGAAGTTTTATCTCCAATTCGACATCATGAAACTCACGTGATTCAGGTAGCTGTTTGTGTCTTGTTTCGAACTTTCATTTACATCTTGCTTAGTAGGTACTCCTGAAGTTAAAAATACCGACATTAATATATGAGGCAGTAATAAAGATCTCAGAATTCCATCCACAGAATTCTGAGCAGCAACATAACCATCTAAGTTTTGGGTCAAAAACTGTTGGTTTCATGGCAAAATCGATCTTCTTATATGAATGAAAAAAGTATGTAGGTACTGTACTCACAGCAAACTGTAACCCGACCAGTTGGACCACCAGTCACCAGTCTCCGATAGCAAGTTATTCGCCAAGAACAAGAACTTTGCCGAAGCCAAACTGTGCTGGAGTGGGCTCAGTCAGTAATGGAGTGGGTCGTGCCGGCGAGGACCTCCACATATTATTATGATGTGATACCCACTACACAGATGAGCAACATGGTCTTACCAGCTCACTCTATTATGATAAATTGCAAACTGTAGCATGTTACCCCAGGTTTCCCTAAAGGGTATGATACAGAATCATACCTTTCCCGATTTTGAATCTATAAATAGGTAACTATACTAGAGATGTGTAAGATGCGTTCAGTTCCAGGATTTAAATCCCACCAATTCACTCAGTTCTGAGATGCGTTCTTTGGGACACGTTCACCAGTTCAACCGGGTCCACAATCCAATAAAAAAATATAAAAAATTTAATAGGTTCAAAATATTTTTTTTCATACAAAATCAAAATGGTTTGGAAAATCCATCACAATCAGAAATCTCGCAAATTTTGCTAGGATAAATAAGTAAGAAGCTTTCACTGACGGTCAGCAACGAATGGAGGACAATCAGGGGAACACAAGGAGTTAGGAACGCGGGCGAGGTGGAAGAACGGCTGAATGGGTGAACTGAGGAGTTTTGAAGATGGATTGATTGATATATTTATTAATCTGTACAATTTTGGACTAAGAAGTCCACTCTTACAATTCTACAGAAAAATACATATAATTCTAAAAATTACCTTCTAGTCAGGAAAGAAATTTACATGAGAAAATTAAGTTTTTGCCTCGGGATTCGCATTGATTATTTCCATAAATTTTTTCTTAAAAGCCATTGCACTAGACAGTACAAATAAATCAGGATGTTGATTTGCGAGTCGAATGCTTTGAATTAGGAAAGACTTAGTGTAGGTTGCCGTTCTGTGAATAGGAATCTGATACAAATTGCTTGCATTTCTGGTGTCAACATCATGCACTGTATTCTGTTTTACATATAAATTAGCTAGGTATTCAGGTTTTGAAGATTTCAGAATTTTGTACGTCAGCAGGCCTATGTTAAAAATCCACCTATCTTTAATTTTTTGCCATTTTAGTTTATTGTAATATGGAGTGACATGATCATCCAGACGCAATTTGAAAATGAACCTTACTGCAGCATTTTGCGCTTTTTGCAACGTATTAATATTGGTTTCAGAAATGTCACACATTGCACACGAAGCATAATTAAAGTATGGCATTATTAAAGCCATTACAAGGTTTGATTTTGTTTTTTCGGGAAATTGAAATGCCAAACGTTTTAGTTGGTACAGTGATTTATATACTTTCTTGCATGTGGCTTGTACTTGTTGAGACCAGGATAGACATTCATCAACTATTATGCCGAGGTTACGTACTTGGTGCTCAAACACTAAACTCTCAGAGTTCAGCACAACAGAATTTATCATAGAGCATTCCAAATTATTTAGAATGCGTCTATTTCCTAATAAAAGTACTTTGCTTTTTGTTGCGTTAATTTTTAGACAATGCCTCGAGCACCATGCCACCAAGCCATTTAATTCCTTGTTGAGCTTCTCAATCGTTTCATTTACAAGATCAGGTTTTGTCGACACATATATCTGTAGGTCATCCGCATAGATCATATAGGATAAAGAGCAAAATTTTCCAATACTTTCACCTATTGAATTTATGAATAGTGTAAATAGAATTGCTGACATTACAGACCCTTCCGGTACACCACTAGAATTGCTTTGCCATTGAGAGAATTGTTCATCAGGGCTTTTTACCATTTGTTTTCTATTGGTTACGTAAGACTGAAACCATGACAGCTCAATTCCAGTGAATCCAATAGAGTTAAGCACAGATATCAGTATGTCATGTCTGACTGAATTAAAGGCTCTGGACAAATCAACTAGCGTTAAAATTGTTATATTGCGGTCATCTATGTTTTTCCTAATGTCATCCGTCACTTTTATTAACGCAGTTTCGGTGCTAAAGTTCCTTTTATAACCTGATTGTCTTTCATCAATCAGTTGGTTGACTTCGATATAGTCGGAAATCGTTTCGTATACGATCCGGTCAAGCATTTTTGCCAGTACTGATAATATATTTATAGCACGATACTCATTCAGCACTTTCGGATCGTTTGTTTTAGGAATTGGAACCACAATAGATAATTTCCATGCATCTGGATAAATGCCAAGATTCAATGATAGATTGAAGATATTTGTAAGAATTGGAATGATCGGCTCGCCTAGTAATTTCAAAAATTGTGCAGATGTTTCATCAAAACCTACAGATTTTGACGTTATTCGCTTCAGGGCTTTTTCAACTATGCTATTCGTGACTTCAACGAAAGAGAATTTGTTACAACATGATTCCGCTCTTTTTCGATAATCATTGATGGTCTCGAGTGGAGTAGAAATGTTCTGAGCGCTACAAAAAAAATTATTTAGTTCATCGGGAGAGAAATTCAGTTTCCTCGCCTGCGCACGACTAGATCCTATGCCGTAATTTCTAAATACTTTCCATAATTTGGCTGGATTGTGTATTTGTGGGAATAGCTTATGGAAGAATTTGAATTTCTCATTCCTGATTTTTTGTTTAACTTTATTTCGCAATTTTTGATATATTTTCCAATTATCCAGATTTTTGTCACGTCTAAATTTATTGTATGCTTTATTGCGGACTTTCATAAGACTTTTAATTTCACTTGTAATCCACGGCGCTGGTGTACGAGTAATTCTATATTTTCTCAGTGGCACATGTTTATTATATAATTTATTAATAATTTTTGTAAATAAATCAACCTTCTTATTAATATCTTGCTCATTGATAACACTGGACCAATTAACGTCTTGTAAATCATTTTTAAGTGCTTGAAGATCTACTTTTTTAATGTTACGAACATAAATAGTTTTCTTAGGACTAGATCCCTTATCAATGTTTAATACAAAATAAATTAAATCATGGGCAGATAACCCAGGTACCGGAAACTGACCGAATTTGGAAATATTGGCATCACTTTTAAAAAGTACTAAGTCAATTAAAGTTTCAGATGTTTTCGTATGATGCGTTGGATTAAACATTATATGACTCATGTTATGTCTGTCCATTAGTCTGATCAACTCCGAGGTATAAGTATTAGATACATCTAACATGTTGGTGTTGAAATCTCCAAAGAGTGCTACGACATCATAGTTGTACATTAGTTTTGCAAGAATATCGAAAATTGTGGAGATTCCTCCAATTTTAGGAGGCCTGTAGACTAAACCTAATAAACATTTCTTTTTGCGAAAGGACAGTTCAATCAGTATATATTCCGGAGATCTTGAATACTCTGACTGTGATGTATGTATGATTTTATAGTCATTCAAGGAAGTGTGCAAGTACAAACATACTCCACCTCCTCCGATACCAGTTCTATCGACTCTAATAAGATTATAGTTTTCTAATTCAAAAGATTTGGAGTTCAATCCGGGTTTGAGGAAAGATTCTGAAACGCCAATAATATCAACAGCCTCGTTATCAAAAATTTGTTTAAATTCGTCGAAGTGAGAAACGATAGACTGAGCATTTACATGTGCTATTTTTAGTTTATCGCCAAATTCTGACATACATCTTTTTAAATTCAGGCTAAATAACTGAGACATCTTCTAGGGGAAAAGCTTGGAGAAAATAAAATTGTAACTTCGTGAAAATTCTATACGAACATTACATTTGGCACCTCATCTTGAATTTTGGCGAGTAGGTCTAAGCTTCTTCTCTTTCGGCGGGCTTCTTTCGGCAGGATTTTCTTCCTTAATCTTCTTAGCAAGGTCGAGAAGTTGTTTAGAAGATCGTACAATAATAGGTGGATCCTTCTGGTCTTCGCTTTTCTTCAGCATGATTTTGCCGTTTCTAACCCATACGAATTTATAACCATATTCGTTTTTGAAATCTTTCGTATATTTCAGTAGCTTGCGATTCTCATAGGTGAGACTGTTATTCAGATAGATGCGTTCAATAGGTTGATCATTATGGAGACCCAGTAGATGGGTAGTTAATTCAACGGGCTTTGCTGCGAGGAGAAAGGCTTTCTTGTCAAGTTTTCGAACGAACTCGACTATTATGATACCAGGTAGATTCAGTGTTTTATTGGGACGAGTACGATATACATCGCTAATCATTTCCTCTCTCACATTATATTTTACCGCGGCACTAATTTTAGTGACGATTTCAAGTAGATTTTCATTTTGTGATGAGGGAATACCAACAATTTCCATTATTTTTTCGCGCAACTGCTGTTGTGATTCATTAGATGTTATTTTAATTTCATGGATTTCGTTCTGACATGTTGACACATCGGATTTAAGATCATCGAATTTCGTAGTTAGATTGTCAATAGACTGCTTGACAGTAGTTAAAGTGGCCGTGTTTGTATCGATATTATCTGAGCACTTGGTAAGATTATCAGTAAGTTCTTTGACCTCCTCACGAATAGCTGCGTTAGACGAGTTAATGCCGTCACGTATCTCCTCCATCAGTTCAAGTATGATCTCGTGTTGTTGTTTTGACATACCAGAATCTACCTCAGTCGATGGAGGGAGGTAGGAAAGCAGGATGGGTGGATGAATGGCTGAACAGGTGAACTCATCAACTGAGGAGTTGTGAAAATGGAGGAACGGCGAGTGGGGAAGGGAAGAATAAGGGAATGGCAAGGGGGGAAGGGAAGAATGGTACGCACGTAGAGGGGCGAAGGGAAGAATGGTACGCACGTAGAGGGGCGAAGAGAGGGATTGATGAGCGGATGAACTGGTGGGACTGATATGAGGAGTGGTGAAAATGGAGAGAGGTTAGGGTCACCCGTTCAATGAGAACGTCAACTCTTTGGTCATCCATTCAGTTGGGATACGTTCAACTGAAAGATCCATTCAGTTCGGATCCGTTCAGTGCTGAATGCCACATCCCTAAACTATACCGACAAGAGAGATCTGTTCACTCTCCGTCACGACCTCACGTAATTACGGCATAGCGAGGGCGAATCTGCTTCATTTCCAGGGGAAAAAAAATAAAAATCAGCACAGTATTTTAGCTTATATTTCTAATCATACAGCTGCAGAAAATGAGCGATGCCTAACAGAGCATTATCAAGGGTTTTTATTCTTTTAGCATCCAGTTTCTGTTATTTTAGCTTGTATAGTATATAATAATTCTATACCTATAATATATCAAGTACTCTGACCTTTTACTATCCTTGTTTCTCGAGCCAAATGGAGAAATCTACTGGCTCTAGTAATTGTGAATGTAAGTACTTATTTTCTTCTTTAGCAAGTTGGTAACCCTTCTGGGTATATGTTTATCAATATGTTGATTTCTTCCCGTTTAACTGGTGGGAATATCTCTCTATAAATGCCAAATAGGTTCGTTCACACTGCCTTTTTCTGGCAGTTAGCTAACTCCTTGAAACCCTCCATGTTCTACTGCTTCTTGAGAAACGTTTGAGGATTTAATAATGGTTGGGAATCGAGAAGGCAGTGAATGGCCAGTTCTCATCCCCCTGATTTTCTGTGGACTGGAATGACGTATAACTGGCTTTGGATAGTCGGGAAAACACTGCACGCCGCACTATATAGCTGCACTATATAGTCAGAAAAGAGTCCAAAAATCACTGCAAAGGGCCCAACGCCTTTCTCACTGTCAGGTAACATGGTCACTGCGAAGAAACCTAACATCTTCAATATTTAACACAGCGCTTGAAAAATCACACTTCCCAGATGTTCGTCATTCATGAATACTTTTTTATCTATCCATTTAGATAATCTCAGCAGCTATGGTTTTCGAGGAGAGGCCCTGTTTTCAGTTTGCACTGTGGCAGATGTATCGGTAACTACAATCTCAAGTGGTGATACATTTGGCAGAACTTACAAAATGAATCACAATGGCGAAGTCGTCGACACCAAACCTGCAAATATAGATAGAGGTAAGTTGTGAAGTTCAACTGAACAGCTTTACGTATGAATGCTTTTTCCATTGTTTAAAGGGGGGGGGGGGGTTCTTAACGTGGCTTAGCCTTAGTCTCGACATCATATTTATGATAATTAATTTTTTTGATTTGTGATAGACATCCTGAGCTAAGCATTCAGTGGGAGAACTGGAGCCGAGTTATGTACTTGCGCTAAATTGATAACAAATGTTGGAGAGCAGATCCATGATAAAATACAATAATATTGACTTGTGGATGGTTGAATCATTCTGCGTGGATGTAAGTTCTGGACGTTATCCCAAAATAAACTATATCATCGCTCCAACATTTGCTGTGATGAAACAAATGTAACTATACTACTTCTCCCTATAGATCTGGAGGCTCGTAGACACTGCTAGGCCAGATACCAGTATTAGGTATATTCTAATCCTTCCCTTAATTCGTCCGATTGTAAAAGAGTCTGCATTACTTATATACTCGTATTTAGTACCTTACTATGATATTTGGGAAAAACGCTGCAAATTATTACACAACGGTTTATTATTTACCTTTACGGTGGTACGGCGGAAAGACAGAAATTTTGGTTTATTATTTTCAATAATGAACCTTTGGAATCGAGCATGAAAAAAAAAAAAATTAACCCCACCCCCACCCCCCTCTGAAAATTTGATGGTTTCCGTTTCAAGGTGGTTGAATCCAAAAATGCAATAAAAAAATTCTTTCCGTACGCCGTACATACTTAGCACTTTTCTTAGTTACCATGAACCAAAATTAATGAAATTTGGTTTGTAGGTCCCGTTTGGGGTCTAATTGGTCCTCGAAGCTCGGCGTTACTGTCATTCATCTCTAAGGGGTGAAAAATAGGGGTTGACATTTTCAGAACGCTGTACTCGAAAACTTTCAATAGAAGGGTATGGTTTTTTTTACGTTTTTAAATTTATCCGGAGCATTGTACGTCAGCCATTCGTTTGCACCGAAAAGCTTCGTCAACATGATCGTGAATCAAACGGTATAAATCTGGCCCAGATATCATCGCTAGGGAGCACCTATTATAATCACGGATGGCTGTATGAAGTCGATTTGGTTGTTCTGTGATATTCCATTTGAAAAAAAATGATGGCTCCTTTGGATTTTGCTGATAGGTACTTTTGCGACTTGAACTAACGTTGAACTATTATTGGGTAAATTATTACACAACGGTAAATATTATACATCGTTTGTATACTATCTATACAGAAGGGGCATCTATACAGGTAAATTATTACACAACTGTTTATTATTTACCGAATGCTTCATGAATAACTACAAATAATATTAATGACTGAATTATTGAATCCCACGCATTTGTATGAAACTTTAATTCCCGGGCCGGCTCCAGTTCTCCATTTAGGGCTTTCCTGGAGGGAACTCCAGGATATTGACCATAGAAAACAGTGGTGAATCCAGTGGTGGATTGACATTGGTATAATGATTTGAAGCGTTTTTTTAATTGCATTTTCGAATTTAAACCGTAAGATTTTAAGGGGCTGGTGGTTAAAAAATTGTTTTCCATGCTCGATTCCGGAGGTTCACTATTGAAAATAATAATCCAAAATACACAGAGTGTTCATTCAAGACAGAAATAGTGTTTCAATTCAATATGCGAATTATTTTTTTCTCTCGAGTTTTTAGGGGTTAGAAATTGCTAAAATTCTTCAAAGCCAAGTAGCTAAACCACACATTTTACAATATGCTCGTATGTGCATGCTGCATGACTGGAGTTTTCCCCTCATCATGATTGTGTACTTGGGTATCAAAACAACTGTTGAATTACTTTTCATTTCTCTGCAGGGACGTCAATAGTTGTCACAAACCTTTTTAAAAATCTTCCCATCCGCAAGCTATTCCTCTCTTCAGGAAAGCGCAAAGCCGAAGAATTGAAGAAGGTGGAAACAATAGTCAAGAGCCTGGGATTGGTCAACTGCTCGGTCAAAATCCGGTTCACTCACAATAAGTTGACCATTTGGCAAAAAGCAAGCGTTTGTAGCATACTGCAATCATTCCTCCAAGTTCTATCTCCAACAGTTGTTAAACAACTGAAAGAAATCATGTTCGTGGATGAACTTGAAAAGGTATTCCTCATCTTCCTGTTGTAGATTTGTTGAAAACTGCTGTTACACTAAAATAAGTACTGGATTTTTGTCTCAAACCATACTTGTGCCATAGTTGTTTCACAAAACACGCCTAAATCGGTCTAGTAGTTTAATATATTTATGTTCAGTTGAGCTTAATTTCTGTATTGTTCTTCTTAGTTCCATGAGACAATTTCAAGGTACCTATTTCTCGTCAGACGTTTTCAATTCAGCTGCAGTAGTAGGTACCTTCTTGATCTAGAGATCCAACCTATGGGCTGGGATACCCCCAAAGATCCCTTGCCCAAAGATATCAAGTCCAGACCGCTGCCATCACTAGGACTTATACGGAAGTATATAAAAAAATGTTCCAGTCATGCAGCATGACCATATGAGCGGATTTTCAAAATAACAGTTAAAACACGGGTTTTCGCAACCCCTCTGTACTACAAGGAATGCTAGGAAGGGGGGGAGGGGGATCGTTGTGGGAATTGTATTTTATTTATCAAAAGTGCTCATCTTGAAATTCATTCTTTAATTTGACATTAGGCACTTACATTTTGGCACAATTTGGAATTGTTTCCAAATTGTCTGGAGCCAAGGTCCAGAACCATCCGGGAGGATGTGTATACAAGCCAAATGATTTTTTTAACCAACTCATTCTGTGGGTATCCATGGAGAGATGACAAACTGCTGTTACAGAAAGGCGGGATAGGGGCAATTTGAGCATGAGGTCACACTTGTTGGCTAGGATCAAGGCTGACCTAATGGCAGCGAGAAAGAGACAGCCCGTTGTTACCCTCGGATTTCATTTTACGCTACCCCTTTGAATAAGCAAGACGATCTCAATTCAGCAAAATAACAGTCTAAAATCCAGGGCTAAATTGGATACCAGCGTCCAGGACCACAACCATGTTCCCCATTCACCATGCTCAGAGGTTCACCATCATATCACGACGTATGTAAGGCTCTTAAGGAATGTAAGGGTTCTTTCAAGAATCATGCTCACTGGTTTGCTCTCAGTGAGTCAAGTGTACCCCCTCCCTCGCTGTCCTTGGTCTATGTGGAGAATGTCGCTTCCGACCCACTGTAGCAACACTCATTAATTTTGCACTTCGGCTCATTTCGCACCTTATCTGCCGCCACTCTTTAATATGCCCAGTATACAGCAGGGATTCATACGATTAGGTAACTTTCGATTGAAATTGTCACGTGGTTCTCAAATTTTGTTGGTCGGAAGGGCATTCTCAACCCTTTTTAAATTGTTCCAGATCGAATTCACGTTATTAGTCCCAAAACTGGACTGCAACATCTTGACAACATGCTTAGGTCACACGCTGCCGCTGATCTACCTATTCGTGAACCAAAGGCCTGTGAGAGAAAAGCAAATTGAAAAGGTAACTATGTTATAAAGAACAATTAAATGAATTTTCATCTTTTATTTCAATCCATGAATCAGTAGGTATCTACTTGTTTTGAGGAATCCCAATTAAAATTCTGTTTTGGTTTCTTATTCTCTGAATAATGAATGCACCAATGTAAACAAATAAATAAATAAATAAAGACGGAGTTATTGAAAGGTTGTTTATTTCCACTAATATGAACAATACAATGTTATACCGGTTTCGGTGATCAAACCATCGTCAGTAACAAATAGTAACTTTTTCGTGTATTTGTAGAAATAGACAACCTTTCGATAACTCAGTTTTTATTTTTAAATGGGTTTCCATGATTTCATTGCGATTGATTTAGTGCGTAGCACCTAGTGTAATTGCGGAAAGAAGGGAAAAAGCGACCCCACAAGATTAGAGTGATTAAACAAGTTGTTCAACAATGGTCTTGGATGATATTTCAATTTTCATGGGTCGTAAAACTCTGAAAGTGTCTAAAATCATGATTGCATGAGAGCTTGATTCGGTCTCATTTAGAGTAAAATTCTATTTTCTTCAATTTTTCATTAAAGTAAAAATCAGAATGAATTGTCACCGTTTTTAGGGATTTATGGCGAACTAACTAGCCATTTAAAGTAGATGAACAGGGCATATTTTTATTCAGAATCAGAGGTACTCAATGTGTCGCTAATCAGTTGCCCGATTTATCTCAAAATCGGTGGGTAGTTTGGGTATAGCTCGTATGAATTATCGAACGATTGGATCATAAGTAAGGCCACTGCGCATGCTCAAACGCGAAATGTGAGTTGCTCAATTTCTCATGAACCCGATTTTGGTGACATTTTCAGCAAATTCTCTTCGAACTACACGGATCAATTTTCTTTCACTTCTTTCAAAATACAATGGTTCATGCATAATAACAAATAATTATCTAGATAGAATTATTGAATCCACCGCGTAGGCTTACAGCGTACTTACACTCGGATCATTAGTATGACCACTGTGCATGTGCAAACGCGAAATCCGTGGTAGTTAATCAATTATTTTTTACGAACTAATGGTCTGATTTTGCTCAAAGTTAGTCGGTAGTTGGGGTGTAGCTTGTAGATGGTCCCCTAGGAATTACAGAACGATTGGCTCATGAGCACGGACACTGCTCATCAGGCGCGCACCCACGGGGGGGGGGGGGGGGGGCTAAAGGCGCTGTAGCCCCCCCCCCCCCCCCTCAAGAAAAAATTACATTCTGTTTTTAAATCCGCCAATAGTGGACACATCGCGTATTGAATACCCGGTTTGCGGGAGTTAGGTACATCCTACGAAATGCACTAAAAAATAAATAAAACGTATTTCATATAATATAGGGAAATATTATTCCAAACTCCGCAAAGGAACATTTCTCGCGCGCGCTTGCTTTGTTTGTTTGTGGTGGCGGGTGGCCACTTGGCCAGCAGCAGGCCTTGACGAGGCTGCCTTGCATGGAACATGGAAGAAGATTGTTAGAAGAAGGGAGATTTGAAGTTGATTGAAATTTATGAAGAAGATTTGGAAAACAACAACGTAAACGTGTTTATGGCAGAAATGGAGGTTTGGCATGCTTTTCTCCAACGAGCACACCACGTTAATGCAATTGATTTTCTAAATATTTGTGATAGAACAATCTTTCCAAACATCCATATCCTACTTAAGATTTTCATCACTATACCTGTATCGACCAGCACAGCAGAGCGCTCCTTTTCCACTCTTCGGAGAATCAAGACATACTTGAGAAACGCGATGTCTGAGAGTAGGCTAAATGGCTTAGCCAATCTCAATATCCACAGGGAAATCCCGGTTAACGCAGACAGTGTATTATCCATACTGAAGAATAGCCAAAGAAGACTCAATTTTGTTTTGTGCGACAGCTGACGTAAAAAGATTTTGTCAAAATAAAACCTAAAATCTTATTTAATTTGCTGGGTTTTATCATTCATTCCTATAGTCCCTAGTCAAAACTTGCATTCAAAGAGCTAAAATAAACTTAAAGTAATGCCTTCAAATATCCGTTTTTCTAAGGAATTTTTAAGAAGTTTTCCGTTGGTTGGCCCAGGGTCAGCCCCCCCCCCCCCCCCATAATTATTTTCTGGGTGCGCCACTGCTGCTCATGCACGAACGCGAAATCCGAGTTACTCAGTTTCTCACGAATAAATGGCCAATTTATGCTCAAACAGAAAACAGTGGTCTACAAAAAAGGGGTGTCTATACAGGAAAATCATAAACCGTTGTGTAATAATTTGTACCTTTTTTTCACGAATCTAAATCCAAGGATTTTTTCGTGACCACACGGTGTTCGTTCATGGTGAGGCCCTGACGTTTGAATCGAAAAAACGTCACCATGAGTGTGAATCAAACGGTACAACCACAACTGGGTGCTGTCCAGTGATGGAGAATAGATGATTCAAACAGTGTTTGGTTTTGTTATGGAGTTAGTTGTTCTGCGATCTAGGGATGCAGGAGCGGTTACTGGGGAAAAAATTGTTACTTTTAAATGAATAGTTCTTTTAATTGAGGTTCGTTGTATAGTTAATGGTATCATAAATAACCATAAAGCTATCACTGCAAAAAGATGTGCTCCCCCCCCCCCCTTCCCCAACAACCCTGTTGTAAAAATTTACCCGCCGTTTTTCCGACCTCTTGTTCTAGTTCTCGTTCTTCTTTGACAGGGCTACAACCACGCAGACATAACGGATCGAGCTGAAACTTTGTACACTCATTCGTCATATTTCCAACAGCAAGTTGCGAAGCACCGGTCATGCTACTTTGGCGGGCAAAATGAATATCAATATTTTTCGAGACCTAGGAGGTTTTCTTGGTAGGTAAATTTTTACAACAGGGCTGTTTTGCGGGTAGGTATGCAATTCACGGTGTAGGCAGTAAGTACTAATCTCAGTAATAGCTTTCTTTTGAATAGTTCCAGGCATTTCAAGGGTATTATGTACAGAACAATAACCTTAATAGAAGGATTACCTATCTATACAGCGAATAATGATTCGTCGTATTTCAATCTGCAGCGTTTTTGTGCTGTGATGTTTATTTTTTGAGTAACATAGTTGAACTCTTTTTCTCCTTTAGGTAATTCACGACAAAGTATTTGAGTTCTTTGGTACTAAGATACCGACAAAAAAATATCCTGCCATGCTTGCTTCCATCATCCTACCGCCTGACATGATTGACGTTAACCTTGAACCAAACAAAACCAAAGTCATGGTAAAGAATATCGTAAGTTTCCTATTTCGTTTCCGAACTTGTTTAGAGCACCTTTTTCATAGTTTTAATCCCTAAAAGAATAGTTTAATTTTCGGAATCTTTTTGTGAGTGACCTTCCAGGAAAAGGTAACAAAGCTATTGAACGATCAACTTTCGATTTACTACTACGGGAAAGACGACGAGACGAAGATGGAAGAAGTCAGGGCGATAGAGCCACTCAAAAGAAAGGTCATTCCTGCGTCAAGCAGCCAGTCCAGCAAGAAACTGAAGAAGGATTTTGTAGAAGAGAGTTCTACTGAACCCGACAATAGTTTGAACGTTGGGGTTGTGGTCACAGTAGACGATTCACCAGAGGTCCTGGACTCACCTGGAGGGATGATTTCATCAGAAAACCAGAGAGGGGCTGATGTTCAAAATTCTGTAGCTCTATCGAAATCAACATCAGCTCTGGAGCCGTTTATGAAGTCTACTACAGTTCACGAGTCGGTACAAATTCCAATTTCTGCTCCAGTTGTGAATTCAGCATCACTTCAGATTCCTGAAGCAGTTCATAATTCATCAGCTACTCAGTGTGCAGAACAAGCTGGAGGTGTCTTGTTTGACACTGACATGATCAAAGGCAATACAACTTACAGCACAATTGAACCACGTGAAGTCTCCACGGCAGCAGTAGCAGCAGCTACTACAACAGCAGAACATTCAAAATCAACAACAGTGTCGACATTTCTAGATGGCATCGAGTCCAGATCACTGCCATCTGCTCGATCTACTGAAACGAACCAGAAAACTGTAGATGGCTCCAGCAAACTAATTGTTGGTGATAATCCATTTGATCTCCTCACAACCCATAGAATAACAGAGAAATGCGAGGATAAGAGCGACTTTTTCAGTGACTGTTGGTTTGAAGACCCATGGGTTAATGTAAGCTACAATGATCCATTACCTATTATTTTATTTTATGTAACTATTGATTTGTATTCTACAACATCGACACTATTTTGATGCAGGTGGCCAAGTCTCCAGAAAAACCAAATTTTATCGAAACGCCCTCTTCATTAATAAAATCAATAAATGAGAAATCGTCCAAACAAAACGAGGATCTGGAAGAGTTCAGCTTGTCGTGTTGGAGTCGAGGTGATGTTTCTATCAATGGTAAAACATTAGAGGTAATGTTGATGATTTATGTATTTTAATTCAGAATTGCCCTTTCATGAGGGCTAGCATGAGTGTTAGGGTCGTTCTAGCGTAACGGTAAATCTAAGATGCTTCGAGAAGCCTCTTGAGGCTGAAATTTGGAATTGCCAAACAAAAGGATGATTTCGAAGATGAGAAATTTTCTCCAATTCTATGGATAACTGACGTCAGGTGAATTGAATTTGATTTGGTGAATTAATACCAATTTTTGACCCCGAAAAATCCAAATTTGACCCCTATTCTGTATGAAAAACAACTGAAATGGTATGGTACCCACTTGCCCTTAACCAACGCTTCAAATCTCGTATTCGATAAAACAGTGATCTATTTTAACCATGGTTAGGAAGTACTGGTGTAACAGGCCCATAATTAAAAATTAACTACTTATGTCCTACACATAAAAATGTTAAAAAATACATGGGTAATCCCCATTAAGCAACCTGTGACTCCAGCCCAACGAGAAGGGCCACTGATGGAATTTACTAGGTACTATAATGGACTGAGAATGCAGTTTCAGGCACGGGATTTGCAGTAGGTAGGTAAACGCTGTATATAGGTATGGACTAGTGAGTGAGGTAAGTTGGACTAGTGAGCTGACTGACTTGAGTGGCAGAAAATTATTGCAGACAGGACGTGTTTGACTTGACCATTCAGTTGGGAGGAGAGTGCAAAGCAAGTGGCGTGTAAGCTATGTGAGGTTTGTTTGTGTGTGAATAACTGGCTACCTACCTCTATATTTTTTACCGTATCGTTAATTCGTGTGTTGCTGAATGACTGCTATATTTTCCTCTGTCCAATTTATTTGTAGGGCACCACATCCGTTGTTGGAGCTCCAATGATTGATGACACTGCCGTTTCACTATCAAGCGACAGGGACATGAGTAACCAGACTGGCCACAAGGGGATGTCCGCCTTCTCCAAATTTGCCAAACAGATGAGGGTAGAAAGTAAATATTATAAACTCAACTAATTTAGTTAAATATTGAAGTAATGTTCATGTTTATAAACCTGTGTTAAGTCTACCTAAAACATCCTTTACATTTAAATTAACCTTTTACGATCTTATTGTATGATAATTTTTTTTACCTCAACACGTTAAGTGCGGATGACTCAGTATATATTATGTCAAGACGAGACTGTTCCAGATTGCACACTGGAAGCAGTTGTAACACCTGGAACAATAGTTGACAATGAATGCTCATCTACTATTGAGTTGTTCAGAGATATATTGGAACGGACTAAATTCAATATATTATTTTTAATATTGCTCTGCTTTTTGGAGAGTCAAACTGGAGGTTACCAGTACCAAGATTCAGGTCATTAAAAAAAATTGAGCTTCTTTGCTGCTTAAAGTGAGCAGGGATGTGACCTGATTGCTACGTGAGCAGGGACAATATTGAGCTTTGTGCTGCTTAAAGCGAGCAGGGAGACACGTGATCTCTGTGATGAAGAAATGAGAGAAGAAGTGGAGAAGAAGCTAGGTTGGGCCAGAGACGACTTGAAAATCTTCTGACAAACCCCCAGTAGCTGGTTTCAGAGACTCATGGTCGTCAAATTAGAGTGGAAAGACTGACCGTCTCCTTGAGGCAAAAAAGTTGAAATTAGCTGGATAATCTGCGCAAGTACACAGATTTCTGGGGTTGAACCAGACAGTGGCACTGTTTATTGACGTGGTCAGAGCCTGGATCTCTGTTTATTATTCCGGATTATCTCGGATATTATTCCGATGAACGTGGGTATTTCTGATCCTTAGCAAGAATCAGAGATTCAACCGAATCCTAGTGCATTTATTTCCACATCAAAGATATGCACCACACCTTCTTTTTTTCTCTTAGTGGGAACACCTACAAAGGGACTTTGTTACCCAGGTGGTAGCTCCGCCAAAAGGACATTCGCAAAAGGTAATAAAGGAGAACTGGGATGACTGAACGAACTTTGTCATTGCCATCCTTAAAATGAGAGTTCAGTAGAGACTGGGAAGAAGGCTAAAAGGGACTGTCCCGAAAATACCGTAAAAGTTGTACCAAGGCAGTATACTATAAGAAGATGGGAAGTGTTTTAGTCAGTGGGTATGCTCGTAAGGAAGAGCCTGACGCACAAATGAGGATATCGCCCCTTCCTCATTGCCAGCTCGTAATAGAGTTCCATCAACCTCTTGAAAAAAAAATAATAAAGTTGATAACTACCAAGTTCCAAACGCCTATATGACGTTGTCATGGCATAACAACGTTTTACTAATGAGTTCTAACACCTTCTCCTGTTGGGTGGGAAGTGGCAGATAAAACTACAATGAAACAATACAATATGTATTTAATGAATTTATTCCTCGGGATTATCAGTGGTGTCCAATATCAGATCTTCTATTGGACCTCTAGCCTACTTAATCAGAATTTATAATAATGAAGAGAGAAAATAAAATTAAAATAATGTAGAACAAAGAATCCTTAGGTTTCCAAAAGGTAGGAGGGATAAGCTATCACAAAATTAGGTGTAGGTATCTAGTGAAAACAATGGTGACTTAATAACTGACATTGATATATTAGGCGATGGATGGTAATGGAACCATCACAGTAGGATCATGCTAATGTTACTAATGGTCCACATGTTTACGAGGAATACATGGCATGTTCCGAGCCACCTAGCCTTTGGAATTCCAAAGACTGGCGACTTGGAAATGTCTGTTCCCACCGTACGGTAGTTGTCTGTTTGGGAAAAGTAGTGTTGAAATCAGCACCTGTTGCAGTTGTCAAAGCTGAGCCTGGGATGTCATTCCCAAAAATAGCCAAAGAGCTCTCAAGGCGATGGCAGGAGCTCCAGGAAGAGGACAGGAAGACCTACGAGGAAATGGCGGCAGCAGATAAACTCAAAAACAGGAACAGAGTTCAGACGACCAAAGACCTTAAACCACCTGAAAGGAAAAGCGAAAAATGTAAACCCTTGTTAGTGAAAAGGTACCACACTGTTGAGAAAGTGGAAGTGAATTTGAGTGATATCAGGGAACGTAGCAAAAGCCGGTATGTACTATGTTATAGTTGTGCCTTATGAAATAGGATAACCTGGGGTGAAAAGCTGCAGTTTTCACTTTTCTCAGTATTATTTAATTGATATGCTAACCTAGTTACTAATGGCTATAGGAATTATTATTTAGTGAATGATCTGTGTTACAACTAAAAGGGCCCATGAAGCCCAATGTTACATGCTTGCTAATGAAGTTCTTACTCTTCTTAACCTCAGCTGACCGAAATACCTGGATATTCAAGGTTTCCAGAGATACATTGAGCTGTCCCTCATTACGACCATTGTATAGAGATACATTAATATGATGTTATAGTTCACTACATGTACAGCTGCATCTTATATGATCCAACTGTGTCTACTAGGATCTGTCTATTAACAGGCGTCTCATGTGCTACCTTTTTACCCAGCCTTCCATCCCATGGAGTCCTTTACCCCAGGTTACCCTTACGCTTTGTTCAAACTGTTCTGGACCTAGTTCTGTTTATTTAGTTCCAGCAAAGTAGTGCAATTCTCGGACGAATCACCAGAAATTGTAGCACACATCAACGAAGACCTTTCGTTGGTGAAAGGGAAATCAACCATTAATGTCGTCAGCATAGGGCGGCTGACTGAGGCTGTCAAATTCTACAACAACTTGAGCAACATGACCCTCAAGCTGAGGGTTCTAGAAGAAGGAGTGGAAATAACTAAAACGTAAGTTCTGTATAACACTATTTGCTGTCAGTAAACTGTAGTATTAAGAGAGTGGATGGAGGTTGGTAGTCCCTGAAGGGGGAGGGGGGGATTTAGACTACCTCTGCCGTATTCCCTGCGTGTTGTAGAAGGCAAATAAAAGGGAATTCCGCACCCTGAGCTCCAGTAACATTGAGGGGTCTGAAGAAGTAGGTGACATCGTGGAGATTCCTCCTGCAGCCTCAGGAGCTTCTTGTCAAAAGCAGTGCAAAATCAAAGAAGTCGTCCTATCCTCATCCTCCATGCTGGGGGTTTTGCATAGGGTTTAACCCCCCCCCCCCCCCCCCCAGTAAAAACCTGAAGATATTCTATGATGCCTATGTGGATTCATAGAAAAGGTAAAAAAATACGATGCTGTAGTCGTGCTTGGAGACCTGAATGCCAAAGTTGGGAAGGAGGATTTTGTCAAGAGAGTAGCTGGAAAGCATTCTCCATGAAAAGACTAATTCGAATGGTTTGAGATTGGTCCAACTGGCAGAAATGTGCAAGCTGAGAATCAAAAGTACTTCTTTCCCGCACAAGCAGATACTCGGTCATAATATTACATGGAAACTGCCTGGTTCAGTTACAGGAAACCATGTTGAAACCAGGGAAGTGTTGAAACCCTTGACACAGAGGGAAGCAAAATGGGTTTGAACATAAACCAAGATAAGACAAAATATCTTCATGGGCTCAGATCCCGGCAACGATTATAACAGACTCTGTTTTCTGGATATAGGAGGGCTCAGATTCGAGGAAGTGAACACTTTCAAGTATCAGAGATCGACTGTCACCAGCACCAGTAACATTTATGCAGCACGAGATAGATCAGAGTCATGCTGGGCAACCGGGTGTTCTACGCCAATATTATGCTTAAATCAGTACTGTGGTCCAGAGCTCTGAAAGTGAGGTTATTCCTGTCACTGGTAAGGCCAGTGATCTGTAATGGAGCCGAACCCTTACAAGCACAGGGAGTTTGAAATATTTGAAAGGAAGGTCAGACGAAGAATTTACGGTGCAGTGTACGAGAGGGGATGATGGTGAATCGAAAACAGCGCATAGGTAGAAATGATTCCTGAATATAAATGTATTGTTTCATTAAAGACGACCTGATTCAGTGGCTCAAACACCTCAAGAGAATCCCCAGTGAAAGCCTCCTTCAGATGTTGTGGAAAGCTATGATTGGGAGGAGGAGGTGGGGGTGACTGAGGGGTAGATGGTTGTGTTGGACGACGTGAAGAGGCCTGCTACAGATGCATGTGTGAAACTGGCGAAGCGAGGCTCAAAAAGGAACAGATCCGGAACAAATAGAAGACTGTTGTTAGGGAGGCCAAGGGAAACCCCATCCTGTAGCCCCTGGGAGATGGTTAGTTAGATGAAGGTTGATATTCCAGTGTCCTCATAATAATTATATATACTGTCAGAACATAATATAATATAGCCTGTCAGAAAAAACCCATATTATTGGATTTTGCAGGGACCTTGGGCCAATGTGGGATGTATTGGAAACATTGACTTCCGGTACCAACGTTAACATTCAGGGTAACCAAGCCATCCCAAGTGACGTCATAACTGATGAACGCATCACCAAAAACGGATTCAAGATTGAAAAAGTCGAATGTGAGGCTTGTAGTCTATTTCGTTTACTTTTTTCTGGGATAGAACTGCAGTTTTCACTCATCCTTTTAACCATTACCCTCCTACTCAATTTCATTTTTGTAATTTCCTTGTGGATTTTGCAGCCTCTTCAGGAACTAAGTTTACCATTACAGAAGTCGCACAAAACATTGCACATTTGGGGGTTGAGGATCTACATCAAGTTTTACAGTGCATTTCTAAAAACAATCACTGCCATTTAAGAGACTGCAGGCCGCTTGCAGTTATCAACTCCATTAGAGTAAGTTGACAGAACTTTCATGGCGTCAAAATTTGGTTTCAGAAATGTTGGAAACACCTAAGTGGAGTATTGCAGTAGGCCTGATTATTAGATGTTGATGGGCCAGCTTCGCAGTCAGGAGCTGTAAAAGGGGAAAATGAGTGAGCAAAAGGGTACCTGATAATTTTGTATGGGGGAAATGCTCAACAGAAAAATAGGAATTCGAAAAGCGCAGAAAATGAGGCTACACAGTAGCTCACTTGTATCCTGGATGCTTCCTTCGGTATGCATTACTTCTCTCTACACGTCTTGATCCATGTGAATTACCATTCACCTTCCATGTTTACATCCGTTGTTCGCTAGTTTTTGTCGGTTTTTACCTCTGTCTGAACCTACCGTACTTACCTAGAAGATATATCATCTTCTTATGCAGTATATAACTGCATCCAGAGTCAGGTTATATCCCTCTATCCATCCGAGCCTGAATGCTCAGATATGCACATTGACACCAGCTTTTTGGTTTATTATTTTCAATAATGAACCATTGGAATGGAGCAAGAAAAAAAATTGTCCCCCCCCCCCCACCCTTAAAATTTGATGGTTTACGTTTCAAGGTATGTAGAATCCGAAAATGCTGTCTGTCCGCCGTACGGGCCAATTTTCTTAATTAACATGAAAAAAAAATTGATGAAATTCGGGTTATAGGTTCCGTTCGGGGTCTAGTTGGTCCTCTAAGCTCGGCGTTACTGTCACTCATCTCTAAGGGCTTCAAAATAGGGGTTGAAATTTTCAGAACGCCGTAGCTCGTAAACTTTCGATAGAAGGGGGGTTTTTTTTTAACGTTATTAAATTTGTCTTGAGCTTAACAATTTTTTGAGGCCACCCGGAGCATTGTACGTCCAGCCGTTCGTGTGCACCAAAAAGCTTCGTCAACACGATCGTGAATCAAACGGTATAAATCCGGCCGGGATATCATCACTACGGAGCACCTGATTATAATCAAGGATGGCTGTATGAAGTCGAGTTGGTTGTTACGCGATATTATTTCATTTGATAAGTGGTGGACTATTGGATTTTGTTGGTAGGTACCTACTTGTGAAACTTGAACAAACGTTGAAGTATTATTGATGGGTAAATTATTACACAGTGGTAAATTGTTACATAACGGCAAATTGTTACACAACGGTAAATTATTACACAACGGCAAATTATTACACAACGGTTCATCTACCAAGAAGGGGCTGGACTTTGTTGATCGGTACTTTTGCAACTTGAACAACCGTTGAAGTATTACTGATGGTCATGTTATTACACAACGGTTCATTGTAGTTATTGACCACAAAAAACAGTGATCTACGCAGAAGGGGCATCTATTTCACTCCACATCAAAAATTTCCTTTAGAACTTCATTATTTCCGTTTCTTTTTATCGTTTTAGTTACGGTTTGTCATCGGCTGTATTATTTTAGCAACATTTAACTCGTGATTTAGGTAAGTACCTAGTAACGAGTACGGGGTTAGGTACTAACCTACGGAGGGTCTGCGATTCACATAATATGTAAAGAGTAGTACATATTATATAGACGGGTTATCTATACAGAGAGCTGTGATCGGTAACAGAAGGGTATTCTGTACAAAATAATAAACCGTTGTGCAGGGATTTGCAGCGTTTTTAAACTCAGACCGCCTACCCAGAAAACCGAAAACCTCCATACCTACCTACAGCGACCAAGACTGTTAACACGACAAGTAAAGGTTTTTACCCCCCCCCCCCCCCCCCCCATTCCACGCAACTTTGACGGTGTTGATTTTTTTGTACCTAGAACCCCTAGGGGCCTCTGAGGACGTGCACCAAATTTCAACCCTCGGGACCATCAGTTGCCGGGGTTATGGAAGTTTGGAAATCGCTATCTTTCTAGTTTTTCTTGTTCTTCTTCTTTGACAGACAGCCTGACAGCCATAACGGATTGAGCTGAAATTTTGCGCACACTTCGTGACGCCCCAAGGAGGTCTCCCCCTCATTTTTGACATTTTATTGGGACAAGTAGGTACATACCGGAAAAATATTTACTTCATTAATGCAAAAAGATCAGCCCAAGAACAGCCCTGTTGTAAACATTTACCCGCCAATGTCGCAAAAAGGATTGAGATTCATTTTGCCGACCAGCATGCCTCGGTACCTCGTACCTCGCTCTTCGATGTGCATAAGAAACCTGTTCCTTCCCCCAAACCTTGAAATTTCTTTCAACGCTGTTTGGCGGGCAGCTTCCCCCACCCCCGGCGATGGTTTGTGGGGGATCTATTTCTTCCCAATTTTGTATTAAAACTTACACGGCAAATAGACAGACTGTTCGGTAACTCCAAGCAACGTACATTGATTGATAAATACTTTTCTTTCAGAAATTCGGTATTAGGGGTGAATGGAATTTCCATAGTTTCGAGTTCGGGATCCGCGAAATCCAACTAGCCACAAGTTGTTTCCACTTCATCACGTTCAATGTTTGCCTTTGAGGGCAGAAATTTTATCAATACGATTTAAGTCAGTAAACTCTTGATCCCTAGAAAAAACTGCATTTTAATTAACATTTGCAGTTACCTCGAAGAAAAAGGTTCGAGCGAAATGAGGGAATTTCTGGAGTTGGTGACCTACAAAGTATCAAATTTGATTGGCCCCCTTATTTAAACAGTAGTTTAGCCAGTTGAAATGGTACTTTACTGTCCCCCTTAGTGATTAAATATAGTGTTTTTGTGATTTTAACCATTTACCTATTTTTGACCCAAGGAAACTCAAATTTGCTTTTTCAAACTTTTTCATCTTCGAAATCCCATCCATCACTTTTATTTCTTTATTCAGTCGTTCAATGCAGTTAAAGATATATCTTTAACGGCATATTGATTTACCTATTTAATACGGATTTTCTATTCTGTCCTTGCAAGACTGCTCTTATTTTTGAGAGAGAGAAAAAGCACAATTTCTTCGACAGTTTTGAATCGCATCGGAAACGAATTCGGTTTGAATCAAATACGTAAAATCCGATTTCAAATCAAAATGATTTTTTTTTTTTTCAATGGTTTTTTTTCTTCTTAACTCTGTTCCAGAGTGAGACCATCTTATCTACAGCCTGCCAGACCTTCACACGGACTGACTATTCAGTCGATTTGTATAAATTCTGGTGCCGGAAAATACGTAATCGTCAAGATTTGTGCCCGCACCATCGTCCCGTAGCTCAGCAAGTCTTCCCCTTGAACTGATTCGATCCAAATGGATTTTTTTTTAAATTCCTAACAATAAATTGGTTATACTTACTTTTTTAATGATATTTTGTTTTAACCTGACCCTTCAGGTTTTTGCGATGGGACCCCCGCCGAAAAGCGACAGGAAAAAGTGAAACCAAATAGTGAGACAAAAGTAGCGCGTATTTTAACAATGATTTTCACTTACAACCGAGTAGTTGCTAGGGAAATGAAACTTCTTTCATTTTCATCGGACAAAAATCGTTTTCCATTCGTTGGAAAGCTCTTGATTTATCACGAATGTATTTCGTATTTGTTCTTGGGTTTTATATCCTAGTTTCATAATATAACTATATAAATGAATGTTGTAAATGGATAGTAAACAATGACGCTTGTTTAGTTGTCACTTGGTTGTAGTAAACTACGCGGCTAAAGCATGTTCCATGTTTCTTGAATTTTAGCCGTAGGCTAACCTGAAGGGTCAGGTACACCACATTTTAGCCGTCAGGCTTTAAGCGGAAGTCATCCGGGGGTGCAGGGGGCGAAGCCCCCGCCGAGGCGCGCAGCGCCGAGTTTCTTCGTGGTTTTACTCGACTGTTACCCAATTACAAAGAAAGCTTTATGCCGTTCCCCTGTACAATGGATTACCAACCTCTTATTCCACTCCTATCATTGTTCGTAGGTCACATGAAATTGATTGGACTGGGAGTTGGTTTAACTACTCACGTTCTCCATATGCGTGGGCAATTGTGCATACAGACCTACACTTTCTGAATTCCTTGTCCAAAACGACTAGACTCATGCTTTCATTTCCAACTAATCGTAATGCAAAGAAACGTGATTGTGTCAAAGTTCGTGAATCACGCGATATGTCAACGTGCTCCAGACAGGGAAATATAAAGAAATGTCAGAAAAAAACTAGTTTATTTGGCGAAACTGTGGACGGCTTTAGAGATGATGTCGATTCCTTCTTCCATTTCTTCTTCAGTGATGACGAGCGGGGGCGTCAGCCTGATGGACTGCCCCGTGGCCGACTTGGCCAGCAGACCGTATTCCTTCATCCGAACACAAAGATCGTGGGCAGATGCAAAATCTGCAAAGGAAAGCGCAATTCCAATCTAAATACCTAGCAGTTTTATAAAAGAGTTGCACTGTTAACCACAACTATACGTCGACCTCCATCCAGGGCATACTTGCGTCAGAACTAGAGTAATGGGTAAATGTTTAGTCACGGAGGAGTGGTTGACTCAGCCTACTTCCCCCGCCACATTTTTCGAGTTAGACCAACCTACAAACACCCCCCTTCGTCTCCACTCCCTCTAGTTCTCGACTGCCTACTGCAAACAACCTTCCTTTGCTCGATTATTATCATCAGATTGCATCAATTTTTTGTACTGTCAAGTTTTGATTACCTATGTAACTCACATTTTAGGTAAGGTTACAGTAAATAGTTATTTTTAACTTGGATATGTTTTTGGACCTAACTCAAAGTGTCTGAATAATAGTAGATAGGTATAATATGTAGTTTCACAGATATCATTATTACCTAGGACCACCAGTCCACTGTTTTCCAAAAATACAAATTAATCCTATTCCATGCAAATGTCCAAGGTGAGTAAAGGTTTGAGGTAGTAGATACCTAGGATTAGAAAGGGTGACAAACAAAGAGTGCTTCACAGTTAATGGGCGCTAAGCCTCTTACAAGGAGCCCCTACCCTCCACAATGCTGGCCATTAGGTGGGAAAGTGGAGCCATCCCCACTAGCGCTCCTGGGTGACTAAGCATTTCCCCTTTTACTGTAGACATAAATATCATCTTCATTGTCCGATGGTGGTGGTCAATCACATGACCATGTCATCCATTCCACATTCACTCCCCTCAACAGGTAAAACCTACAGTCCACCACAAATTACACATGGGTACCTATACTGAGAAACTGATGACTGTGATTTGTCAAAGAAACAGGAAGGTTCGCTAAATTAGCAAAACACTGGTAGGTATGCTGAAATCGCAACACCAGTAGCAGTAGTGTCCACTTTAGCACGAGCTGCCTCAAACAAATGAAGAAAGACAGGATAAGCCATCTCTGTAGTTTGAAAATCTCTGGTTTTCAACTACTGGAGCCGTCCTTGCACCTAAACTTATTCAGACAAGTTATTTTTTCGGACCAGACAAATGCCACTGGAGTCTAATCAAGAGCCCCTCTAACATTCAGCAGTAATTACGTAATGTAGCATTTAATTAGGTAATGAGCTTGTTGTGACTGGTGCAACATCGATGAAATACAATATTTGAACAGATTACACTCACCAGGGTGGACCTCTATAGCATTTATGAGGCCTTTTCCTCTGATTGCGGGGACCATCACCTTGGGCAGTTTGCATTTCAGCTCTGCCCTCATCTTCTCCCCCATCTTCCTGGCGTTCTCTATCAGACACTCTTCCAGGATAACTTCTAGGGTCTTACGGGCCAGGACGCAGGCAAACGGGTTGCCACCATAGGTCGAGCCATGGGAGCCTGGTGTCATGTAGCACATGATTTCCTCGTTTGCGAGCACTGCTGACATCTGTACACAGGATTGTCAACTGGTAAGTAAAAGCGTTGTAAAAACATTGTACATCGGTCAGAAATAATAGCCCTTAGTACCTACCTATACCATTCCCCACAAATACCTGCAGGTATGTAGCTACCTCCTACCTATAGGTATCATTCAAAAGTATTAAAATGGGTAGTTTTAAAAAAAGGGGTAAAAAAATAAGAGAGGGCCAGTCAAGTCAATATTCAAGCGTGGCTTCACAGCGTTTTGGAACCTAGTGATGGAGGGTATACCAGTTCTAGTTATTGCTGGAAATGTTACATTACCTAGACCTTCCTAATAATTGTTGTTAACTCGCCAAGGTGGGAGAAATCTGGAACCGGCCGTCATGGATTTTAGGACCCTTCCTTTAATTCTTGCCTTGCCAGTATGTCGAGAAAGGATGATTTTATCGAACAACTTCATGCACCCCAATGAAAGAGAACTGAATTTTCTACAAAATCGACTATAAATACATTTTTGCCCTATCCCTGACTCTGAGATTTACATACTGCTTTTTGAAGTGAATATCATCGAAACTGCAGCAGAAAATGAGACAGCTCAACTAGAATACCTACCTACCTGAACTAGAATACCTCGCTATTTTCAACTACCTACCTGCATAGGTACATGAGTATAGGTCGTATCGACTCAGGTGGGTGGCGCTAGCGCGGCCAACAATTTGGCGGGGTAACTAAGTATAGCATCCTGTGTTGTTCCAGGTTCCCAACTTAATTCTGTCCTACAATCACTGTGACTTAAACCAGAACTAATAATTTGGTTCAGCTTGTGATCCTGGCAGCACTGATGACTGTGTTGGTGTGTTTTCACCAGGGCTTAATTTATTTGCCCGATTGTGCATTTGTGGGAGCTGTACAACTGTTTCATTCTTCTCTTTCGATTGAAATTATATTGCAGTAACCACTTTATTTATCATAAACAATGGATACAACAGTTTCCTAATTATATTAAAACGCTATTGGATACCAACCTGCTGCACTATGAAGCAAGAATTCGTGAAGGGGTCGACCCTTATATATGTTCGAGCTGGGGACCGATGTAATGAACACCTCAAATGTGACAAGATAAGATTAACTTAGTGAATTATCTAGTGCTCGGGTGCTATTTCTTCACACTGAAGCAATTAAAAAGCCCTTGAAGCGCGTGATTTTTTGACACCAAGGCTTATAAAGAAGGTCACCACGAAGAGAATATCGCCACATCAATTTTTGGCCTTTGGAAAGGTTAAGAGAAACTCGAACACCTACTTGTAAGATCTGAGAAATCCTTATATCGTACCTATTTGTTAAATACCTACAATGCCTAGCAAATTACTGAATCTACAGTATTATCTACATAATCTAAAGGAGGAATATAAGTCTCCACAGAGAGGAATCTCTGCCAACCTATCTCTCTCTCATCAATCAGCCCACTTCCTTTTTTTGTGTAGGTATTTATTTTTTGACTAGGGGTAATCTGCTCTGCTGACTTGCTTATCGTTTTCAAGGTTCGGGGGTTCAAAGGGATAAGAGCCCTCTGCTTTGCTCGACTTTCTTCTGATGGTTTTTGTGTTATCACCCAAATGATTTGCGATCGACAGCAGGCAAAACAACTAACTCTCTTCCTGTTGCCATTGTACAATAATTTATTTTTATTTATTTATTTATTTGTTTATTAATTCTGAGTACAATTGTACATTGCACATGTATTGTACATTGCACTATGAGTAGGTATTTGTTTGCACTTCACAAAATAGAAAGATTTGAGTGAAATTCGTTCGTTTCCTAATATAAACTCATTCAACCAAGATTGAACAACAAAGCCGACTTGGTAACTTGACAGAGGATGTCCCAGATTCATCTGTTACCCCCCTCTTGCAGGGCGATCATGACGTCACGCCGATACCACCTATACCTAGGTAAATATTTTTGTTCCTTCACTCAGAGATTTGAATCTTGTTCCTGTATTATAAATTATACAAAAAAATGCCATGATGCTGTATAGTGTGATCTTCGCCAGTAATTACAAAAGCAACATGAGTATGACGGAGGTTCTAGCTATGTTTGCAGAAATCAGTAAGAAGCTAGAAAAATTGAACACCATAAAATAAATAATGTGGTGGCAGCAGTGTTTTCATTACAACTAAACATGGCTCAACAAGATATTAACTGAAGGAAAAAGAAAATGAATTTCTGGTGAAGAAAGTTGAAGCTCTAGGAAAAGACTCAGTGTAAAAACCTGATGATTTATAACTTGGAAGAGAAAGCGAGTAATTTCAACAAGATGGAAGAGCTGCTACCTGTTTTCTTCACAGTACAAATTACTGTGGACCTAGACCAAACAGAGGGAGCATTCTGCCTTGAAACCAAGTAGCTCTATATAAGTCCCATGAAAGTTACACTGATGAACTCAAACATTAACTTTAATGGCAACAAGCTGCTAAAATTCAAGAAACTTTCAACAGTGATGAAGAATTCAAAAATAAGAGGCTCATGCTTGGAAATCACTGGAAGTTTACACTCAGGGCCCTCAGGGGGCTACAGAAAAGTTCGGGGAGCCAGACAACAGGAAACGAGCAGCTATATTTTGTTCTATACTTTCAAATAGCTTGGTAGGGAAAAGCTCAAGAACGTATCAAAATCACTCAAAGGAACATGAAATCTGTAAGTACATTTTGAAATCGGCGCCACGGGTAGGGAGGACTCTTTTCTGGATGGCTAGTCACCTATTATACAAAACTTCATAGGTTTGGCTTATAACATCAGTGGTGTAGGTATCTTAAGAATATTTTAAGCTTACCGAAATTAAAGAGCAATAATATTTATGCGTCGAATTCATTTCCTTAAGAAAATAAATTAACTACAAATAACATACACACCAACATAACACTACAACTAACATCCAATTACACATTACACTACAAATATCACAGGCTAATAACACATGTTCACCTCAATCATCCCATCCACAGCAAACTGTGTCTACATGGCCCAGGCCAAGTTATATGAAAAAAAAAAAAAAATAAAATAAAAGAAGAAGAAGAGTGAGGACAATCTGTGACCTGTGATGTTTCACTAACATCAACACTAACCATCACGTCAAATTCCTAAAAAAAGAAAGGACCGCCAAACCTGACCATTCACCTAAACACCATTCACAATGTGCTCATCGAGGTCACTGGGCCAAAAGCATTGTACCAAACCCCCTCAGTCCCCCATGGTACTCAGGAAATACAGGCTCTCCCCTATTTTACTCCACTATCAATCGCATACTGCTGGGCCATGGCAATACCCTCTTCTTCAAATTCTTAATGCGCCTCTTAGATTCCTCATATTACCCGGACTGCTTAAACACTAACGAACCTGCTGATCTTGACCACATACTTAATAACTGCTCCAAATTCTCCCTTGCCCGTATCCAATTCATAAGCTCCATCTAAAACCACCTGATACAAAACCATAAATTAACATTCCTTCAAGAACTTTTTACATTTATTAGTGATCATAACATTACCTTCTAATCCTAGCTCATTATATACAGGGTGTCTCACTTATGATCCGAAAAACTTCACCAACGTGTTCTACAACTAATTTCCAACAAAAAGTGTCCTATAACTTTTTTTTTGCAAACCACTGAAAACCCGAGTTTCTGTTGAGATTTTTTTCGTGTTTTTGACCTTTGGTCACTGAAAAGGCCAAATCTAAGTAAACCGTTGGAAAGAGCGTTAAATTTACCGTATTTTCAGCCTCTAACAATAATTTTTTTAAGGGAACTTGAGGGTGAAAAATGAGCCCGAAAAGTTAATTTCGTCAAATCTTGAAAACTGCTTGTTTTTCAAACGGTCACTAGTCCTACATAATTCTGGTGATAAGTTATAGCTTGTAAGCCTAAAAAGTGCGCAAAAGCCTCAGCTTTCCAACGGTATAGTCAGTTTTTATTTTTTAGAGTGAACTTTTTTGAGAAAATTGAGTCCGTATGCGAGAAAACGTGTGTTTTCAGGCTCATTTGAGGGTTTTTTCTTGGGAAAAAAGTACTGCATGACTAACAGGATTTGGAGGCGGATTTACGTAATTTTTTCGCTGAATCTAATAGTGACATACCCAGACGTTCCTAGCAACGTCGCTCGTCTGTCGATGGGATTGTATGCGAAAAAACGTGTGTTGAACAGAGTGAGGTTTGTTTCTGTTGTTTGTTGTGATGCCCTCTTCTTAGCGTTGATAAGAAAATCGTCATGAGGAAAAAATCTACGCACAAAGTTGACCCTCTGTTCGACTGCGTTCACCATCACGTTCAATCCGTTCTTCCGCTTCGTTCGATCCAGTATCCTGTGCTGAAATTTTTCAGTTTTTCTCTCCACTATGGCTCCATTCACCTATAGGGGAAGGTGCTGTACCTCTGGCCGTTTGTACCTCTGGCCGATCGCTATTACCACCCCCAAGGATGTCACAAACAATTTGTGTCCGCCATGGATTCATAGGCCACGGCGACAGATAGTAACGTAACACTACCACCATGTTGCTGGTACCTTCCTCTCCCTGATAAGGCTACTCAACGTTTTAGTGGTGTGCTGTTAGAAGAAATAGTGTCCTCATTTTCTTCGATTCCGCCAACGGTAAGCGATCAATTTAGTTGTTTCTGTTGGTAATTGTTTCCTAGGAACCTAATCAACGATTTGTGTAAGCAATGGAGGTTTTTTTCCAAGAATAACCAATGTGTCACAATTTTTTCTCAAATGTCCAATGTGCGTACCTCTGGCCAGTTTTCTGTTTGTACCTCTGGCCACCTAGAAAATTCATTTTAATGAGTCCATGTAGCAATTTCACGTTTTGGGTTATAATAAAATCGATTTGAAATGGGTTTCCTCATTTAGGCTCACAGATGCAATCGATGTTTTGATTAATGAACCCTCGGTTCACTGATAGGTCCATACAACCCTCCTTGAATTCACGATTCATTATGCATCAATTATTATTGGTAGGCATTACCTATATTGACGTAGATATTCAAAGTCTTCTTTCTATTCGACATCTTCAGTAGGTACCTACCTAGGTAATTATTTTCCATATCTTTTTTCAGATGCCACGAAGTAGTGAGGGCGTCAAACGTCCTCCCATTGACTCTGTCGCTTTGCAGTCAGCCATCACTGATATGAGGAATGGTAGCAGCATCAACAAAGCCGCCAAAGATAACAAACTTTCGAGATCAACGCTTCAGTTGTATGCCAAGAAGCTGCTGGGTGGTGAGACGCCGATAGTTGTGAACAATAACTGTGCGCACTGGAAGGTTTTTAGTGAGGAAGAGGAAAAGGATTTAGCTGAATATTTGATCCACTGCAGCAAGTTGATGCATGGACTAACCCTCAAATCTTTATCCAAAATGGCCTTGGAGTTTGCTGTGGCCAATTCAAAACGAATACCTAAATCCTGGGAGGAAAACGAGAGAGCTGGCCGAAAATGGGTTTACGATTTCATGAGGCGTCATGAGAGGCTAACCCACCGATCTCCAGAGGCTACAAGCTTAGGAAGGGCCATGTGTTTTAACAAGCCTGTTGTTGACGCATTTTTTCAGACAGTGGGGGATTTGTTAACTAAATATAATTTTGGGCCAGAGCAAATATGGAATGTTGACGAAAGTGGGCTGTCGACGGTACAAAATCCCCCTAAAGTTATCGCAGCCAAGGGAGTCAAGGCCGTGGGGGCCGTGACGTCGGCAGAGAGAGGAACAAACGTCACAGCCATTTGTGCTGTAAATGCTCTTGGGAATTCTATTCCTCCCATCTTGGTGTTTCCTCGAGTAAGGTTCCAGGACCATATGATGCAAGGAGCCCCCGTTGGGGCAGTTGGGGTCGCAAATCCTTCTGGATGATCCAACTCTGCCATTTTCCTGAAATTCGTACAGCATCTCATCGATCATACTCATCCTGATCCTGAAAGGAAGATCCTTCTCTTCCTTGATAACCACGAAAGCCATCTTTCGATCGAGGTCATTGATTTGGCAAAAAGAAACGGCGTGGTCATGCTCACTTTTCCTCCCCATACGACCCATCGACTGCAACCACTAGATCGTTCTGTATTTGGACCTTTCAAAACTTTCTATAATCAAGAAATGACTCTATTTATGCAGAACAATCCCAACAAAACGGTATCAATTTATAATGTTGCTTCCATCTTTGGAAAGGCATATTCGCGCTCTTTTACCCCCAATAACATCCAGGGTGGTTTCAGAGCGTCCGGAGTTAGCCCATTCAACCCCAACGTTTTCACAGAGGCTGATTTCGTCGCAAGCGCTCCATCAAACCGTCCGCTGCCTCCGCCGACCCGGGACAACATTGAATCTCCATCGACCTCTTCTCACCAAAGCCGCCCAGAAAACACTCTCCCCACAGCAGGACTTCTAGTACGACCGAATTTGACCGCTGCTCACCTCCTAGCGTCCAACTCCAGCTCAATTGATTCGCCTGTTCCTGGACCTTCTCACTACAAGAGCCCCCAAGACGTCCGTCCTCTCCCAACCAGATCGCCGACTGCCCCCAATAATACAAAACGTCGTCGTCTTGGCAGATCCCGCGTTTTGACTGACACACCCGAAAAAGAAGAGCTAGAAAAATTGGTTGCGGCTCGCAAGGGAAGAGGTGCTCCTGCACCCATCAAGAAGCTTTTCTCCGATGGCCCCCAGGTGAAAAAACCAACAAGGAATAAGTCGCCAAGCAGCAGCTCAGCCGACGAAGATGGTAATATCTCGATTCATGATGAAAGTGATGTCGACTTTGATTCAATGGCCACCGAACTTCTTCGGGATGATTCGGAAATTGAAAATCAATTGCTGTGGGATGCAGAACAATTGCAGAACAACATAAACAAGTGGGCTCTGGTTAAATTTGCATGTGGTAATGGCACAAAATTGTACGTTGGCGTTAGCGTCAACATTGCTTTTGAACGTCAACTTAACATGAAATTTGCCCGTAAAAAAGGTGACAAATTTATTTGGCCGCCAGTTGAGGACTTCTATTCGATTGAATTTAAAGACATTGAGAAACTCCTCCCTGACCCTATTGAAGACAGGTGGGGCAAAATGATGTTCCCCCTGTCATTTCAGGGCCTGAACGTGTTCTAGTCTCCTTAAACTGTGACCTTAATGGTAAACTTTTCAGTTTCTCTAACGTTTGAATTGTTTTCACTACTTCGTCAAATTTCTACTCTTAATGTAACTTTGTTACCTCAGCTATTTTTGATATGATGTGATAAGGTTGATTTAACATTGGTTCTGTTCTTAATTTTTTCGTTCGCTAATGTTTTACCAAACATTTTTCAGGACTGAAGTGTTCTTGTGATAAAAAAAATTTTTATTCCTTAGCTCATGTTAACTGATATGTAACTTAACTTAACTGATATGTAACTTATTGTGATAAAGAGTGTTTTTCGATCTCAGGAAGCGTTTTCATTGGTTCCCATTCAATCCACTGGGCGGCCAGAGGTACAATCAGGTCCGGCCAGAGGTACATGCTATGCTTGTACCTCTGGCCGATTTCCAATTTTTTTTCAATTTGTTCCCGAGAGAAGCGTAATTGGTATTTTGACGATTTTTCTTTGCAGTTTGGTAGCCAAATAGTTACTCTTCGAGAAAATGATAAAAAATTTGGAATTTATAAGTATTCTGGTTCCGAAACAGCAATTCTTAAAAAAGTGGCCAGAGGTACAGCACCTTCCCCTACCTACCGTCAAAGAGTGCGTCGATATGATTTTTGTATATGGTTACGCTAACGGAAACGCATCATTAGCGGCAAGAGAGTACGTAAATACTTGATTCAACAGAATTATGCCAACCTCAAACACATAACCGTGTTCTCTCATTTATCTATTTAGTTGAACTGATGCGTTTGTGGTTCACTTTGTAGGTGGATCGGCCAAAATGGACCAGTCCGGTGACCACCACGCGGTCCTGACCTCACACCCTTGGATTTCTACTTTTGGGGAAATTTGAAATCCAAGGTATATGAGGTCAGAATTGAGTCGAGGGACCATTTAGTCGACCGAATTCTCGAGTGCGGGGATCTGATCAGACAGAACCACCGTGAGCTTCAACATGCGGTGGACTCCATTCGCAGACGAGCGACCTTTTGCATCCGCGAGAACCGGGACATTTTGAACAGCTGATCTAATTATTTTATTTTGTGAAGGCCGTCGCTCAAAAATAAATTTCCAAAGTAATGCCGTAGACTTGACATTCCCTACATCCTGAAATGGAGATTCCCTACACCCTGAAAAAACACGTTTTTTCGCATACAAACTCAATTTTCTCAAAAAAGTTCCCTCTAAAATATAAAAACTGACCATACCGTTGGAAAGCTGAGGCTTTTGCGCATTTTTTAGGCTTACAGACTATAACTTATCACCAGAATTATGGGGGACTAATGAGCGTTTGAAAAAAAGGCAGTTTTAAAAATTTGACGAAATTAACTTTTCGGGCTCATTTTTCACCCTCAAGTTCCCTTCAAAAAATTATTGTTAGAGGCTGAAAAGACGGGAAATTTAACGCTCTTTCCATCGGTTTACTTAGATTTGGTTTTACTCTTCATATTAGGGAGTTATGGCTTTTCAGTGACCAAAGGTCGAAAACACGAAAAAAAATCTTGACAGTGAAAAAACTCGGGTTTTTAGTGGTTTGCAAAAAAAACTTTATAGGACACTTTTCGTTGGAAATTAGTTGTAGAACACGTGGGTGAAGTTTTTCGGATCATAAGTGAGACACCCTGTATATTTGGCCAAGTGTACCCTGTTTCTGTTTGTTTGTTTTTGTGTATTTTCCGTCCCATCGACTGCCCGGCTCTCATCTCGAAAATATATCTTCTCGTCCCTCGCCTTTCCTCTCGCTCACCGCCGCTCTTCTACATCCCCTTCATGCCGACGAACTACCAACGACATCGTCCCTTCCGAAGAATACCTCGCTGCGCCAACCTATTTCTGTCCCTCAACCCCGACTTCGACTTTTTTCACTCCTCCCTCTCAAATCTTAAATCCATCATCGCTAGTTCCCCCCTTATATTCAACTGATTCCACTTCTCTGTTTAAGTATTTCCACTGTTTTTTCCCTCCATGTTTTATTGTCATTCCGTTGTCCCCTCTTCACCCCACTCTGTTAGAATGGTTTTAATGTATGTATTGTAATTGGGCTTGCCCGTAATAAATAAATAAATAAATAAATAAATAAATCAATTCCACATTTAATTCGTTCCCCCCACAATCCCTGTCATCCGTCAAAACTCATTCTCTACCATCGATAAAAGTGCATCGCAACACCAGCAGCATCACCCACCTCCATACAAAGAGATTGTAAATAAAACAGAGGAGAACCATCAGCTATAAAAAAATAGTGGGAACGTGTATGTCGATGCTCGAACATCGACAATAGTAGAAATACGATATAGTAGAAATGACAATCCCATTGGCTATTCTGATAAGCCAGGATAGTATATTCGATGCTGAACATCGGTACTAGTGGACATCGCAATCCCATTGGCTATAATAATGACCCGTGCCCCTGAGAGGCGGAGTCTTTGGTCACTTTTTCGCCTTCTTCTCTATCTCCTTTTCTTATCTCTGACTCCATCCAGTTCCACTATCTCGACTCGATCAGCTGACGGGGTTCTAGACGTTTCTCGTTTGTGCGCAGACGACGGAATGGAATCGAAATCGATTTTACCATAGATGACAACCGACTAATCTGTTCCCAATAATCGATTGTTTTAATCTAACCTATCAATCACGTACCTACCAAACCTCAGTTGTTGTAACAGACTCCGCATCACAGGAAAACAACTATGGACTCCTTTTAAGGAAGAAAATGGAGCATGGAAGGAAAAAAAAATGTATGGGACACCATGTTGTTGGGACACGATGTTGTTATGTAAAATTATTATGAATGAAAAATTTGTTTTGCTTCACTCCATGTAAAAAGAACATGGACATAAGTCATGCTGATATTCCGACTTTTTGAAAAATCGCTAAAATCCGTAGAAATCACAACCAAAACAGATTTTTCTATAATAATCGTATTATTCGATATAATCGAATCATTCGATATAACCGAATCATTCTATATCGATTTTCCAAGGACAACAAAGAAAAAACAGCCAAAACCAAGATAAGAACGAGGAGAAAACTTGGGGGTGCTTTTTGCCTTACGATTTTTGACTGCTTGTTTCAAATCTGATCCTTCAAGTTCATCCTGGTGGTGCTAGTTTCAAAAGTTTAGTGAATTTTACTGGATGTTCTGAAACCATGGCGAGTTGCGAATCATCTGAAACCGTCGAAACGAACCCGCGATATGACTGGTACCAATCTGAGTCTCATGTCGTTTTGACTGTTTTCGTCAAGAACGTCAAAAGTGACAGCTCGTCCGTCGTCTTCACTGAGAGCGATGTCAGGATCGCGTTATCCACAGGTGAGCATAATCTCTTATTCAATAGTACCTAAATAGGTACCTATAAATAGAATATTGGCGTAGGCCAGAATATGCTAAAACTACGGGGATTGATTTTTACCTACAACTTAATTTCAATGAAAGCTCCTTTATACAGGGTGTTCACACTTAAGACTGTTAACCTTCTAGGGATCGATTCTGCAGCTAATTTGCAACAAAAAGTTCCTCTTAGAAATTTTTCGAAAACCCCTTTATTTTTCGAGTTTTTTCACTTTCAAAAGAGATTTCTTTCGTGTTTTCGACCTCGTCTCAGTAAAACTGCCATAACTCCCTTAATTTTTGGAGTAAACAAAAAATTGAGGACACCGTTGGAAAGAGCGTTAAATTTCCCATCTCCCTGAGGTATTTGGATTTTTTTAAACAGTAGGTAGGTCAAGTAAGCGAAATAACACAAGAATTTCTCACCTTTTTAAAATTGCTGTTTTTTTATGGTGCTATAAGTATTAAAACAAAATGGTAAAAAACCGTACGCGTTACAGGAAAAACTTGCCCAAAATCTCAGCTTTCCAACGGTATAATCAATTTTGATTTTACTCTGCTAGTTAGAGGAGAAAACGACGTTTGAATGCAAAAAAAACGGGATTTTTCGTTAAAAACCCCGTTTTTTGGGATTCAACACCATCAGATCAAGTCAGGAAGGGTTTATTATCGTTCCTTCGTAATTTTTCACGCTGAGTGCAATGGTGACACTCTCCATCCTCCACGTACCGTCTCAAAACTGGGTTTCCAAAGGTTGAGATCCTAAGCCCCCCTTGAGCCCTGTTTGGGATCTGCATTAAAAAGGTTTGCAAGACGATTCCTGTTCCTGAGCTATCTCAGAATGTTGTTTAGCGAATATTTTCACACTCATAACCTTTCTTCTCTTTCAACTCTCAACATGCCTCCGCATTACACAATGCCAGATTATGCCAATATCGTGTTTTTATACGGTGCCCACCGTGGGAATGCCTCTGCGGCATCTCCGCCATCCATTTCACCTGATGCCGGTACAAAGCCTCTTGCCTCGTGACGCTATACCACAAATGCAATTCGCTCAATGGTTTTTTAATCAAGGACAGGGTTTTACGTCCCAAGTAATTTGGACGGACGAGGCTACTTCCACGCGAACGGGAATTTTCAATTTCCACAATAGCCACATGTGAGTTTTTGCATCAACCTGGATTAGATAGGTACATACCCACCTTCTTGGATAATTATTGTCGGAGGCGCCAGTTCAAAGCCCAACTTCAATAAAATACACTAGAATGGATTAATTGATGTTGTCTTACTCACAGATAGGCTGACGAAAATCCCCATGCTACAGTGGTAAGAAGTCACCAATATGAATTCCGGGCTAATGTATGGATGGGTCTGCTTGGGCGCCAGCTCATTGGCCCTGTTATTTTACCGGACCGTATGAATGGGGAAAATAGGTACACTTGGTTTTAATTTAATTTTCATGACTGGCTCAACGTCCCTACTTATGTGCTAAATCAAGTTTCCTTGGTCATGACCTACGAAGCTAACGCACGATTGTGTTTACAGACTTTTTACAATTGCTGAACGGCGAGTTCACCAATTTCCTTGAAGACCCTGTCCCTAGTAGGTGCTGGCATGGTTGATCCCGTCGTCGATAGCCGGTGGAAAACGGCTTGTATCGTCTGGGGATTCGGAACTGGACGATCCGGAAATCTTTCTGTGAACTCCCTAGATGCCGCAGAGGCATTCTCACGGTGGGCACCGTATAAAAACACGATATTGGCATAATCCTGCATTGTGTAATGCTGAAGCATGTTGAGAGTTGAAAGAGAAGAAATGTAATGAGTGTGAAAATATTCGTTAAACAACATTCCGAGATAGCTCAGGAACAGGAATCGTCTTGCAAACCTTTTTAATGCAGATCCCAAACAGGGCTCAAGGGGGGCTTAGGATCTCAACCTTTGGAAACCCAGTTTTGAGACGGTACGTGGAGGATGGAGAGTGTCACCATTGCACTCAGCGTGAAAAATTACGAAGGAACGATAATAAACCCTTCCTGACTTGATCTGATGGTGTTGAATCCCAAAAAACGGGGTTTTTAACGAAAAATCCCGTTTTTTGCATTCAAACGTCGTTTTCTCCTCTAACTAGCAGAGTAAAATCAAAATTGATTATACCGTTGGAAAGCTGAGATTTTGGGCAAGTTTTTCCTGTAACGCGTACGGTTTTTTACCATTTTGTTTTAATACTTATCGCACCATAAAAAAACAGCAATTATAAAAAGTGAGAAATTCTCGTGTTTAGTCCATTATTTCGCCTACTTGACCTACTGTTAAAAAAAAATCCAAATACCTCAGGGAGATGGGAAATTTAACGCTCTTTCCAACGGTGTCCTCAATTTTTTGTTTACTCCAAAAATTAAGGGAGTTATGGCAGTTTTACTGAGACGAGGTCGAAAACACGAAAGAAATCTCTTTTGAAAGTGAAAAAACTCGAAAAAAGGGTTTTCAAAAAATTTCTAAGAGGAACTTTTTGTTGCAAATTAGCTGCAGAATCGATCCCTAGAAGGTTAATAGTCTTAAGTGTGAACACCCTGTATATTTGTCGAAAACAGCTTGTTCTCGAGAGAGCTTTTGGTTTATTATTGTGTGAATAATACACCTATGTAATCGCTCAGCAAAAAAATTTCATAACACCCTCAAAATTTTCTCTTTTATGTTTCAAGGTGCGTAGATTCTAAAAAAATTCGCTCTTTCGCACACGGGCTCCATTTGGGCCCTAGTTGTGTCCCACTTTATATTCGGTTTTCTCGTCCCCAAAAACATGGAAAACAATACCTCAAAAGCTCATGTTACTAACATGTTGCTAAAACGCAAAAGTACCTATTTTTATACACATTTTCACTCATAACACCCCTGGGTATATTCCGATCGAGCTGAAAAGTTTCGGGAAACAACTAGGGTCCAAATGGAGCATGTGTGCGAAAAAACGAATTTTTTAGACCAAAAATGAAGCCGGTACACGTGATACGGCGGACGGACATCGCATTTTTGGAATCTACGCACGTTGAAACGGAAAAGAAAACATTTTGAGGGGGTGTTATAAAAATTTTTTGCTGAGCGAATACATAGGTGAATTCAAAGGTGGATTCACAGAATAATAAACCAAAATGAGTAAAAAATATGAACTTTTTTTAGTTTTGGTTTATTCTGTGAATAATACACCTATGTATTCGCTCAGCAAAAAATTTTTATAACACCCCCTCAAAATTTTTTCTTTTCCGTTTCAAGGTGCGTAGATTCCAAAACGCTGCAAAGTCCTTGTCACATGGGTTTATTATTCTATTGGAGTTCTAGAGATTCTTGTTGGCTGTTAAATTTATTGTTTCTTTCATGTGGAATGATTGAAATAGCTATTTCTGATGAATTCCACCAATTTTGGCCCCCAAAACATGAAATAGGTACGCTTTTAGCGAATTTTCAAAGAAAATGAAGCTATTGCAATGGCTTCGAAATTTAAATAATATAAATTTTTGGAAATTTTCTTCATAGAAATCCGTTTCAGACCATTCTAAAACGATTCCTGAAATTTAACACTTTTTTATATGTATATATATATATATATGTGTCACTCCAGACGATAACTCTCGATAGAATTGAGATAAACAGCTCAAATTTGCACAAAAAATCTATCTTGGCAATCGAAAGGCTAAGTTCGAAGATGGGCGAAATTGGCCTACTCTAAGGAGGGTTTTGGCGCATTTAAAGTGCGCAAAAATTACCCAAAAATCCCCAAAATGTTATTTTCCAACAAGTGACCCCTCATTTTAAAGGTTTTTGCACGCTGAACACGATGGTGGAATCGGATTTTAGATATCTTGATCCGTTCTCAAATTAGAGCATTTAAAGTGCGCAAAAATTACCCAAAAATCCCCAAAATGTTATTTTCTAACAAGTGACCCCTCATTTTAAAGGTTTTTGCACGCTGAACACGATGGTGAAATCGGATTTTAGATATCTAAATCCGTTCTTAAATTAGAGCATTTAAAGTGCGCAAAAATTACCCAAAACTAGGATAATCTTTAAACTCTTACCCCCCCCCCCACCCCCTTAGAGTGGTCAGCGTAGCACCCACATGTTCTTCCAAGTGATCCTTCCAGAAACCACATCCTTCCTTCATAGTTTATTTCAAGATTGAGCCTGCATGAAAAACAACCTGCACTTGAAGCACTCATGATTTTCTATAACAACTCCTTTACCTACTGCACTCTCTTGAGTAGGTAAGTCAAAAGTCCTAACTACCCTATCCTACCTAATATGAACCCACAGCGATCAAATAAATAAGCACTTAGTACAATTACGTAATAAACAAACGGTAGAATCAGGATGGACAAAACGTACAAATTAAAATAAATACGAAGAGAATATACATAGAAAACCAAATTTTATACCGAAGTTTTCCTTTATTCAAAACCATAGCCATTAATTCGAATATTTCTTTGAAAATTCGCTCATTAAGTCATGCTGCATGACTGTTTTTTTTTTTTTTTTATGATCATCTTTGATCATTGGTAGTGGTATTTAATGGTCTTGATTCACCTGTTTACACTTTTTCCAATGTTATTATACACATTGATGGTGATTTCAGACAGTTTTCCAGGTTTTTGACTCATAAAAAACCAATTTTGGTAGCTGAACCTTTGGTAAAACCTCAATTTCCGCGTCTTTGGTCAAAATCGACTTCATATTCGGTCTTCTCGTCCTCATAAACATGGAAAAAGATACCTCAAAACCTCATGTTACTAACATGTTGTTAAAACGCAAAAAGTACCTATTTTTACACACATTTTCACTCATAACACCCCTGGGTATATTCCGATCGGACTGAAAAGTTTCGGGACACAACTAGGGCTCAAATGGAGCATGTGTGCGAAAGAACGACTTTTTTAGACCGAAAATGAAGCCTGTACACGTGATACGGCGGACGGACATTGCATTTTTGGAATCTACGCACCTTGAAACGGAAAAGAATAAATTTTGAGGGGGTTATAAAAATTTTTTGCTGAGCGAATACATAGGTGTATTATTCACAGAATAATAAACCAAAATGCAATGTCCGTCCGCCGTACGCCGTCCGCCGTATCACGTGTATCGGCTTCATTTTCGGTCTAAAAAATTCTTTCTTCCGCACACATGCTCCACTTAGGCCCTAGTTGTGTCCCCGATCGGAATATATCCAGGGGTGTTATGAGTGAAAAATTGGTATAGAAGTACCAATGTACTGGGTGTATTTTTTGTGTTTATTGTTTTTTAGTAACATGAGCTTTTGAGGTATCGTTTTCTATATTTTTTAGGACGAGAAGACTGAATATGAAGTCTACTTTGACCAATGAGTGGAAAATTGAGGTTCTAACGAAGTTTCAGCTTTAAATTTACGATAAATTTTGGTCTAAAATCGTAGTTCTTCAGCACGCAGTTTGGGTCCCCATTTGGGAACACCTTTGGGTCCTAGTTGACCTTCGAAGCTTGGCAGCCCGATCGGCATACAGCCTGGGAGAAAAACGGGTGTAAAAATAGGGGTTTTCGAGGGATTTTTGAGGTTTTAGTGAACATGAGCTTGGAAGGTATCGTTTTCCATGTTTTTTTTAGGGCGAGAAGACCGAATATGAAGTCGAGGCTATGCTCCTGAAATTCATTTTTTATGAGTCAAAAACCCGGGAAATTGTCTGAAATCACCATAAATTTGTATAATAACAGTAGAAGTAGTATTAGCAGGTGAATCAAGACAATTAAATGGTACTATCAATGATCAAAGATAATCCTGTATATTTAAAAAAAGAGCCCAATTCGTGTTATGGTGGCCAAAATTGGTGGAAACCATAAAAAATAGCTATTTCAGTTATTGCGCATGAAAGGAACTATAAATGACCAGCCAACATTTCTGTACATACCTATGTGCAGTAGAAAAATAAACCCATGTGACAAGGACTTCGAGCGTTTTTGATTGGCGATGTGTGAGTTAGGGTAGATGAAAATGTCGAAAGGCTTCATCTGCTGAAGTTTGATATTGGTCGTTCATAAATTTTTCAGATTCTCAAAGACGATTTTCACGAGGGGATGGTTTTCCCAGGAGCTGTTTAGTTCGTCCAGAGCCTGCAGCGTGTTTTCAGTGTTGCCAGTCAGTATTTTTGGCTGATTTTTCACTATCCTGACTGATTTCCCCTGTAAAACACAATATGGGGACTTGCCGACCGACCGATGCTCCCTGTAAAACACGAAATGTTGTGCATACACAATGTATTGTGTTTTAGATACGGTAATTTCGGAGTGGTTGGCAGCACTATTTTAGAGGGAGCATCCATCTGGCTGGTAACAACTCATGTTACACGTGCGCCATCGAGACAATCATGAGCAACAGTGGAATCCAGACGAAGTAAAGAGCCCCTGGGAACGCCGTCCTCTCGTACGATTCTCAAGATGCGGTCCGCATTTGGAGGGAAAGTGGTGTACTGTCAGACTGAAAAAACTTGACACCGTTACTGCAAATGCTCGAAAAAATTAGTCAGCTACGTAGAAAAATAGTTGGGATGCTACTGAATTAGAATATAATTTTTATAATGTCCTTTTCTTAGATTTTCTCTGGCATGCTTTAACTTAGTTTTGAAATGACCCATGCACATAAGTATACGTCCACACAGAGGGTTTTTAAAGAAATTTTTCCAAGAGAACTTCTCTGTTGCACATTAAATGTAGAACGTATCCCTGAAGTTGACCGCAACATTTTTTATAACCCTGTGGAGTATTGGACTGTTCTCAAAGTTGCCTTGGTGTGGTCCACAGAGTCCGGTTCCCGGGTCATTCGAACGTTTGCTGTTGAGAGGAACATCATCCCCAATAAGTCCTCGTACAAGATATTCCCGTCTAAATTGGAACTGAAGTTGGCCAAAGGTGATGGAACACACTGGACGAAACTAGAAAAGGTATGTTTGCTCCTATGTTTCTATTGCTTTCGAATCTACAATGGTAGCAGAAGCTTTGTTAGCACTTTAGGAAATATTTCTTTTGTCTCCAAAATCCAATGTTCCACTCGCGTTTTACATTTTAGAGTTTTCTGAACAAAATTGGTTCGATGCCTCCCTGGTCTGTTTCCGAAAATCATTGCCACACCCATAACTTCCTCAGTTCGGATCTGATTTAGCTGAAATTGTCAGCGATCATGCGGGTTAGGCCCTAGATGAGCCCCCATGAATTTCAAACGATAGAATCATTGGTTTGGCCACTGCACCAGGGCAAACGCGAAGGGGTTGATATTTCCAGGACGCCGTTATCTCGTTTTTTAACGTTTTTAAATATTTACCGAACTTGGAAATTTTTTGAGACCATCCAGAGCATTTTACGTCCAGCCGTTCGTTCAAAATGAGGCCCTGAAGTTGCACCGAAAAGCTTCTTCAACATGATCGTGAATGAAACTGTACAAATCCAGCCCAGATATTGCTAGGGAGCAGCTGATTATAATCACGCATGGCTGTATGAAATCAAGTTGCTTGTTCCGAGATATTATTTTATTTGAAGAATGATGGTTATTTTGGATATGGCTGATAAGCAATTTTGTAACTTGAACAAACTTTATGCTTCATGAATAACAACAGATAGTAAAACACACGACATATTTATGAAACTGTAATTGCCCGGCCGGCTCCAGTACTCGATTTAGGGCTCTCCTGGGGAGGGGGGGGGGGGGGGTGTGGCACGAGGGTAGGTATTGATCACAGAAAACAGCGGTCTATGCATAAGGGGCATCTATACAGGTAAATAATAAACCGTTGTGTAATAATTTGCAGCGTGTTTTCTACAGAAGCTTCCTTTGCTTTTTTTTAGATTGTTAAAATCGTTAGATAAATATATAGGTAGGTATTCACAAACTCACCACATCATACATACATACAAATAAAATATGGAATGGGCAATTTTGTTGGGTCAAATTCTAATTTTTTAGACCAAATTCTGTTCATTAATGGAAATTATGACCACGTAACGTGGTGTTTATGTCAGAAAGTCTGGGCAGAAAACGAGTGTTAATTTGAATTTCTGAGTTACCGCTAGAAATGATGTATCTGGTTAATCTCCGAGTAGTGCAACTCAAATCCCAGTTAGAGCACTAGTGCTTCACTTCGAACGAACTACAATGGACGGATGGTTGGAACCGCAAATTTATAAATAAATGTAAAAAACGTCCTTAAAACCAAACCGTGGGGAGTTTCACAAAAAGTCACAGCAAAGGTTCTTGAAGGTTGCCAGGAAGGTTTGCCATTTCTAATGGTGGATTGTTGGCAGCATTGAAAACCTGCCACATTTTTACTTTTAATCACCGTCATTTAAAAAATATCACTTTTTCCGGACTGGCTTCAAACTACCTTTTTTCGTCAAAAAAACTGTTGACGATAGTTCTCAATTATTGGAACGTTACCATTTCGTCTGGGGAAGAAAAATACACTGTTATGCCGTGTCGAACTAGTTTACGATGGTTTTATCATCAAAACCTGTATGACAGTTTATTTTGTTCTTAGTGGAAATAGCTTTTCAATAGGTACCTGCGTTTCTTTATTTGGATTGTGTTTCCACGATTTCGTCGCCATTAATTCGTATCACACATACAGACATTCGTATTATGTGTTAGACATTGAGGTATGGGGTGTAAGATTGCTGGATTTTCATAATAAATTCTAGAAAAAAACTCAGGGTGATTGATTTCCTGTTACCCTATGGACTGGGTAAGGAAAGTAAAAATAGGTCAGTTGAAGTTACACCCGAGTGCTTTGGTATAAGATTGGTGTTATTTACTGGCACATACATATTCGATCCAAGCTCAGTTTGTATTCACAAATTTTACGTTATTCACAAATTTTACGTTAGCAGGTTCAGGAGCCTCCCACACCTTTGAAGGCAGCCCCTAGGAACTGGGACAAAGTCGTGAGCGAGCTAGACGACAAAGGCGAGGAGTCCGACCTGGGACAGCTTTTCCAGAAGATCTACGAAGAGGGTTCAGACGAAGTGAAAAAAGCTATGAACAAGAGTTTCCTTGAGTCGGGCGGGACGGAGCTCAACACAAACTGGGGAGCCGTCAAGAAAGACAAAGTTTCCATCAAACCCCCAGACGGGCTTGAGTGGCGGGAGTGGGACAAATAATATGTGCCTACCGCTTTTTGTTCATCTTACCCCGAATTCTAATCGATACTCAAATTTCTATAATGTATAATCATAAATAATATGTAATTTTATGTTTTCATTTTTCATTATAAGTTCAAAGAAAGCAATCTCCAAGGTTTTTCGGAATTCCCTCACCTCCCAAAAATTAAAGAAGAAGTCGAGAATAATCCACTGAAAATATTTGTCTTGCATTCTGTATAGTATAGGAAGGTGCTTTGAAAACGGATAGCTAAAGATAAGGTATCGTCTGATGCTGAGGATTCTCCCAGTGGGGCTGAGGGCTTTCCCTTGTGACATCGCTTTTTTTGTCCACAGGCAATAATCAGATACTGGTATAGTGCCTATCCGGAAAGCTATTTAGTATTTTTCAGTTAGGTGAATAAAACATTTGGCCATTGAGGCTTTGCAACTTCAAACAGAAGCAGAACCTTTGGTAAGCAGATGTGACTAACAACAAGGAAGTATTTCAAAGAATTTCGTCACCGTTCCAGTCCTCGTGGTGTGGAGGGTTGGAGAAGGGAGGTAGGGAGGGCTAAAAGCCATGTATATTAAATCAGAACTAGACCAAGTGTGATTATTACACAAAATCGAGTGAAAACCCTTTCTGCTACTAACCTCTCTTCTACACTGTGCTGCAAGTGTTGAAGTGGTGACATCACCATTTCCATGTTTCTCCACTGGCTTCTTTTTCTGCTTCTCAGAGTAAGAGCCTGTTATTGAGGCTCACTTGAAGTTCTGCATGCCATGCTGTGAATTATATCTCACTTTGTGGACTTAGCATGATACATAACGACAGCCATGGTACACTTCTAAGTCCACAGTGTGAGATATAATTCACAGCTTGGCATGCAGAACTTCAATAAGTGGCGTACCCAGGATTGTTTAATGGATGGGAGGGGAGGGGGGGGGGGGGGTATGGGAAATATAAAATTTTAGGTTTGTCTTTACAAATAAAGCTGAACGTAAATTTAAAAACCACTAAATGTTACAGGTAACATTAAGTAAGATAAACTTACGAAATAAGAAATATTTATTAGGCAAAAATATTGGCGAATTTTCGAGGAAAATGATGCTGGGTCCAAAATGTGAAGAACATGAATTTTAGACTTTTTTTAAATAGGGAAGTCCGATTCAAAGCATCCTGTTTTTGTCCCTACATTTTAACACATATATATATCTCACTCCAGACGATATCTGACCTTGGGTAATGATAAAAATTCCAAATGTTGGCGACATTTGGGATTGCCGAACAAAAGGATGAGTTCGAAGATGAGCGATTTTCAAAAATTCTATGGGGGTCAAATTTGAGTTTTTATGGGTAAAAAATCGGTAAAAACTACTAAAACCACGAATTATTTATATGAAATCGCTGAAAGTGGTATGGAAGGGTGAGTAAAGACAGAAAATGCCATTTCAGTTGTTTTTCTTACAGAATAGGGGTCAAAATTTGGTAGGGGGGCTAAAATCAATAGGATTCACTTGATGTTGAGTGGGATGGTGAACCACTACAGAAACAGGCTATTTCGATGATAAACAATTTTTCTCAACAAACAGTGGATTACATGTGACTTTATAAGGGCCAAAAATCGGCTCCCTTTGTGGACCATGCTCTAGGCAAGGGCTAATATTGTGAACAACGCTGTGGATGTATCGGCTCACGATGGTTAGCTACTTCTCGTGTGACGTGAGGCCTTACTGAAGGAATGCAAATATTCTGTAATTTGAGATTTGTTGTATTCTCTCATTTAAAATTGTGTTTAATTGCTAAGTTTATAAATCATTCCTATTTAGGTTAAACAATCATTTTGTGTTTGTAAAAGTTTTACTTTAGGTACCTACCTACCTACTTCTGCAGAGCAACTATTTGCTTTGCATACACGGTATGCTGTCGAAGTGTTATTTGCTTGTTACTGGTGTTGCTCCGGTTTAAATGAAGTCTGTTGTCAAAAAAATTACGTAAGCGAATTTTCAATGAATATGCTGTTGCAACAGGTCCAAGATATTTAGTAGGTACATGCGTTTTAAATCCATGCCTGGAGTTCAACAAAATCCATATGTACCTACACCTATATTATATATTAGGTCGTAGGTATATAGGTATTCATGCATGTATCACTCCAGACGTTAACGCGTTAGCAACGAGTTGAAAAATTCAAATTTTGCCAAAATATTCGAAATGGCAAACGATAGAATGAGTTCGAAGCTGAGCAATTTTCAGAAATAAAAAGTGGGTAAAAAAATCGCCGAACATTTATATAAAAACATCAAAATGGTGTAGAATGCTGGCTCAAGCAGTCATACGTATGTGCATACTGTTTCAATAGTCAAAAGCCTGTTTTGTTTTTCCAGAACAAAAGTGGGATGTTTGGCTTACATTTGCCAAAATATTATTTGGGAGTCAAAAACCGTGAAAATATTTGAGTAACGGTCATACTGCACGACCGGAACTTCTTTGCATTATTACCTGTACAAAAATGAACTTACGGGGGTGATGGCACCAGCGAGACCTTTACCCAAAATGAGGATGTCAGGGCGGACACACTCGTGGTCGCATCCGAGCAGTGCTCCAGTGCGGCCAAGTCCAGTCTGAACCTCGTCGGCAATGAACAGTACGTTATACTTCGAGCAGAGTCTCCTCACTTCCTTGAGATATCCTTCCGAAGGTACTATCACGCCCCCTTCACCCTGGATTGGCTCCATCATGTACGCGCAGACGTTTTTGTTTTGGAAAACTTCCTGGGTTCAAATAGGAACAGATGTTTAGAGCAATATCAACAATGGAAGAGAATTCATTGTTAAATTTGAACAACCAAAAGCATCCAAAATAAATTAACGACATAAGAACAGGCTACCGGCAGCACCTATCTTTATACGGGAAATATGAGGTTATAGCGACAGTGATTGAGAAAGTGTACATTTATGCAATTCAAGGCAAGTCTGGAGGAGGTGGAAATAGGAATGAATTTAGGTGTCTGATTTAGACAGGAAGGGCTAGTGCTGCTGTGCAATACTTCAGTCTTTTAACCTTGGCAAACCAATATTTGCTTCACCTTCCATCGTTATGCTTGTAACAGGTATTTTATATTATTTTTAGGCTGTCAAAAATCCATTATTTTTCATCTCTGCCAGGCTGATCACCTAAGCATGGCACTAGACCAAAAGTTGTAATTCTCCCGCACAAAGATCCTTGAACTCGTACATTTATGTAAATCTCTGTCGTTCACCTAACTGACCACCCTCCTTTAGGGTTTCCGTGAGGATACCCATCAATATGACGTATCAGCCTACCAAACTACCTACTCAATGACAGCCATTTTCATTCCAAATTATCCCTCCACCTCCTTCACACCAATCCCCAATTTTGTAAAAGTAGGAAGGTACTTGCCTCTACTTTTCCTGGACCAAGTACTCAAAAATTGGTTTTTAACGTTCCTCATGAGAAACATGAATATTCCTGTCAAAGGACTCAGTCCTATCACGTAAGTTTTGTCTCGTCTTCCACTAGTCGCCATAGCTGCCACTTCTTGTTAACCCTCTCAGCATACTACATATTTTGTAACCCCTAAATTAAAATGTCCCTGAAAAACTATCCGTGTTCCAGTGAGTAAAGAGAAAAACTAGTCATACACTCACTTCAAGTGCACAAACGTTGTCATAGGGCACCAGGCCAAATCCAGGCATGTATGGGCCGTAGTTTTCAAAAGCTACGGGGTTGTTGGAAGTGGAAATAGCCGAGGTGGAGCGACCCCAGAAGTTGCCGATTGGGAAAACGACGATGGCCTGATTCTCTGGGATGCCTTTAGAGAGGTAACCCCATTTACGGGCCATTTTGATCGCTGTGTCGCCGCCTTCGACTCCTGTGTAAATGACAAGAGATCATTAAAGCCCTAGAGTGAACACGTCTGACTACCCTGCTGGCGTCTTCAGGGTTACCATCCGTCCTACTTTCGGAGGACGTGTCCTACTTTTTGTGCCCTGTTTTTAGAAAAATTCAGCGATCTAGAGAATGAGACCTGAGGAGGGGTAATGTGTCGAAATATATCGCAGAGAACTGAAACTTTTTGTAGAGCTAAAACTTTGGCTTGGAAGGTTTTATACCTACCAATTATTACGCATCAATCGTTCAGCCCTGATACATTGAATGCTTTTATCCATTCATACATGTACGTTACCTGACATCTGTCATAATATTTAGCCAAATAGCTACATTTTCTTTGAAAATTTGCTAAAATACGGCGATCTAACTATAGTATCAAGTACTTTTACAGATCGTTTCTAACAAGACATTGAATAAAAATACGTGGCACAAAACTGGAAGTTGGCAAGAAGTACCAACAGAGGAGCGTCTCGCGACAACCCTATTAAGCTGTTTTGTGAAGAATCAGGTAGTAGTAGCGTTGACGTGCCTATACTTATTTGTTCTATGCTGCGGAACAACCTGAGGCAGTTTTTGTGACTGATCATCCAGTGATCAGGAGGAACAGCTTTTTCGATTCCCCCTTGCGGACAGCCGAGTATCCAAATCCAACCCTCTCAAACGGGTAGGTAGGTATCTCCATAGATAAAACGACTTCCCTAGGTCTCAGGATTTTATTTGGACCAACGCTTCTCATTCTATCTGCTACGGATAGGTACTTCCCTGCTACTCTACCTGCGTGTTCGTTATGTTCAAGTACCTACTGAAGATGTTTCTGTCAGTTGATTTCACACACCTTTAAATGTTAATTAATTTCTTTTAAAGACTTTCGAGGACAAAATAATCGTCCAGGCGGATTTTTGGAAAAAAAGGAAATGTCCGGATTTGAGAAAGTAGATTTGACCCCTGCACAATATTGTCAACATAACTTAGTTAATAATATAATGAGAATATATGTAGTTCTGAAGACCAGCGAGCAGCACGCTAATAAATGTAAAATCCGAGTTTAAACATGGAATGTAAATATATCCGACAGTTGTACATGGAATGGATACATGCATATTGCTATAAATAGCAATATATTATGGAATGGAATGGACCCACCTAGTTTGCAGATTTCAAAGGAAATGCTCATTTCGGTTAAATTCGTTGGCTACGACGTATTTTTTTAACCAGTATCAGTCACATACAAGTAGTTATTAGGTAGGTAACAGCAAGAATTTATTTTGTTTGAACCCAATATTTTCATGGTCCTCTTATATTTTTCCCTCTGGATAAGAAAAACCCCACACGATGGCAATGGTGTTTCACTTAACTGTAACTTTGATTCTTTTGTGGTGGCAGAAATGTAACCTAGGTAGTTATTTCCTGTTTTTTAGGTCTCCTTTCCATTTCGTGAACTCCTCACGTGCTTAAATTAAATTAATGCTTAAAGTAAATTTAAGGGTTTCATTTTCAAGTTGAGCTGTGTGAATACTTGTGAACATTTACGATAAATCAAGCTAAAAGCAAAATCAAACCATGGCTGCATGGCCGACAAGATAACCGAAATGAAGTCATCATGGCTAATATGAAACAGAATCGTTCTTGTCTAAGATACAGCTGGAACAGGGGAAGTAACAACCAGGTTAACCAAGATCAAAAAATTGGGAAATAAGCTTTGTGTAGCCATGCTTAACATTGGGTTCACTAGACGCTCCTGTACCAACAGAGGAACAAGTCGGGGTCGAACCTCCCTCTTACGAATTTCAAGGGTAAATTGAACAAGTTTGTACGAACTGTATATTAAAAACAATGAATTAGACAACAACAACACGTCTTATTCAAGATTGGTGATGAACAACCCCACGGCAGACAGCAGTCTACCCCATTATTTTAAATTAAACTATTACATGCATATACAAAATTCGCGAAGGCTACTTGAATTTAAAAAAGCCATCTGCAGACACAGATAGGATGGTGCTTTCTTGCTTCGATTAGAACAACTGGTCTCTGGCTCGGGAGTCAATCTCGGTGGAAGTGGATTGAGTTCTCATTTCATAGCTCCTCTGCTGCAGGAGCCGGATCAGTTGATTGAGTAGAATTCGGGTTCAGGTTTCTTGGATCTTTTCAGCATTGGGAGTGTTCTGAATCCCATTGCTCAGTTCCAAGTTGAACGTCCTTGGATTGGTTGAAAGCTGAAACCCCAATGGTGGTTCCTGTGGCTTGGGTTTCTTTGGAACCTCTGTTTTGAGCAAATGGTCGATAAGCAGCTTATAGGCATACCCGCCATCCAGCTTAACTATGTAATGTAGAAAAACCAACCTCTTTTTCACTGTCCCAAAACGCCATTGTACCTCGGGGTTTGAGTAATTGTGAGACTGGGCTGTCTCCTACAGCTAGCGAACTGACGGCCTTTGGTAGAGATTAGACTTTTCAGTGTCTTTAACGGGAGGCAATGCACCTAAACGACTTTGAAGAGGCCTCTTGAGGTATAATGTTCCCCTTATGATTTGTCACAATCAAGAGGTGTGGCCTGGTACACTCAGTATTTTCTCAATCTTTTTGTGTAGTCCCTTCCGCCAGGTCTTGACTGTACGCACAACGCAGTGTGTGTTCTAACAACCCATTTGTGGCAGGATGGTGTACCGAAGGAAGTTCGGAGGCACTGGCCGGGAGAAGAGAACACGGCACTTGAATGTAAGGTACGATTTTATTAAGAAATCCTTCGCGGCCTCGATCGGAACTGCTCTCTTGCGGATTTCGGAGGCTCGCTCCCCCTGCGGAGTGCGGCGGTGCTTACCTCAGCGCTTCCTTCAGTACAGTGGCCAGGAGCACTGAGATGACAGTTTTTATGCAGAATGATTTGAATGTGTCACTAGTAAAGAGTCGCATTATCGGAGACACGAACTTTTGGTAGGCTGAGGAAGAGGAAACTGTCTTCCAAAAGTTCAATAGTTTTGGCTAAGGAGGGAGCTTCATTCGCAACCCACTTCAACCCACTTTGACTTGTCAACTACCACAATTGGCAGGAACTTATACCCACTGCATGTGATCCCTGTTTTCTTGTAGTTCTTCCCATGGATGGAGCTTAACCTTTGGCGGGTTGGTCTTGATCATGGTACATCGTTAACATGTTCTTGAGGTGTGCTCAATATCTTTACCTGTTTTAGGTCATTAGACATACTTACAAGCAAGCTGCTTCATTTTGCCAATACCAATATGTGTTTGATGAAGCTCTTCCAAAACAAACTACTGCAAAGCTTTGATAACAACGCGCCGTCCTCTGACTATTACTCCATCTTCCATTGAGTATTCATCAGCAGAAGTAGCCGATTCCTTGATTTTGAGTAGGTAAGCACTCATCTGAGTCCGATAGAATCAGCTGTAACGAATTCCAAAAAATTTGGGGAACTTAAGGTTTTGGAAACCAATTCTGGCGGCCGGAACATACCTATCAATAGGAGAGAACTCTGGGACAACATGTTTTATTTTTTTCATGAATAATATTGGGGTAACTGGTTCATGCCTGTCAGTAGAAAAACTACATAATATTTGCTATCAAAGCTCATACCTGTATTTTTTTAAATCAACTTTTCAACCACTTTGTGACTAAGTTAAATTAGGTGAAACGGCCCTGAGACAGTTCTATAGGGACATTTTCAAATTTCTAATTTAAAATTCAACCCAGAACGAATATTAAGTAGTAATCTAAAACTAATTTACAACTTGACTTTATAGAAGAGTGTGCGCCTTCAGTTATTTTTCCAGGTTCTTTATGGGAGTTATCAATTTTCAAACCTCGCCTTCCAAATCCTAACCACCAAATGAAGCATGTACAAGCCTGTAGCCGATCGAAACAGTTGTTGTGAGCGGATGGACTGAGACTAGACATATTACTTATGAGAGGAATATGTTGGAACCATCTGACTGAATGGTCAGGGTAATCCAACTAAAAACTCACCAGTATTCATGGGTATGACTCTGTCGTAGTTGAAGTACCTTGTGATGTACTCAGAAAACACTGGCAGTTCCGAGTTGTAGAAAGCTCTGGAGACTTGGTGGAGCTTCATCACTTGGTTCTGGGCAGCAGCGACTATTTTGGGGTGACAATGGCCAGTGTTCACCGAAGCATAGCCACCCAGGAAATCCAAGTAGCGAGCCCCATCTGCATCCTTGACGATACAGCCTTTGAAAGGAAGAAGAGAACTTGGGTAAAGGAAGTATCCTACCAAGTCACATTATGAAAACAGTTCTAATCAGGAAAGTAGAAATCCCCTCTAAAAATAGACCAAGTGAAGGAGAGGGATTGCCAAACCATAAGCAGTGTGGAAGGTGCAACTTTTACTAACTTAGTGGTACTGGTTAGGGATTTCCAGAGCACTCTAGCGATTCTTATGCACATTCTTATTGATAGTAGTGAAACTATTAGCCGATAGATCACTCTAGAGAGATCCACTTTGTTACTTCTATTCCATTTCATCTTCTTTGTTATTTCTGATAAATTGATCAGAAAATTTCACAATCAATTTCATTGCAGTGTACTACTATTTGAGTGGGTACCTAGGTACCTACATTTCAACATTATACCAATCTCACTCTCCCCAAATTTTCCAAAAAATAAATTAACACATAAATTAAAATTCCAAATTTTGCCAAAATGTTCGTATTGCCAAAGAAAAGGATAAGCTCAAAGATGAACGATTTAAAAAAAATTCTAAGGGGAAAATTTGAGTTTTTAGGGGTAAAAATCGGTCAAGATTGCTAAAATCGCGAGCAATTGACATAAAATTACTGGAAGTGGTATGGAAGGCTGAGTAAAGACAGAAAAATGTCATTCCAGTTGTTTTTCGTACAACATATGGGTCAAAAAGTGGTATTAAGAGCTAACTAAAATCAATGTTAATTCACCAGAAGATGGTGATTCATGACAGAGCAAGGGACTATTTTGGTGATGAAAATATTTTTCTCAAAAAAGGAGTGGGACAAATTTGACTTTAAATAGGGGTCAAAAATCGGTAAATATGGCTAAAATCACGAAAAAATTATATAATTATACGATATGTGATACAGAATGGTGATCTGATAATGAAGGACAAGAGACTATTTCAATAATGAAAGTATTTTTTGAAAGAGTACCTACCTATCTATCTATGGGTCAAATTCGACGTTATAGGGGTGAAACAATATCGGCAAAAGTGATCGCGAAAAGTGGAATACCTAGGTATTATATAAGTTCACGAAAAGTTGTAATGAGGGACTTGATCAAACTATCGATCCGTTGCACACCATCGTGGATTTCCAGTAAAAGGTACTAAGTTTTATTTGATAATAATAATAAATTCCTTCTGCACTTTTTAAAATTATTGTAAAAGGTGTAGAAGGTTGAATGCATTTAAATTGATGCAGATATAATATTCAACTAGGTAGGTACCTGTATAAAATTGATGATTACCCATTATTATTTATTAAAAGAAAGAAGTGGCAAAGCTGTATGAGGTTGAGTCGGCGGGCAGTAAGTAGGTAATTACAATGTCAAATCGTGTAAAACTTAGGTACCTACGTACCTACGTACCTTTGGAGTATTCCTACTCGCTCCCTTCAATAAAAAAGGTAGGTATACCAACCTAGTTACCTACATACCAATATACATTTGACTATTTACCTAGTAGGTACATGCAGCTTTTTAATCGAGCACCTAGGTACCTATATATTCTCTAGTCTTCATAAATCAATGAGTAATATTAATTTATCACTGGTTTCCTAAATGTGAGTGAGCATAACGAAACATAAAAATAAAACAAATAAATAAGTAGAAATTCGAACATCATATACTTACCTACCTACTCGCAAAAGGATTTAACATCTTCTATCCACCTATTAGATCTATAATCTACCTACTACATCCACACATAAAACCATATCTACCGGTCTACTATTAGACGAACATCTTAAAAACGTACCTATCGATTGAAACGCACAATACCTTTTACTGTTTACTGACTAAACAACCTACCATACGTACTTACCTACTTGTTAAATCCCAATATTATTTCAGATTTTCCATAGTTAAACTCCAGTTTCTCGCTATATCAACTTTACACAATAGCACGAATATTTCTTTGAATTTGTGCATTTAGAGAGTTTATTTAGAGATTTTATTTCTTTGAATTTGTGCATATTAGAGAGTTATCGCAACCATTTTCCGAAAAACGCAACTGTAAAACGTAGGTAACTCTGTTCTAGGGTGACAAACTCGGATGCTAACAATCCAACGTAAGTTCCATGAGAAAGTTACGTGTTCACTCAACTCCGGATATATGTTTCAGTAACGTTAAAGTAATAACTTGCCAATGATAATATAATTTGTCAAGTTAACCTCTTTATTCTCACACCAGCTCGTAACGTAATTATTCTGTAATAGTAATTTATTATTCCATTTTGATGGTTTTCTATGAGTTATGAACAATTTATAGAAGAGCAATCGTGCCCTTTTACTGTACAACCACACGCACGGCACAGTGAGGCCTTGGGTTCTTTGTATATTTTATATACCCATAATACTTGCGAATTATAAGGCACTCACTTACCGGGCTCATGACTTTCGGATGGCAATGCTCAAGATGCACACGAACCACATGAAGTTCAAGCTTCCAAATATACCTAAAGATAATGCAGAAAACCTTCCCGAGGCCGGCTCCTCCCGTCTTTCTACAAAATTCGGGGTGACGCGATAGCGTAGCCATGGAAATCGAATTTGGTTATCCGCGAAGTTTTACGATTTACGTAAAACGTAGCTTTGAGATGAGCGACACACATCTTTCCAATAGTTACGTGGTGTTGGACAATGCAAGTACACGAACTACATGAAGTTCAAGCTTCCAAATATACCTAAAGATAATGCGGAAAACCTTCCCGAGGCCGGCTCCTCCCGTCTTTCTACAAAATTCGGGGTGACACGATAGCGTAGCCATGGAAATCGAATTTGGTTATCCGCGAAGTTTTACGAGTTACGTAAAACGTAGCTTTGAGATGAGTGACACACATCTTTCCAATAGTTACGTGGTGTTGGACAATGCAAGTCTTGAAAACGCTAGAACTTATGTCTCGAACGTAACACTTGTGTTTACGTTCTCTCTCCGTTTGTAATGTCTTTACAATAATTATACACATTTATTGAACATAAACTTTATTGCCAACGGGCCACAAAAAACTGCATTTTTATTCTGTCGTACTCTTTCGATACATCGACGACCTTTCGATACATTCACACACCGATTCGATACATCGACCACAAAATAATATCAACGACAGTACAAGCTCATACTCCATATCCCACATTCTCCCCCCTCTAATTCAGGAACTCAAGTAAAATAAACAATATAGAACATATGTCACATACTAATGCAGGAACTTACACAAACTAATACAAAACTTTTTGAAAATACAACACAGGCACTCAACGTATCATATCTCGTCAATCAGTCTTCTTGGCGGCCTCCGTTCACGTTGAGGACGGCTGGAAGAGTCGGAGTGCTCAGTCTGATCAATGCCCAGGGGAGTTCCAGGATGACTAGCAGAAGGGTCTTCAGTATTTGAAGTACCTTCACCTGGACTTGGCTGAGCTGGTGTGCTTTGCAACTCAATCTGGTGTGCACTTGGTGACCCATGTATTTGGTCCACATGCCTGGTCCAGTGCATGTTTAGCGAAGGCACGAAAACGCGTCGCCTACGAGGTCCAAGGCATTTAACCACTGAGGCTGGTATCCATTTGTCCCCAGTCTGCCGATAGTTCCGGACATATACTGCACTTCCTTCATGATAGGAGTCATCTGGTGCTGTCGAACCGTGATAGGCCTCAATCTGCTTCCCTTGTGCTCTCTCAACTTTAGTAGCAGTAGAGGGTGGTCGCAACAGATCCAATCGCGACCTGAGTTGACGGCCCACTAACGCTTGAGCAGGTGATACTCCTGTGGTGACATGTGTCGCGTTGCGGTAATCCAATAGAAATCGGTTGAGACATACATCCAAATCTCCAAATTCCACAAGTGCCACTTTCAGACTTCGTTTGACTGACTTTACCGCATTCTCTGCTGCACCATTGGATTTAGGGGAAAAAGGTGCTCCATGTTTCAGCTCAATACCATTGTGTTCCAGGAACTCCTTGAATGCTTGGCGTAATGACGTAGGCACAACCACCCGGTATCCCCACAGGAGGATGTCTTTCTCAACAAACAGTTCATCCTTCTTCCTGAAGAATACTTGAAAATCCGGATCAACTTGCTCTGGCCATCCAAATTTCAAAAATGTGATAACTTTCATTATGTTTTCATCTTTTTTGGTCGCTGCCAATACTTTTTTGAAGTTTAGTGGTAGCTCACTGCATACATCAAATATATAATTTATGCAAAGGTCTGGTTCAGTCTGCTCTGATCCATGAGCGTCAGGGAGTGGGGCCCGAGAAAACCAATCAGCTATATTCTTCTCCGACCTGACCCATTCAACATCATATGAATAGTTGGATAATATCAGTGCCCAGCGTTGCAAGCGATTGGCTGCACACGCTGGAATGCCGTGTTTTGGGCCGAAAATCGACAATAACGGTCGGTTGTCATTTACTAAAATGAACTTTCGCCCATACAGATAGGTATGAAACCTACTGATCCCAAACATCAGTGCAGCACCCTCTTTGTGGAGCTGTGAATACGATTTCTCAGCCTGAGACAGAGTGCGACTGGCAAACGCCAATGGCCGATCCATACCATCAGGGTAGCGCTGGTAGATAACTGCACCCAATCCAAAATCAGAACCATCCACTACAAGGCGAATGGGAAAATCAGGATTATAATGAGCAAGACTTCGATTTTTTGGATCAACATCTTGATCTTTTCAAGTGCTTGAACACACTCATTATTCCATTCCCAGGTGGTTCCCTTCTTCAACAAACGGTAAAGTGGTGCAAGGGTCGTAGCCAGATCAGGTAGAAATTTTGCCAAAAAGTTCACTACCCCCAAAAAACGTTGTAGCTCCTTGACGTCCCCAGGTGTTGGAGCTTCCAAGATCGCTCGAACCTTATCGTCTGTTGAATGTAATCCTTCGGCATCAATCCTGTAACCCAGGTATTCTAGAGACGTTTTCCCAATCTCGCACTTTTTGATTGATACAGTCAAACCCGCCTCGCGTAGCTTCTCCACCACTCTGAAAACTCTGAACTTCAATTCATCAATGCTCCGCGCTCCAATCAGCACATCGTCTATCATAACCGACGTTCCTTCCAATCCGGATAGCAAAACATCCATAGCTTTTTGGAATTTGCTTGGAGCCGAGGCGATTCCAAATGGCAAACGGGTATACCGAAATAAACCCTTCTGAGTGGAAATTGTGAGTATATCGCGCGATTCCTCTTCCACCTCATATTGTTGGTAAGCATGAGACAGATCAATTTTAGCAAAGATGGAACATCCCTGTACACGCTGAAAAAGATCTTCTCCCCGTGGGAGAGGGTGTTGATCCACCAAAAGGTGGGGGTTGACTGTCAATTTGTAGTCCCCACATATGCGAATCGAACCGTCTTTTTTCAGTACTGGAACGATTGGTGAACCCCATGGACTGTAGTCAATTGACTCAAGAATACCTTCCTTAACTAAACGATCGATTTCAGCATTTACACCAGCCTGCATGGCAAACGGCACCGGTCTCGCCTTCAAAAACCTGGGCGTTGCATTTGATGCTATGTCCAGCTTTACTCTACCCTTGGTGAACTTGCCAAGCTTATCGGTGAACACTTCCGGAAATTTCATGGACGCTTCCTGCAACAATGACGCGGACAAATCGGTGTTAAAAAACACAGGTTGGGCTTGCTTATTCGTACCAGGATCCATGATTGCGAAACCCAGATGTTCAAACCACAACCTACCGAGCAGCGGCGGCCCTGAAGAATCCACTACATAAAACGACATGTTGCGGTATTCCCGATTTTTGTAACCCACCGTCACCGTGACCGCACCCAAAGGTCGAGACTTTTCGTTGAAGTAAGATACAAAAGTCTTCCAGTGGGTAGCAATGTGAATTTCGGGCATTTGTCCTTAAACACCCAAGTGGCACGATGGTGCTGAGGCAACCCTTATCAATCTGGAAAGAGATTTCAGTATCATGATTTAATCGAAGCGCCACCTGGTACCCAAATTCGCTATCACCAGTGCCTTCAATACGGTATAGAGATTCAACCTTTTCGGACAAATCTGAAACAAAATGTGTCTGTTCTTTATTTGACTGACCTGTAGTATACTTTGGTTTGGGACCATTTAGCTTGGCTTTCGGACACATTTTTTGCAAATGTCCCATTTGCTGACAGTTCCTACAAGAGTAACCCTTGAATTTGCAATTAGCAACTTCGTGGTTGGTGTAACCGCAGGCTGCACACAGTTTTCTCTGTTCTGGGAACTGAGAAGCATTGTCACTTCGGCCGTTTTTACTGTTTTTTTGAGAAGACGAACTCCGCGAATTTTTCCCTTTGAAGTAACCAATAGGTTCTTTTTTAACTTCCAAAAGTTTGTATTGGTTCGCAGAGACCTCCTTATTCGTGGCGATTCGCATAGCGTCAGTGATCGTGAGGATTTCGGCGTTTTCTTCAAACAATCGATCACGAGCAGGCCCTTTTTGAAGACCGATTACGAATCTATCCACCAACATCTTGTCGAGATAATCCCCGAACTTACAATTACCCGCCAAGTTGCGAAGTCGGGCGGCCCATTCATTTATGCTTTCGGTTTGGTCACGGACGGCATTATAAAATTTCAAACGTGACGAAAAAACTGACTCCGTGGCGGCAAAATGACCGTCAAACAATACCACAAGTTCCTTGTAAGTCAATGACTCGGGTTTCTTGGGCACAGACAGATTTGTCAGCAATTTAAATGCATCCTCGTTCAAAACGTTGAGAAAAGTATCTCTTTTGAGGTCATCTGTCGTAAAGAAATGGCCATTAGCCTTATAAAAACTCTCCATGCGAGGTTTGTAAATCTCCCACTCATTCTGAAGGGAAAACTCCCGCAATTGACCAACAATAATCCCGTCGCCCATCTTTGAGATCAGACAGTGCTTTAATTTCGACTGATTTTGTCCAATGTTGGCAAGAACTTACAAGGCAAGAATATACAACGCAAATTCAACTAACCTAGATGCTTCCAATCTTCAGCTTGAAACCCGACTCAGTTACCTTGATATTATTCGGCACTTTACTTGTCACTTTCAAAAACTTTCACGATCAGCATCCCATCCTCGTCGCCATGTTTGTAATGTCTTTACAATAATTATACACATTTATTGAACATAAACTTTATTGCCAACGGGCCAAAAAAAACTGCATTTTTATTCTGTCGTACTCTTTCGATACATCGACGACCTTTCGATACATTCACACACTGATTCGATACATCGACCACAAAATAATATCAACGGCAGTACAAGCTCATACTCAATATCCCACAGAAATCGAATTTGGTTATCCGCGAAGTTTTACGAGTTACGTAAAACGTAGCTTTGAGATGAGCGACACACATCTTTCCAATAGTTACGTGGTGTTGGACAATGCAAGTACACGAACTACATGAAGTTCAAGCTTCCAAATATACCTAAAGATAATGCGGAAAACCTTCCCGAGGCCGGCTCCTCCCGTCTTTCTACAAAATTCGGGGTGACGGGATAGCGTAGCCATGGAAATCGAATTTGGTTATCCGCGAAGTTTTACGAGTTACGTAAAACGTAGCTTTGAGATGAGCGACACACATCTTTCCAATAGTTACGTGGTGTTGGACAATGCAAGTCTTGAAAACGCTAGAACTTATGTCTCGAACGTAACACTTGCCGTAAACGTTCTCTCTCCCTATCGTCAATTTTTGGTTGCGACAACTCTCTACTAACTTGTATTTTTCTCGCATTTTCCGGTGCGTACGGTAATTTGTCGCCTATTTTTCCCTCAACAGTGGCATACATTTCCCTCATATAAGTGCCTAAAAGAAGCATGTGGAACAAAGTGGAGCCACCACACAAACGCCGAATTATTCCCTACTGCATGAAATCCCACTATTGAAGTTTCTCCATGTAGGCACACGGTCGTATTTCACATGTTCTGCTGCCTAGGGCTCGGGCTCGGAACGTAAACCTCTGGCAGACCTATAGAACTATTGATGATGCACCTATACTTATAGTAGGTAAGGAATTTGTTGGCCCTATTATGACTGGGTACCCCAAGTGGTGAGCAATGTTTCATTAGTAGATAAGCTGTAATCCTACCTTTGCCTTCAGCAATCACCACAGGTAATGGGTCATAAATCCTGGCGGCAAACTTCTTTTCCATCTCCATGAGGGCTTCAGACTTTGCACCAATGGACTTCGAGGCTTTCTTGGTCCCAACATGGCGGACAGGTCCTTCCAACAACCCTCTGATCTTCCTAGCTGCCTTTTTCCCCCACATGTATATTATAGTATCGTTCGGGAGCCTGGGGAAATGGCAGAATAGTGAGGTAAGGCACGTCCGTGATTGTCTGTAAGTGTTACTCGAGGATCTAAACAGTCGAAGTCACAACAAACAAATGAGAACATTATGAGATACTATAATAATATGGGAACAACAATAATTTCAAAATTCCCAATCATCACTACCCATAATCAACAATCAAATCAAACCATGGAAACTTCAGTAGTCAAAGTATATTAGAGGCAGGCAAATTTTACCTCAAGTTCAAAATAGTGAGTGAACTTGAAATTTCTTCCTCCGTTTAAAGAAATAAAAAAGTTAGTGTAAGTATAAATAAATAAGGAAACAAGTACCATTTAGGTACCTCTTAAAACATTTATGGCTGCTGCCCATTGTACACTGGTAAATTTCGTATTGAACTGACTCAAGAAAGTCGTTGCAAACGTAAAGCTGCGTCCACACTATGCCACCCGGCAGTCGCCGAGCTAACGTGGACGCCCTGGGCGGGCCGACCCATTCGGCTTTTCTTCATTCGCAGTAGTTCTTCGGTCAGCAGTTCCACTCGTCAGTGCAACTGCCGGTCTTCTTCAATTCTTTTTCGTTCTTCTTTACACGCCAAAATTGGCTGGTCAATTTTGTGGTTTATTATTTTCGATAACGAGATTTCGTGTGCTCACCTCCTTCCAGTCCTTCACCGAACATGCTAGAAGACATCTTGACAGTCAGTAAACCTCTTCCCTTCTCCTTCCTTCTCATTATTTTCTTTTCTCTCTTTCCTTTCTTTACATTCTCAATTCTGTTCTATTTCTCTTACTTTATAAATCCAGTCAACCTACGACAATCGTGTATTAATTAAAAACCATTGTTTCATAATTCTAATGCAATATAATTACTTAAGTTTTACTTTTCTTATTCATATAAAATTTTGTTTATTTGAGTGTGATATTTAGCATTGTATTTTTGTACACCATGAGGGGACAAAAGTTCCTATGTATATAAGAAATAAATAAATAAATAAAAATAATGGACCTTTGAAATCGAGCATGGGAAAAAAAGTTAACCCCCTCCCACTCCCTTAAAATTTGATGGTTTCCTTCGTTTCAAGGTACGTAGAATCCGAAAATGGAATAAACAATTTCTGTCCGTCCACTTTACGCCTACTTCGCACTTTTCTTCGTTACCATGTACCAAAATTAATGAAATTTGGTTTGTAGGCCCCATTAGGGGTGTAGTTGGTCTGCGAAGCTCAGAGTTACTGCCAGTCATCTCTAGAGGTGAAAAATAGGGGTTGAAATTTTCAGAGTACCTTTGGTCGAAAACTGTTAATAAAAGGGTAGGTATGGTTTTTTAAAAACGTTTTTAAGTTAAACTATAGAAATTTTTGAGACCACCCGGAGAACTGTATGCCCAGGCCCAGCCATTCATTTGCACTGAAAAGCTGTCTGTTTGTCAACCTGATCGTGAATGAAACGGTATAAATCCGGCTCAGATAATCATGCAAGGGAACACCTGATTATAATCACGCATAGCTGGATGAAATCGAGTTGGTTGTTCTTCATTTGAAGAATGAGGGCTCTTTCGGATTATTTTGGTAGGTAGTTACTTTTTATTTAATTTGAACAAACGTTATGCTTCATGACTAACAACAAATAAAATTAATAACTGAATTATGGAATCCCGCGCATTTGAATGTAACTGCAATTCCTGGGCCGCCTCCAGTACTCGATTTAGGGCTCTCCTGGGGGGAGCAAGATGGTAGGTATTGACCAAAGAAAACAGTGATCTATGCAGAAGTGGCATCTATACAGGTAAATAATAAACCGTGGAGTAATAATTTGCAGCTTTTACTTTTGTAGTCCGAATTTTTACCGTCTCACAGCCAAGGCCGATCCTTGTGATATTCTATTAGTCAGTAGCCCAATGGCCTTATCAGGTGGAATAAACCGGTTCCGGTGAGATCACCGAAATTAAGATACCTCGAGCGTGGTTAGTACTTTGATGGTCGACTGCCGTGGCAAGTCCAAGTGTGACCCATGTAGCTGTTGGGCGAACCCCTCTCCATTCAAGGGGGCGAGGCAATGATTAGCCAAGTAAAGCTAGGTTCACATGGATGCAGAAAGTGCGGAGCGGAAAGTGCGGAACGCCACCTGAAGCTAGGTTCACATGGATGCAGAAAGTGCGGAGTGGAAAGTGCGGAGCGGAAAGTGCGGAATGCCACCTGAAGCTAGGTTCACATGGATGCAGAAAGTGCGGAGCGGAAAGTGCGGAATGCCACCTGAAGCTAGGTTCACATGGATGCAGAAAGTGCGGAGCGGAAAGTGCGGAATGCCACCTGAAGCTAGGTTCACATGGATGCAGAAAGTGCGGAGCGGAAAGTGCGGAACGCCACCTGAAGCTAGGTTCACATGGATGCAGAAAGTGCGGAACGCCACCTGAAGCTAGGTTCACATGGATGCAGAAAGTGCGGAGCGGAAAGTGCGGAACGCCACCTGCAGCTAGGTTCACATGGATGCAGAAAGTGCGGAACGCCACCTGATTGGCTGGAGCAAAGGATCGAGTGGGGGGACTCCTTCCACAGGTCTTTTGGAGCGGACTGTTCACGTTCTGGAGATTTTGATATTTTCCGCACCGCATGAGTGCGCAATTACCTTCTGCGCCCCCCCCCCCCCCCCTACGCCGGCACGACAATGTTGTTTCTTGAACGATTTCTTCAATAATTAGTAGGTATTTGGTGTATGAGTGTTCGTGGTGCAGGTGGAATTTCCATTTATAAGTTGGGCTAGGATTTCCATGTCATGATGGTGAAATATTTTAAGCTACCTACCATCATCGATGTTATCATTCCTTCTCATGAAGTATGCGAAAAGGGCCTCAGTGTCTCTTTCATGGGATTCGATTTTTTTACGGCTTTGTGTCCGATATGGCACGTTGTTAGAAAAAACGTGTTCGAAAAAATGGTTCTCAGGCCCTTTTGCATATTATACACAAAGACACAAAGCCGTAAAAAATCGAATCCCATGAAAGAGACACTGAGGCCCTGCTTCAGTGCTTGTCTCAGTCAGGGGTAGTTTGTTGCATAAAAATACCTGGGTATTTCATAATTTTGTTATGCGTTTTCAATTTTCAGTACCTACGTAATCTAATTTATAATGATTTGGACTGACGAATAGACACTGACTAATAGAAGTAAAGTAAACAGCCATTCCAGGCTGGGGCTTTTCGTCCGACTGCCCTAACAGCGTGGCTGCCGTGATCAGCTGTCCTCCAATGAGAGGATCAGAATTCGGTCTGATCATCTCGCTCCTTAAGCTGCGTTCACATGGATGCGGAAATGCGTGAAGTGCAGAAAATGCGGAAAAGTAGTGGGGGAACTGCGGAAGTGCGGAGTGTGTTCACATGGATGCGGAAAGGAGGTGCGGAAACTTCCGCAGCGTTGACAACAAAGATAAACAAATCGGCTTTGTCCCGCCCATCTTCGCCAAGCCAAGATTTTTTTTTCGCAACAAACTACCCCTGACTGAGACAAGCACTGAAGCAGGGCGGCACGTCCACACTACGGGGTGGGGAGAGGGGGCTGGGCCAGCTGGGATTCCTTGACCTGGTCCGACTACGTGGGGGTTAGGCAAACCTGTGAGGCCTGTCCACATTTGTGCGGCTTTGTCGACTGGTGTAGTGAAGACGGGGCAACAACAGCTAAAAACATCAGTGAGCTTACCAATTCCTGATATGTTGCCTTGCAGGCATTGCCAACCTGAAACAAGGCTTTTGAACAGTAAGAATTTTCGAGCGGGGTGGTAAAGGGTTTCGACTCCATCATCCAAAATTTTTGCAAAATACCAAGAGTAGGTATGTATATTTCTTTCCTTTTTTTTAATCAACCCTTTCTCCTTATCTCGCTTAATTTTCATACCCGACAACTCGTCTACAGGTCCTAAATCCTTTACTTTGAATTCTTTCCCAAGAGATGTTTTCAATTTTAATGCCTCATTGTGATCTTTGTAAAATAACAAAAATCATCGACAAAGAGAGCAACCTGTTATCCGTTTTCTGACGAAAACACAAGGTTAGGATCATACGTGAGATTCATCACATAATTTAATTTACCTATTCCATGTTTCATTCATCACACCTTTATTAATGAGGCAAAAGCTACAGGTCACACCATAAAGGAGCTTTCTGTGATGGTGGCGAGTACATCAATGCAGGTTTTCGAAGACTGCTTGAGGAGAATGGAATTTTTGATACGAAAGACTATACGGTAGACTCACCACAGCAAAATGAGGCCTCAAAGCGAGAGAACAGAACATTTGTTGAGGCTACCAACTGTGACAGAGTGACTCTGAGGAGAATGACGGTGAGGAGAGAACCCCTTCTAGACTAGCGATATTATCACCTATTAAGAACGGATACAGAACAGGCTTCAGCCGAAACGACTCCATCTTCTCCAGAAACACAAACAACCCGAGAACTGCCCACCGTCACACTGCTCGGATTCACTCAAAGAATCTGCCCGTAAAGCTGTGGGCTGTCAAACAGCTGCGTTTGTTCGGAATCGAACGGGACCTACTGGTCTGAGAAAATCTCTAACTGAACTGTGGACCAAGTCCGGTCCACCTAAAATTAACTAGGTAATTCAAATTTTTGGAACAAAATACTATGCCCACTTGTCAAAATGAGCATCAAAAGATGGAAAAGGTCCGATCACGGCTAAGAGCGATTTTTCAAAGAAATATTCGTGTTATTGTTTAAAAATATGAAATATCGAGAAACCATGTCACTTTTAAAATTACCTATATAATTTTTTCGAGATTTTGGCAATTTTTGACCCTTACTTAAAGTCAAATTTGACCCACTATTTTTTGAGAAAAATATTTTTATCGTCGAAATAGTCTTCCTGTCGTGAATTACCATCCCACACAACGTCAGGCGAATTAATATGGACTTTAGCCCAATACCATTTTATATTTACCAATACTGACCCCAAAACAATCCAAATTTGACCCATATTCTGTATGAAAAACAACTGAAATTGTATTTTCCTGTCTTCACTCACCCGCCCGTACCACTTCCAGAGATTTTATACCAACTGTTGTTTTTACCGATTTTTGACCCCTAAAAACTCGAATTTGATCCCTTGGAATTTTTGAAAAAAGCTCATCTCCGAACTCATCTCTTTGTTTGGCAATACGAACATTTTGGCGAAATTTGGAATTTTTACCATGTCAGATATTGTCTGTATCCATATGCAATATACATATACATTTTTGTTAAGATCTAGGGAAGATTTCAGGATGCTGTGAAATAGATTATAAAAAAATTTCAAACGTTAACTTTCTGAAAATGTTGGACCGTTGCAATAGCTTTTCTTTGAAAATTACCTAAAAAACAGTTTACCGTGTATTTTTTTTGCTACACAGGAGACCATAATGGAAAAATTCCATTGAGCAGTCTCTTGATGTCACCTTTGACAGAGAGCTATGCTCCCTGCATCAAGGTGCATTTGGTGAACTCTTCAGGCTTTTGGAGGCAGAAGATCATATGCAGAATAACCAAGACCTGGAAGAAGATGCAGGCTGTTCTAGGTTATCAGCTCACTTGCCGTCAATTCTGGACCAATGACTACCATATCTTCGGATGAGTTGCAACATGAAGGTGTCTCCAATAATGGTGATGAGTTCCAACAGGGAGCTGTCCCCAACGCTGATACCCAACAGAAAGTTCCTTAGCGAAGTGATTGATACAAGGGACTGCTGTCATTTTTGGCAAACAATTACATTGTGATTGCTGAGTGAGATTTGACAGTATCTGATAGGTCAGAATTGTGGAGGCGAACCATGCAAGAAGAACTGAACTCACTTGCTAAAAATGGCACTTGGGAACTACCAAAGCGGAAAAGGTTGACTGCCAATCGATGGGTTTGAAACTCAAAAGAAAGTTGAATGGGGATGTTGAAGGCTACAAGGCATGTTTGGTCACCAGTGGCTACACACAAGAAGAGGGTGTGAACTTTGAACAAACTTTCACTCCTGTTGCACGTTTTGAGACTGTGAGGGCTCTTCTGAATGTGGCTGCTGCTGAAGAATATGGTCTTGGGCTATTTGATGTACATACAGCGTATGGTTCAATCAATGACTGACTGAAGAAGTACATGTGTACTACTGGCTTCGATGATGGAGTTGGACGTGTGTGTAAGCTCAAGTGCAGTCTTGAAACAGTCACTGAGATATTGGCATCAGTGTTCAGTCAAGTTCATGAAATATGACGGATTTGAGCTCACTGAGGCTGATCCTTGCCTCTTCATCAAGAACAGTCAAAATGGACGAAATCTCATGATTGCCATTATGTTGATGACGGCATCTTCATTTGAGATAGGGATGTGATAGATAGTCGAGTTCCTCGAAGACTTGACAAGTGAATTCAAAATCACGATTGGGACATTGGATTGGTACGTTTCTTGCGATGCAGACAGAAAGAAAAACGGATGGATCAATTTTCATGCACCAGGAGGCCTATACGAGGAACATTTTCTCAAGATTCAATATGATCTAAGCAAATCCGGTTTCTACACCCTGCAAGAAGCGGGCTCAAGAAAATGAAGATTATTCACCTTCGGAGAAGAACGTCCCATACCGACACGCTGTTGGAAGTTTGTTGTATGGCCATGACAACGCGCCCTGAACTATCGTCTGCCGTGTACAGTCTCAGAGATCCTTGAGTGCTCTAAGAAATCTGACTGGGTGGCTGTTACAAGAATATTTAAGTAGGAATTTGAGTGGCACCAGGCAGTATGGCTATTCTGATTCTGCAAAAATGATGAGATGACAAGACAATCGAGAACTGGAGTAGTAACGACCTGTGGGGCTGGTGCAGAGAGTTGGTTGAGCCGTAAACGATTGCTCTGAGTACGATGGAAGCAGAGTATATTGCTGCTATTGAAGGCACCAAGCAGATCGTATGGCTCCAACGATTAATGAATGAGCTAACAACACTGCCCAATACTCCAACGATCTTTGTGGATAACAGGAGCACCATGCAGATGATATAGAACCCAGAGTTTTATCTACACACTAAGCATATTGAAGTGCGTTTCCATTTTGTTCATGAGAAGTCAGCAATGAGTTTCAGCTCCTGCATGTGCCAAGCAGTGGTCAGCTTGCGGATATGTTGATAAAGAGCGTTCTTGATTATGTAGGTAGGTACGGGGGTCCTGTACCTACCAATAAAAAATGATTTGGATCTGCTGCAGTTCGCTAATGAAATGGCATAATTAATGAACCCACCGGAGGTCCTGTTCCCAACTTCCCTCTACATTCGGTCTCAATGTATGGGGTTTTCAGGGCAGATTTTGCACATAATGAAGTATGGTGCAGAAGAATCTTACAACCGGTTTTTGACTGATTTAATTTCTCCTCATAAATGCCTATTAGCAAAACTGCTAGTAGGTAGGTACCTACCTACTTGGATTTGTGGACAGTTTTTCGGTATGATTCCGTTTCAGAGCATTCTGAATCAATCGCTAGATTTTAACTTTTTTTGTAAATATTCATGTAAGTACCTACCTGCCATAAATATGAAGGTAGGTACATCTTTATGTGCCACTCCAGATGATATCCGCCTTGAAATTTCAAATTTAGCCGAAATGTTCTTAATGGCAAACGAAACGTGAGTTCGAATATGTGTTTTTTTCTATAACAAAACGTACACATCGAATTTGAGTTTTTGTGGTTCAAAACGCGCTAAAATCGATGAAAGCCAACAAAAATTGTAATAAAATCAAGAACTGCGTCGAATGGTGACTCCAGACATAAGCATACTGTTTTGATTCAAAATAAATTTTTCCTAGAATAAAAGTGGGCCAAAATTTGAGTTTTTTGGGCTCTAAATCATTAGTCATGCTGCACGCCTAGACTTACTTTTCTATAGCTGTAGCATTTCAAGGGTAGGTAGATACCTACCTATTGCATGGTTAATAAAAGTCGCCTAGATAAAACATAACAGGATTTAGGATTATCTTTAAAAAAATAATAATAAACTGTTGTATTTTTTTTCGATGAATGATTCATTCATAGGCTCCACGGACATCTCGATTTCAATTTACAAACAAAATATGCAAAGTTGCGCATAGAGGTCACACCATCGTTAGAACCGTGGTACGTTTCCTACAACTTTTATCAAATAACTAGGTAAATTACGAATATAATTCCAAAATTATTATTATTACAGTCAAATAATTATGTCTATGCTTCGAAAGACTTGACAATCCATAAATTATATTTCAGTAGGTAAAGATTTGATAATAACTTACTGGCAGCAGCTCTTTAATATGGTTTTTTCATAGGATGTTAAGCCTTTATATATAGTAGGTACTCTAGTAGGATGTTAAGCCTTTATTATATAGTAGGTACTCTATAAGGATGTTAAGCCTTTATAGTACGTACCTACCTACCTATGCCAAGTATACCTACCTGGTATATTCAGATGAATGTAAGTTACCTAGGTGGGAACTATAAATTTAAGCACTGATTACCTACAACCTCCATTTTGTTCGAGAACATAATTCAACAAGAAAGTGATGCTAAGACAATGAATTGAATAGGTATTAATTCAACTTCAGCCACAAATACCTGGGAGTCTTCTTATTTCGAAACATTCTAGAAGATGAAAAATGCAGGAGATACCCACACACACACACACACACTCAAACACATACATATATATATATTTTAAAGAATTGATAAATTTTATTAAAATATTGGAAACATTTTTGAAAAAAGTCTACTTATATTTTTTAAATTCTATTTTTAGTTACCAACTATTAAAAAATTTGATGATTACTTAATATTAAAAAAAAAAATGAAAAGTACCTATAATAATTAATAGGTGTAAATTTTGACAGGTAAAACCTTAACTTTTCAACGAATTTCATGAACGAGTTAGGCATTTTTAAGATTCAACTTGATTTATTACTTACAGGGTGGTGGTGGCAGTAGTAAATACATATTTAAGCAGTACACTCAGATACCTATATATGGAATTATTGTGAAAATGAATGGATATAATTATTATTTAGACCATATTCCCTAATAATTAAAGTGAGCATGATTTATTAAGATCCAAGACCACTTACCTGGTTGACCGCGTTGAAGGAAGTGAATCGAATGGTTTGGGCCGACCCTGAGGCTGACCTTATATAACTCCAATTTCTCAATATGATAAAACCTAAGATAAACTAGGCATAATACCGAGTAGGGAAGTAAGAACAAGAGAATATTTACTGCTCGATAAAATAAAGATTTTGAAGATTGCTGTTATTCTCAATAATGAAACAGATACAGTGTCCAAAACTAGCTAACGCCACATCTGCTGGACCTGGTGGTTTTCCCACTGGTTGCTAAATAAAGTAGATAGGTACTGTCAGGCTGCTCGTCCTCAACCTGATAAAATCTCAGATAAACTGACATAATACCGAGTAGGGATGTAAGAACAAGAGAATACTTACCGCTCGACAGGTACCTACCTAACAGAAAGATTTTGAAGACTGCTGTAATTCTCAGTAATGAATTAGATACAGTGTCCAAAACTCCACATCTGCTGGTTTTCCCACTCGTCGCTAAATAAAGTAAGTGCTGCCAGGCTGCTCTTCCTCGATCTGATCACTTTTGCAGGAAGACCACCAGAAAGCCTTGACTCTTGGCCGGACCGTTTTCAACCCCAAGAAGGGCAAAAGTGGGCTTGTGACCGACATCTGTATCATCAGTTGTAATCCCCCACTTCCAGAAGTTGTAGTATCTCGCTTCCAGGTGGCTGGTGTCATTGGTTATGCCCAGAGAACTTTTCAGCCAGCAGATGGCACTACTGAGAAGCTGAAGACAGTCATATCACTGGCATGTATCAAGAAAAGGCAGCTTCATCTGAACGTTGCTAAAGCCACCCACTGTAAGCCATCTTGCCCTGACTGACTGTCTTTGTGGTGACCGGGCTCTGCTCGATGAATCAAGTATGCAGCCTGTCAGTAGCCTGAAGGCGACGGTGCTAGAACAGGATGCGAGAGTTTCGGGGTGTGGGGTTTGGCACCGTTCCTTCTCAAACAAGCCATGGAATATACCTTGGGGAAGCTGCCAAGGAAGCAGTTTGATCTTGCCCCTAGGGTGTAGGCCAAACAGCTTTTTATGTGTTTTTCCAAAGATGCCTACCTTGCTAGGAGATTGTGGGTAGGTAGTTACAAAACAGAAAACTGTTCCAGGTGATGGAAAAATACCATTTGAAATTTTTTTAAAATAATGGCTAGTTGGCTGTTTGAAACATAATGTGACATTGCAGATGATTAAAAAATATACTTAGAAATGTATAGAATAAGCATAGAAATTATTATGAGCTACTAGCAATGTCCGCTCGCTCATCCAAGTGGGTATATATCACTGGACTTGAAGTTTCGCGGGTTTGTATAAGTAAACAGTTTAATTATTTACTAAAACACAGCAGATGCTTCATCCGCTTGCTTATCCAGGTGGGTGCATCACTGGCCTTTCTCATCCAAGCAGTTTAGAAAGATCACTTGACTTGTGGTCTCGTATTGTGCATCCAAGTGGTTCACTTAACCCTTCGGATGCAGCAGCTGGCTTTTGGGGCTGTTTTCCCATGCCCAGGAGTGGCAAACATTTAAAATATTCCAAAAACGTTCATATGTTAGATATTTATTATTTTCATGTGAGTAAAAGGATTCGATACATTTCTGGGAAACATTATCAGACGTCAAGGTCTTGAGTGGTTTCTCAGGTGAATGTGATGCCCACCACCCGCAGGTGATGAATGTCTTGTTAGGACACCATAGTATTCATAGGCGACTTTGACAAACAATTCATCGTCAAAGCTTCCTCTTCACCATTTTAAGTACCTAGGTGATCATGACAGGTCGGTGTCACAGGGAATATTTAGCTTGTCTGGATTCCGCTGGGGCCTGGTGCACATGTGCAGCGTGAGTTGTCAGTGTTGTGTGTGTGTGTGCGAGTCTTGATCCCCACCCCACCTAGAACAGGCCACCCTTCAACTTCAGCCACACACTGCCCTTGCAACGTTTTTCTTTTTCACCGTTGTTGCACTGCTGGTACCAGACATTCCATGGAAATTGGTGGTGAAAGACACGAATTTCAACCAGTTCAGCTCAGCCGTTCAGGCTGAGGAGTTTTCTGTCATTTCCCATTTTGCGGACCTACGGGTAGTATTATTAGAAGCTACCCAGAAGTGGAGAGGAAAATCGTCCAAGTCCTGGCATGTATGCACACTCCTCAGGAAGCAACATCGACGCCTAAAGGTTCTCACTTACTATGCGGGAACAGGACAGGAAACACCATGAGTATGACGTGGGATGCCGGCTGGCCGCCGCTGTCCCGTCCTGCCCCTATACCCACATTAGGCAGGACTTTCCTCAAATCTATTTCCCCCACCGCTCACCATGCTCCCCTCGTCACAAGCAAGAGTGTGAGGGTGAATGGGGGGAAGGCATGAGGTAAACATTGGACGGTGGCGGGGGAACATCCTGTGCCAGGCAACAACTTTTTTCGCTTCTCGCGTCCCCCTAGTGTGGTTAGTTCCATTCAAATACGCAGAAGCGAAAAAATACGACCCGTCTCTGTTTCCTGTCCTGTTCCTGCCTAGTGTGTGAGAACCTTAAGTCCTCCAGACTCTCCTGACAGGACAGGTCACGATGCAGTGTGGACTCTAGATGTTCATAACATTCCTAGAACCCAGTAGTAAGTCTGTGCGTTTTTAGTTTGGGAATTTAATGCGCCACACCATGCTGGGCTCCCGTACTCCTGGATCGGCCTAATGAGCATACTGAATGTTGTGGTTTCATGCAGCCATGAAATGGTATTCCTTCCCCACGGCTAGATTATAATAAAAAGTTCGCTGTTCGCTCTCAGTTTCTCACAAGTGAAATTTATTTAAATAAATTAATCCCTCAACCCCCAACACTTTAAAAAAAAAAGTTTGTCCAGGGATTAATCCGAACTATGGGACCGATTTCGATAGCTTTTTTAAAGTAAAAAAGTACAACTGGGTCTGTACTAGGCCCGTTATACTCTTTAGTTTCTAGTGCTTTGACAGACATTGCACGATTTGACGACAGAAAATAGTCTGCCAAAGACTGCAGATGCCCCAGTAATGATAGTATCATTACTTGATAGCATGAGGTGTACTACTAAAAAGAAATATATAAAAGGCTTCAAAAAGCTGTATAAAACTAAAACATGCTCTTCATTAGAGCGACTCTCTACAACTCGAATAGTTGAACAAAACTGTAAGCATAGGTACGTTATTCATACTTCGTTATTTATAATCAAAGGGTGGCATAACCAAAAAAATAAGATAACCACGAGGATGAGATGCTCTTGATGAAACCCCTGTGACATATTCTTTGACCCAATCAAGAAGCCTCAGGTACCGAATTGTTTATTGACATGAAAGCGAGATTAATAAAAAACAAATTCGTGAAAGTACAATTTTTGAAACATTTTAAACAAATTGGACTGTTCTTAATTCTACTTCAAACATACGATCATAAAATCACGGTACATTCGTCTCTAGACTAACAAACTGGACTGTTCTTAATTCTACTTCAGGCAATCATAAAACCATGGTACATTCGCCTCTAGACTATATATTATAGCGTGACCATAAGAACAATTTTTTACACGATTCAAATCAAGTTAGAATAGTGAATACAAATATTTATAAGAATAATATACAAATGAACTATGATTGGCTATTGAGAAAGGAATTTCGTTATGACAATAAATTAAGATAGGTGTAGAGAACATCAATCATAAATACCTTCTCTGAGTAATGAAATTCAACATGGTATTTATATTTATTCCATGTTTACTATTATTATTACTATTTTATTTATTTATTTATTTCTTTTGGAAGAAAGGCATAGACTTGAAGGAAGAAATGTGTCAAGGAAGTTGTGTGTAGAACTAAGGGATCTATTTTATAAACATTCGTTCCAGTCTAACCCCCTACCACCTTTTGAAAGGGACCCTTCAGATGAAAGGCTGCCTTTGGGAATGACAGGTGAAAGATGGATTCAAGTGTTACTGACACCCCGGTTCAAGTTATAGTATCGATCTGGGGCTGGTAGTTCAGATACACTTCCGTCTTTATCCTCCCCATTTCTATTTGTTTCCACCTATACAAATAATTGCGTTTCATTATGTTATGTTAATACATGGCGCAGTTTTGGTTCCTTTCAGGTTTTGAGTTTCATTTCGAGTTTTAAGTATGTTTTCGAGCAGCAGCGTCGAAAAGCAGACCAAGAGGCTTTAGGAGAGCTTTGCTTTGTACACTAATTCCAAATATGAACCCAAACACAAATTTCGGGGGCTCCACTCGATTCAGTTCAATTTACACAAAATACAAGAAAAATATCAAATTCGAGTTGAACACTCAATAAAGTTTATCAAGTAAATATCTAAAATATACTTCCATTCAGCAGACACAGTCTTAATCGTGATACTCGTCGAGGATCTACCATACTTGATGCACTAGCACACAATCAAAATATTAAACTGGTTACAATTTTCACGTATTTTTTTTGGAAAAATTAATATAAACAATAAGTGTTTCCACTGTTTCACCAAACTTAATGAACAAAAAATTCTTTGGCAAGGGTTCGGTTCCTGGAAAAAACTCCGAAATGGCCATTGCATAAGCGTCACAATGATTTTTATCAGTAGGTACCTATGTAAAATGTTGGGAGGGGCGTGGTAAATATAAGGTAGGTGGGTGCCTACATTTATTTCGAACGTTTTGTTTTATTTGTCATTTATTTATTTTTAATTTTTTTCGGGGCTTTTTGTATCTTTTCAAAAATACGCGTGAGAATGCAGAAATTCTCGATGACGAAGTTTCGGAAATTATTATCTACGAGTATCTCGTGTGACCGGTTGAATGCGCTAACAGTTATCAAACATTTACGTATTTCAAATCTCAGACCAAGCGCATCTTGTCCAATGTTTAATCACATTTTTAGGAATAAATTTCCCAATAGAAAAACAATTAACCCCTCACCGCCAATCCATGAAGGATCTTCAACCAATTCCATCGAATTTCAACTACCTACCTTCCGAAGGATTTAAATAGTCCATCTTCGAATTTTTCATGTTTCCAGGTTCTTTCTCGTTTGCTTGGAATTAACTCATAGATTACTTACTATTACGAGTAAAATAACAACAGAATGTGCACAAACACATCCCAAGGTTTGGCGTCAGACGAATGCACCTGTGGTAGTTTTTGGCCCTGCACCTCTCCCATTGGCTGATTTTCCAATAACGTAAAGGTATACTGTCTTGGTAGCAGTCGTATGGTGCTGGTGAGCTATTGGACTAGCTATGGGCTATTGGATCGATAACTATATTGTTAAGTTTGTTGAAGTGTGTGAGGCTGGGTCATATAGCAATTTCTATGGAATCAACTTGACCCGCGAATAACTGGCACTTAAGACACACCCTCTTCGCGAACCTTACACTTCCGTGCCCCCTGCCACACATTTCACTTCCCCTTCTCAACCACATAAATAGGGACAAACACCGATCTCAGTATTCTTGCGACAGCCTGATGATGATGTCCTTTGATCAAAAGCGCGTGCTTCCAGGACTCCATTGACAAGCGATTCATAGGAACTTACTTCAGATTTCTGATGCAACTTCTTCATACAGCTGTTAGCAAATACGGACCTTAGTATCATAAAGGAGTTTCATACAAAATGCTTAACATCAGGGGTTGAAAACCCCGTTGCAAACAATTGAAATGTCGATGGAATTAAGTCTAGGTAGTGCTTAACAGAATTATTGACTCTTTGGTAAGGAGACTGAAAGGTCAAATTTGCCCCTCTTCCAGGCAGAAAACCGCCATTGCTATCATAGTAGTAATCTATTAAGGTGAAACTTCGACTGGAAGGAAGGATTTCTAAGTGGAGAAAGAAACTTCCACAGTAGGAAGTAATCGGTTTTCTCAACGAGCGAAAGTTGAGAATATTGTCCTGTGCCTGGACAAAGTTCTGAGCCTGTGTTTCTATGATGCGCCCGTCCTGTGTCAGGACAAAGTTCTGTGCCCATCTCTCATCCATCCCGTGCCCCACCTCAGTGTGCGCTAGCACGCTGAAAACTACAATAGGCAAAGAATAGCAATGTCCAGTCCCCGTCCTATGGTGTGCGGGCACCTTTGGGCAGCAACACTGGGACAAGTCAGGTGTTACATCATTAACACAGGAGTAATTGAAAGAGAGTATGACTGTTGAACAACATGAGTAACTACTGCCTTTTTGGCAGTCCGAAGTACATGATAATGCAGCAGAGTTATATAAGAATTTATTATACATAGAAAAACCACTCCAATCACCCACTAGTTCTATTCCTTTCAATAGCAACTTGTTCTGTAAGTCTTTACCTTTTTTTATAATACAAAATAACATACACACTACGTCATAAAATACAGAACACAATGTTGTTGGACAAGCCCTCTTACCGGACAGACACAGTTTCTGAACACTGGATTGTAACGAAGTCATGGCTTGTCAATCACTTTCGGTGCATCAAAAATTGTACGAGTTTTGAGTCCTTTGTCGCACCAATCACATGCGTGAACCCATTTGCTGTAGCACCTGGAGAAGATGAATAAGTAAATCAGATTGTAAATATAGTGAAACTTCCGTTTACAGACACATGTGATTGATAAATTGTCCCACAAAAAGCGAGCCCCCCCCCCCCCCCCCCGACAACTAACTAAACCGTTAACCGTTAACTAAACCGTTATAGAGTATTTGGTATTTGGATGGTTGAAATGTCAATCCAAATGGGGGTAAGGTTTGAATAAGAATTGGTCAGTACTGTCAATAATAGCAGTGTTCATAAAAGGGAAGCTACCAAAAGCTTCCCTTTTATACATACACCCCTTCCCTTTTATGCTACACTAAGTAGCATAAAAGGGTTATCAATTCCCAAGTTAATCAGGGGGACAGCTAGAATGGGCCATTATCATGTCTGTATGATAAAATCCAATTTGTTTTCTGTTTCCGTATTGTTATTTCGAATAACATAACTGTTAAAAACGAAGGAAAAAAATCACATTGTTCTTGAGTGGAGAAGACTATGACTAAAATCTCGGCTGTCTGAATAAAAGGCGGCATCCCAAAGGCTCTGGAGAAACCCTTTTCGACATCACACATGAAAAGAACTGAACCGCAAGAGAGTGCACTGTGATTGAACAGTGTTGGCTTCCGTGATTTCACATTACTCTTGGATTTAGCATGCCATTTAATCAGTGCTGCCAACTCGTGAGATTTATCTTATTTATTCATCCCTTATTTATTAATTTTGTATTAGGTAACAAAACCCGAACTAAGAAGGAAGACAACTACAAGTCAAGCACTTTTCAGACTTTTTTTGCATGTTGCTAGGTCGGCCTCACTGTATGTGTTAGCCAATGAAGGGAAGACACCCTTTCACATGTCACTTTCCCATTACAGGAAAAATTGCAATACATTTTCTAAAATTTAGATACAGTGTTATTGCCCTATGACTTCCCAAAGACTTCAATATTGACTCTTTCAAGCATTTCAGAAGAAGAAATCTCTTCAAATTACCCATTCAGTTATAATTAGCTGTCTCATAAATGGAAAAATGCGTTTTACCAATGCCAACCTAACAGGGTTGACATCAGTGCGTTGATATTAGAAAAAACGGAATACTTATGCCTATTACAGCCTCATCAGGGATCCACAAAAAAAAGTTCTCTACACTACAAGCTGAGAACAACATATTTAGCATACAACTATAGCCAAAGGTGGGACAGCCTATCATCGATGAATCGTTAACGTACCTTGGCACGGTCAGTAGGCTCAGACTCAATGGTGCTACTTGTTGGGCCGTACTCGCGCGACACGACAAACAGAAATTCAGCATGATCATCATTCCCATAGTTGTACTGTGACCCAATGTTGATAAGCTGAAAAGGACAAGTTGATGAAATCTTGGTGATGAATCGAAACGGTTAGTTCCACAAGAAATAGATACCTGTACAATTATTACCCTACCCATAGGACCAATCCATTATAAGGCAACTGCTTTTGATAGATCATCATCAGGCCATCAAGAGCAAACTGTCGGTTTGTCCCGATTCATATTATTATGGTCTAGAAAGAAGTGAAGGGAAGAAGTGTTGGAAGTAGGTAAGTGGTGTCACAGACTGTCATACACATCCCAATTGTACAACATCATCATCATCATCACTCAAGTCAGTTTGTCCCAGTTCATATGGTCAAAGGAAAAAGTAAAGGGAAGTGACAACGGGTTTCACTGGACAGTATGCTGATGGACGTTTGGTGTGGATATTCCAGTCATGGTGGTACTCCACCGGAAAAGTGGAAGTATTCGTCATTAAAAAAATAAAAAATCCAAAGCTTGAGGTTCGAAAATCAGGTTCGTATGTCAAGAAAATGCTGACATAAAATGGAAGTTCACCGGAAGTTCGAAAAAAGGTGGGCGTGATATATGAGTTAATTCACTGCCTCCTCAAGCTTCACAAAAATGCACAGAGTAACGGGGACAAATTAAAACGTAATAAACAAGATCGAGATGGCAATAGCAATAATAACAGCTGAAGTTTCCTCTAACGCAATTTTACCACTACTTTTGAATGATAAAGTAACGTTAGACTGAATGAGCGGAGACCTTGATCGCTGAGACTCCTATGGATATGATTATGCATTACCATTTTTACACACGTCAGCACGCGCGCGCCAAACACACACACAGCCTGGCCATAACGTAGATGTAGGGCCCACGCTTTCTGAACATCCCGATATATTCATTTTGTATTTCCTTCCTTATACTACACAACTATCATCTTCTCCCACACCTCTAAGTCCTTTTCACAGTTACTTGAACTAAAACATTCCAACAATTATCTTATTTTTAGACTCACTGGAATTCCCCATTGAGCAATTCAACTTATTGTCATGAGGACAAACCAGTAGGTTTGTTCCCTTAATATTCGAGCCTGGAACAGTGGTGCGGGCAGGTCAGTTAACTGGTCCCAGCATTCGCAAAGTTTTATGTCTATGCGATGTCAAATACACCATCATCAAGCTTACTGGTCATGTACTGTATATTCCGTATGGTTCCAAAAATACTGGTGTGTACATATCATATATACATTATGTACAGTTTTGGTGACCAGCCCTTCCCGTCCTTTTCATTGATGTTAAGGACATCATTATTGAGCTATCAACAGAATACTAGTCTTTTTGTCCCAATTTATAATATAGTCGAGGGGAGAAGTGAAAGGAACTGAAAGGTCGGTATTTCAAAACTCAAAACGGCACGTACTTGTTCGAATTTCCATCCGTCCGACATAGTCGACACCATTTGCGTGAGCTCATCTTCGTGGCACTGGAGGACTCGGTACACATGTTTCTTATTATCTTTTGAAGGCCGTGTATCACGCTGGTTGATTCTTTCCTTAACTAGGCGAATGAGTTCAGTGATATTATAGAATTCTGCTTCCTCCAGCACCCCTGAAAATTACATCTACAAAATGACTATTGATTCGCAATAGGGTAGCTTCGGATCAGAGTTACTATCTACAAGCAAAAACAGCGCTATTACATCCGTAACAAATATTTAATTACTTTTCCTAAGCCCCTTGTTGCAATTAGGATTTCAACTGGAACTGGTGTAAATCTCTTTTATCAAATGATATAACCTGCAAATTAATTGAATTAGGCCATGATCTGCCAGCATGAGTATCCCCTTCCTCTATCCAAATCATGTTTTAGAAGGTTAACAAAAAGAACATACTTTCCTAATTTTCTTTGCCCAGATGCGTGCGATTTTCCTCGGCTAGTCTGGTACAAGTCTCACGTACCCCCTCTAACGAAGTGCAAACTTTTACCCCTAATTACCCTACCATGAAATATAGGTATACAATAGTATAGCTACCTTCTTCTTGCAAGTCTTTATTAATGATGAGTTTGCCGTGTCTAAGGTAGTTGAGGATTGGGCTGAAATACGTTGGGTCTCTGTCTATGAGGTAAGCACCCTTTTCGTCCTAAAAACAGACAAGAATGGAGAAATAGGAATAATGATGTGCAAGGTGAATAGAATTCAAACTGTACTCAACCAATATTATGGACTCCATGGTGGACTTCTTCCCTTTTAATTGGTGTGACTAGCTTTCTTTAAACGCTAGGATGTCCAAAGCAGAGGTTTTCATGGCTGGAGGAAATAGGGCTTAAACTGAATGAGAGCAACACGCTCTATCAAAATTGGTACGTGCCAAAAATGCCAACCCCATAATCATACTGGACATTGACTATAAAACCAACTTGTTAATAAATTGTTCACGAATGCATAAGCATCGAAGACCATTCCATATAACTTATGTGTACCATATAATTATATGTGGTTGCCTGGAGATTGAAGTGTTTACTTTAAATTGAAAACGACGCCAGCAGCTGGATCGAGCCGCTCTGGCGTCGTTTTCAATTTAAAGTACACCCTTCAATCTCCAGGCAACGACATAAAAATTATTTATCCTTTTCACCCAATGGTTAGAGGGCAAGGAAAGCCAAAAAATAAAGACGATGAAAAGACAGGTAGGTACCTACTGAGATTCATTACTCAGGTAGGAACACCTACCGCTATTTATTGCCATCACAGAACTTGAATTATTTTGAGCAGAATTTTCAGAAGGTAGGTACAACCTAACTATAGGAGAATCACAGTATTTGTATAAATAATAATAATAATAATAATAATAATAATAATAATAATAGGTATGAAGGTACGACGTTCATATTTGAAAGGAATAGCTACAAGAAAGGAACGGGAAAACAAAGAAACGCAATTGAAAATGACTTGGAAACTTCGCAAATTCCTCGAACTCTGAAGTAAACAGTGTTATCATGACTATAAACAAGGTGTTATCAAGAGGTGCGGAGAGTAACTAACGCTGATAAGTGCTGTAGGAATCGCTAACAGGATTTCGGCTTGTCCTGTGGGAATCCAGAACAGGATTTGGGTATGGGAAACGCAAAGTACAAACTTCAGGGCCGCAGTACAAACAAGTACGAACTTCGCAGACGCAAGTACCAACTCGGCAGAAGCAACTACAAACTTACTGTGAACGAACGGGTGGACGTACAATGCTCCGGGTTGTCTAAAAAAAATCCTCAAGGCCGAAATAAATATTTGAATAGGTATGTCAGAAAAAACACCCTTCTATTGAGCTTTCGAGCAACGGTGTACTGAAAATTTCGACCTTTAGAGGTGATTTATAGTAACTCCGAGCTTCGTGAACCAACTAGACCCCAAACGGGACCTACAAACCAAATTTCATTAATTTTGGTTCACGGTAACCAAGAAAGAACTAAGTAGGTACGGAGGACCAAAACTCCATTTTCGGATTCTACGTACCTTAAAACGGAAACCATAAAATTTTGAGGGGGGGGGGGGGTTAAAAATTTGTCATGCCAAAGGTTCATTATCGAAAATAAATAAATGTAGGTATCTAAGTAGGTCCTTCACTACTGATCACTGAAAAAACGGCACGCCGATGCTATTGGCAAAATACTTATACTAAAACAAAATCCTCAAGGCCGAAATAAATGACACAAATACATTTAAACATACATAAATAAAGGACATAAATTCATAATATCATCTGAGAACTCACCCTGTCGGATATCAGATCCGAATCTTCTTTGCAGAGTCTGTATAGAAACGAATTGGGGTCCTGGGAAAGGGTAGTTTTGGTCGTCAAAAACCGAGTGCCCCCAACGTTGAGTTTCACCCATTGTTTGCTCCCGCTTTGACTTATGTTGCATGGGGGCTCGTCAGTCTCTGTCTCCGTCATACTTACGCAAATAAAAATGAATAACAAAATTATCTAGAACAAACTAAGGCTCGAATGCGTACGAAATATTAGGTTCTGAGTCTCCTACGCTCTTCCTATAACTTCACCACTCCTTAAAAAAACAAAACAAAAAACACGCAAAATCACTTGGAATTTCGAGCACGAAAGATTAGTCGCCGTAAGTAAAGCTTCAAGTTGTAATAAACATAAGCTATCCTCAAGCAAACTGAAAAAACAGAGGAAACACTTGAGGAAAAACAAGTGTGTCCAATCAGGAAATCGGATTACTTCTTCTTCTTCTCTCTTTCTGGTCCTGAAGGGATCTTCGCGTGGCCATAGATTCGGCCATAGAAATCGGATTACTTGTTAAGGTGGTGGTCACACTTCTCAGCGTTTAGCATCCATAGATGTGAGATGGCTGCAGAGAGAGATACAAGGACACAAGAGGATGAACGTGGCTGGGGAAGAAGGAACTAAACACGACCCCCTTAAATTAATTCATGTCCACACCTGTCACGATGTCTGGACAAATAATCACAGAAAAGAAGAGGAAGAAACGACCCCGCTTTTAGCTCCGCCTCTCAGGGGCACGGATCCTGGGTGCCAGAGATCGATTCGTCCGTAATATTGTTCCACGGACCTCCCGTTGGTCGTAGGATGCCACATCGTTCCCCAGATTGAGCACAAAAAGCTGGCTTCGCTCTCCCGAGAACCTCCTTGGGGTTTCCCGAACTCAAAAACTGCATGAAAGTGGAGGTCCCCAGCTCCACACTCACGAGAATAAAATATTCTCCCAAACCCAAATGTTGGGAAAAGTACTTTGTGGAGGTGCTTTTCGCCTTGGCATGTCTCGAGCCGTTCTTGCCTGCATAGAATACCTGTCAGTAGTATCGACGTGACGTCATGATCGGCCACCAAGAGGTTAAACTGGGACATCCGCCGCCATCAAGTTCCACATCAGCATTGTTGTTCAGCCTTGGTTGTATGAGTTTCTATTAGAAAACGAACTAATTGCTCTCAAATCTTTCTGTTTTAAGGAGTGCAAACACGATGCTCATAATGCGCAATGTACTATTGTTACAGCGAATAACAGTCAGTGGATCACTGACTGCTATTTGCTGTTGATAGACTGGCCTTTAGTTGTAGGTAGTTAACTACCTAGATAGACGTAGGTATGATGTGAACACATACATAATTTTGTTCACCACTAGTGATATCTATGTATGTGCATTTTTCCGTTTTTTTTTTTTCAATTTAAAAAAAAAAACATACTAGGTATATCACTAGAGGTGAACAAAAGTATACTAATGAACGAAAAACGTCTCGTTGTACCTATGAAGGAACTAACTATATACCTACCTACTTCCTCAAGATAATTTTTTTTTTCATATTAGATGGTGCAGATCTAATTCATCATCGGATGATAATTCGAAAGGAGTGAGTCCTCCTTTCACTCGATGTACCTACTCATTCTCTTGGCGAGAGAGGAAAAATGTTAACCAGAACCAAACAATCCACAGACACAGAACAAGAGTGAGGCAGGATGGTGCAATGAGAAATGATTTGATTGGCTTAGGCGGGCGAGAGGTGGTGGGGGTAGAGCAGTCCAAAAGGAGTAGGCTTGTGAAAATCCGTGGACTGATCTGACAGTCAGGCTAGGGGCACACATCGCGTTTCCAATACGGGCGTCCTTCCATAAACTCCACCAGCTTCATGCTCTGAACATGAATGGAACACACATTGGCGTGAAGTGGAGCAGAGCGAATTTTTCAATCATCTGCAGGTTTTTCACACGCCCGCTCCGTGCCGGATTCCCGTAGGAGGCAGGGAAAAAATGGGGCAGGAATTTCACACTGAAGTTTGAAGGGTCATAGCCCATGTTCATCCCCTCCACATCCCTGCTACGAGCGACGGAAGGATAAAAACGCTGTTGTGTGTCACCTAGTCGCATGGGTGTGACGGATTTTTCTTTGCCCGCGTTGTTCTTGGAAGTCCGTCCGTGGGGGGAAAAAAAGCTATGTGTCCCCAGCCTCAGCTAACTGGTTTCGAACCGCCAGAAATACACTGTGGACAGGATGGCGTGGATACTATATATGTAGAGTCACACTGGGAATGCTTCATCATGTAGTTCCTACTACGAAAAATCACTACGTTATCAAGCAGGTAATTCTTTTTGGAATGATAGGCCAAACGAATCTAGTATAAGCCCTGTACTACCTACCTGCTGATAGGTGTCTTTGAATTTAGAAAAACGCTGAATGCATTTTTATGATTCAAAAAAACCTTGTGTAGATTCTAATTAACCATGGCGCTGGGGTATCACTTAGCACTATTAGATGGCGTTGCATAAAATATCAGCGTGGGTTATTGTTTATATATTTTTCTGTATATATTTTTCACACTCCGCAGATGACTTGGTGAGGGCGATATCACGAAAACCATAGTGTCATTTTGCTGTAGAAGGTGGTTCCATCTTGGCGTTCTTCGCCAGTACCATTTTTTAAATTTATGCATGGTGGAGTAACTCTCATTGAATTAAAAATGCTAACAATCAACATTCTGTAATGTTGTGTAAAATTTGATGTCACCATGGGAGTGGTGGCGTCACCATATTTGATGCCAGGACTGGAGTGGCGGCATCACCAAAATAATTATAAACTGGTACATTGTATGTACCCATAAAAAATGTAGGTATCAATTAATGTAACAAAAGTATTGTTACATTAATTTCATTTTGTTTCACATAAATTCACCCTCGTCTCAAGAGTTCATGAGAAGTTCAGTCATATTTCTAACCACTTTCCACTTTGTTGCTTTGTTGTACCTAAAATGTGGTTTTGACGTGCAGCAAAGTCTTGTGATGATGAAGGTAATGTTGGTAATTTGTGTATGGTTGGTAGTTTCAGATGGCTTAGCTGCTGGTTGAGCCCTGGCATTGAGGAAAAAACAGCAGTAGGTAGAAGAAACTGAATACTCCTCAGCAGCTCGTTGGTTATGATTATGACTTATGAAATAACAAATTGACCTACCTTGTTTCAATATCTGTCCTTATAAATGTACCTACTTCTTAGTATGTGCTTTTTGAGGATTAATAAAAAAAATGAGATTCATGTATCAAAAATATTATAATGTAACATTATTACTGCAGGCCATTTTCCCACAACTTGTAGGTAACATGCAAACGTTGGCATTGTATTCAACGAAACTTATTTTGGTTTATTATTTTCAATAATGAACCATTGGAATCGAGCAAGAACAAAAAATTCTTACCCCTCCTCAAAATTTGATGGTTTACGTTTCAAGGTATGTAGAATCCAAAACTGCAATAAAAATATTTCTGTCTGTCCGCCGTACGCCATACAGGCCACTTTTCGTAGTTAACATGAAACAAAATTGATGAAATTCGGGTTATAGGTTCCGCCGTAGCTCGAAAACTTCCGATCGAAGGTGTCGTGAGTCCCTCCCGGGAACACTCCTCTAGTAAACTTTAAGTTCTCACCAATATTCTAACGCCAAACTTAGTTTCTGTCAATAAACGAATGAGTGGGGAGACAAGCCACAGAACCCAGGGTGCACAACCTGGGGCCCCACCACCAACCCCTAACAGGGGGTTGGAGGGAGAGGCCTCCACTTCCTATAAAACCCTGGATCCTGGGGCTTTAGCTTCATTCGACACTTCCTCTAACCAGCTCTCTCTCTTCTCTCCTCTACCTTGCTCCTCCTCTCTTAAAAGATCCTAGATGTCGGTGGATATCCGCCGCCTGGGCAAAATCTCCTCCTCTAAAAGATTCTGGATGTCGGTGGATATCCGCCGCCTAGACAAAATTTCCTATCTCAAAAGATCCTAGATGTCGGTGGAAATCCGCCGCCTGGGCAAATTCTAACACTCACCTCCACCTCTCCATTCTACCAAAAGATCGTAGATGTCGGTGGATATCCGCCGCCTGCGCATTTCCTCACGCCACCGTGATGAACCAATTTTAAATTCATCACAGTGGTGAACCCGACGTTCACCCAACCTTCCTTACCTTCTGTGTCAACCCCAGTCAAGTTCAGTTCGGTGTCCCTTTTTCAATTTCAAATTCGGTCAGTCAGTCAGTTAACGTTCGCAATTTTTGCCCACCGCTCGGAGATCGCACACCTCTCACATCTCCGCTCAACCACACACACCTCCGCTCCCCATTTGCGAATTTTGAATTTGAAATTTAAAATTTGAATTTTTTTCAAATTACAGACTCGACCATGGACCCGCACTCATCGCCGCCGCCGCTCCTCCGGCCATCCACGCTGCAGCCACCCGCCGCCCCGACAACGGACGCAGCGGCCACTGTCGACAACCCGTTCACCACCCTCTCACCGCCTGGCTCCGCCGCATCGACCTCCGCTGCCGCCGCCGCCGCCGCTGCGGCCGCAGCACACGCCACCGCCGACGTCATGACGACCTCTGCGTCATTTCCCCTATCGCTTCCCCCGTTTTATTCACATGACCCCGCTCTGTGGTTTTTTCAGGTGGACGCTGCGTTTTCGGCCGCCAACATCCGCGGCCAGAAAACCCGCTACTCACGAATCATCTCCCTGCTCCCGTACGACATCCTCCTCCAGACGTCGGACATCTCCCCCGACGCCGCCGCTGCGTACGACGACCTCCGCAGCCGCCTCATATCACTCTACCAGCCATCGAAAATCGCACGAGTCGCCGCACTCTCGCAGCCACAGCACCTCGGCGACCTCAAGCCCTCCCACCTCTACCGCCGTCTGCGACACCAACTGCAGGGGATCATGACGGCCGACATCGCGCGGACCTTCTGGCTGCGCGCTCTTCCCCACCCCATCCAGATGGCGCTCGCCAGCCACCTCGACGGCCCGGACGAACCCCTGCTTCACCTCGCCGACACGGTCCACGACCTCGCCTCAGCCGCCGGCGTTGGCGAGGTCCGCACACCCCGCACCTCAACCCCTCGACGAGACCGCACGGCGTCACGGGAACGCAGCCGGCCCCCCTCCCTCGACAGGCGCCATCCCCCCTCCAACAAGCGCTGCCGAACCCCTTCTCGGGACCAGCGTAGAGGAAGCTCGCCGGCCGCTGCGGCCCCCTCCACCACGCCTCGCACCTCCAAGACGGCGTACCTCCCCGCCGACCCCCCCCACCGATGCTTCTACCACGTGAACTTCGGTGGGGAGGCCCGCAAGTGCCAACCCCCCTGCTCCTTCCCCTCCGGGCAGGGAAACGCCCCCCTCCTCGCCAACACGGGGGGGACCCCCACCAACCCCCCCCCCCCCCGGCCCGAATTCTCTCTAACACCACCACCAAACAACACTACCCCTCCTACGCCGCCGCCACGGCCGCCAACCTTCCAACCGCGCCTAGCTGCGCAACCAAGCCCCCTCCCCCACCACCAACCGTTCCCCTACTCCGGAACGGCCCCTCCACATCCACCACCAGGACCACCAACCTACCAGCCGCACCTCACGGCGCCGCCAAACCCCTCTCCCTACCAACTACCGTTCCCCCACCCCGGAACGGCCCCTCCACAACCGCCACCAGGTCCACCAACCTTCCGGCCGCACCTCGCAACGCCGCTCCCCCACCTCGAAAAGGCCCCCCCGCGACAGCCACCAAGCCCCACCACAACACTGCGGACCCCACCCCCCCCACCGTTCCCCTACCCAGGAACGGGAAAAAATCAAACCGCGTCACTTTCGCAGGGGACAAACCCCCACCACCACCACCACCCCTCAACTCCGACACCCCTGCTCCCTGCCAGACACCCCCCCCCCCCCACAGCGTCCGCAATTTTGCCTCACTCCGCACCCACCCACCAACGCCTATTTTTAAAATGCGGCAAGACCAGCATCCCATTCCTCATAGACACAGGGGTGGCGCTTTCAATTTTTCCAAATTCTATCCTCCGTCGTCAGGCGCGCTGTTACCGCCAAATCCTCTACGCCGCCAACGGTACCACCCTCCCCTCGTACGGCACGTACCGCTCATCCGTATACATGAGCGGACTCGCGTACGAGTGGGAATTCACCGTGGCGGACGTAGAGAAGGCGATCCTGGGGGCCGATTTTTTAGCATATTTCGGGCTCCAGGTCGACGTAAAAAACGCGCGCCTGATTGACCCTTCCACCAGCAAACCTATCCCCGGATTTATTCACACGATAGACCGCCCGCCAACCAGATTTGAAGCCCTCCTCCGCCAATATCAACCCCAGCGCCGCCCCTCAGCCCATATCTCCACGATACAGCATTTTATTGAAACCACCGGACCCCCAATTTCCGCCAAAGCCCGACGCCTCCACCCCTTGCAGCTCTCCCAGGCCCGTCGGCACTTCGACAAATTGATCGCGGACGGAATTATCCGCCCCTCAAAATCCCCTTGGGCTTCCCCCCTTCACATCGTCCAAAAGCCCAACGGGGATATCCGCCCCTGCGGCGACTACCGCCACCTAAATTCTAAAACTACACCCGACCTATACAATGTCCCCCACCGTCGAGATTTTTCCTCCCACCTACATGACACGACCATTTTTTCCACCCTAGACATAGCTAGAGCCTTCCACCATATTAACATACACCCCCCAGATATACCAAAAACCGCAATTATTACACCCTTCGGCCTGTTTGAGTATGTTAAGATGGGTTTCGGCCTCAGGAACGCTGCCGAGACGTGGCAGCGTTATATGGATAATATCCTACGCGGCCTCCCGTTTGTAAGTCTTCTGTTTCCTAGATGACATCCTGATCGCCTCCCGAAACCCCCAGGAACACCTAGACCACCTCAAACAGATCCTGGACATATTCTCTGCCGAAGGACTGCAAATCAACACGGAAAAATGCGTCCTCGCTCAACCCTCCGTCCGCTGCCTCGGCCACCAAGTCTCCTCCGACGGAATCAAGCCCCAACCGGATAAAGTCCACGCAATCACCGATTTTCCCCAGCCACGCACCGTGACGGAACTCCGCCGTTTCCTGGGTATGTTGAACTTTTATCGTAGACACATCAAACACGCAGCACAACACCAACAACCACTCATACACGCCATTCCCCAACCCGCCAAAAAAAACTACAACCGCCCCATACCCTGGACCCCCGAACTTACAACCGCCTTCCAACTTTGTAAACAGGACTTAGTAGACGCCGCTCTATTAGCCCACCCCGACCCCCACGCTCCCCTCTCCATCACAACCGATGCGTCCGACTGGGCCATCGGGGCAGTGCTCCACCAGCACACCGGCGCCACCCCCCAACCCCTCGGATTTTTTTGTAAAACTCTGTCCCCAACCCAGAAAAATTACTCAACCTTCGACAGAGAACTCCTCGCCATCCACGAAGCCATTAAACACTTTCGTGACTTCGTGGAGGGCAGGCAGTTCTCTGTCATCACAGATCATAAACCCCTCACCCACGCCCTCCTCCAAAACCGCAAATCCGCCTCCCCGCGTCGCCTCCGGCAGCTCGAATTTATCGGACAATTCACGTCCGATATTCGCTACCTGCCGGGGGCCGACAACTGCGTGGCGGACTCGCTATCCCGACCCACTCCCGCGCCGGTGGAGGAGTTACTGCCTTTCCCCTCCCCTCACATCCTAAAATCGAAACAAACCCCAAATTCCGACCCCGCCCTCTCCAACCTCATATCCGCCTCCAAATTGGAACAGCTGCCGCCCCTCGATCTCTGGTGCGACGTGACGGCCGATACACCGCGCCCTTACGTCCCACCGGAGCTGAGGCGGCAGTTGTTCCTCCACTACCACTCCCTCCACCATCCCGGCATCCGGGCGAGCCGAGATCTTATTAAGACGCGGTACTTCTGGCCCCACATGAATACAGATATTCGTACCTGGGTTCTAGGGTGCCAGAAGTGCCAGCAATTTAAGGTCTCGGCTCACCCCCATGTACCTCCTCAACCCATTCCCGACTCCCTCCCGTGGGAACACGTGCATCTAGATCTGGTCGGCCCTCTTCCCCCCACCGAGGGGAAGAGGTACTGCCTCACCATGATCGACCGTGCAACCAATTGGGTTGAGTGTATCCCACTCGCCCACATTACCGCGGACGCCGTCGCCGCGGCCTTCCTCAACCAATGGATCAGCCGCTACGGTTGTCCGCGGACACTCACGGTCGATCAGGGGAGGCAGTTCGAATCAGCACACTTCTCCGACCTGCTCCGTTCCCTCGGGATTCAAAAAATCCGCACCACTCCCTATCACCCCCAATCCAACGGGAAAATAGAGCGGTGGCACTCGGTCCTAAAACAAGCCATTTCCACATCAGCCACATCCCCCTCCTGGACCAAAACCCTTCCCTACGTCCTATTAAGCCTCCGTACTTCCGCCCGTCCTTCAGACAACACAAGCCCCACGCAAAATGCATTTAAAGATCCCCTCCGTTTACCAGCCGATATTTTCACCCCACATCACACACCGTCAATTAACAGGGAACCACTACACACAACAACACCGACAAACGACACAACTTACCCCAAACCATTTTTCACCGCCACTCACATGTACCTGAAAGAGCCCGGCATGCATAAAACTTTTCAACCCCTTTATGCCGGGCCCTTTCAAGTCATCCGCTCAACACAAACCACCGCAACCCTGTTAATTGACGGAAAACCCCACACAGTCCCGTTAGCCAGATGTAAACCCGCTCCTGTGCTCCCTCAACCAACAAACCCTATCAGTCTCCCACCGTCCGTTCGCGATGTCGCACCTCTTCCCGCTACACCCGTCACCTCCGTCGCCGTTTCCGGATTTCGATTCGGATCCGGAAAACGGCCATACTCCGGGACGTTTTCGTCCCGGACCCGCTATCCCCCCTACCCCCCTCGCCCGGGCCCCCATCACCGCTTCTTTTCTTCCCGCAAAGGATCACCGGGTTACCTCCCCGGCCCCGGCGGTGGAAGTACCACCAGTGGCAAATTCTGCGCGAATTTCGCACAGCGCAAGCCACTGGGGTACACCCCCCATACACCCCCACCGACCCCTTACTGTCCTCCATCCTCCACGAGGTCCGCCACGCGGAACTCATGCCCCCCCCCCCACCCCCAACATTTTCAACCCCAACAACCCCCAACTTTCGACCCCCCCAACCACCCATACACCCCGCTCCCCCCAACATCAGCAACCCCCAACAACCTCAACCATTCAACCCCCCCAAAATAGAATTTTCCCCACCACCCCCCAAAATCATCAAACCCCAACCAGCCCCTACCCCCCCAACACCGCCGGGGATATCCACAATAGTCCCCGCCGGGACAAAACGGCCCGGGCGGCGAAACGGACGGAGGGAGCGCCCCCGAATTCCCCGCGTCCCGGCGGCCCAATAGCCCCGCCCCGCCCCGAGCAATCACGGCGGGGCCTTGAGATGGCGGAACAGTGCTTGTGTCTAATTCATCCACACGCACTGTACCGCCCCTCACAGCCACGCCGCGGCCGCCCCATCACCGCCACCGCACACGGATACAGCACGGGCGCACCGGCGAGGCGGAAGACCCTCCCGGTAGGTCCATCATTCTTCCTATCAGGGGTCCTTCCGCATCACCGAGGCGCCCCCACACTTCACCTAAACCACACCTACACCCGTCCACACACCACATCCTATCCACACCCAGGGAACGGCGGACTTCCGCGCTCCCCAGATTGTACCACCGGCCCATAACCTTCATTGTACAAATGTTATTGATGTTAATGTTAGTTTCTAAAATAATATTGTAAATAATACTACTATTGTTAATTTTGTAGATACTAAATAGTTAATATTGTCAAACACCCCATCGTGCACACGCACCCATTGTAAATAACAACTCATCCAGCCCCCACCATTGTAAATACTTCAATCACCTAGCATTAAGTCCAGTATAAATACATACCCTTAGTGTTAAGCATTTCAATCCCCTAGCACTAAGTCCAAGGCCTTCAGCCCCAATTATGTTTGCCGTGGCCCTCAGCCTTTGTGACCTTTGGCCTTCAGCCCCGCTTATGTTTGCCCTAGCCCTCAGCTCCTGTAACCTTGCGCCCTCAGCACCCAAACCTTGATTTACTTGTTACCTTTGGCCTTCAGCCCTGCATATGTTTGCCTTGGCCCTCAGCCCCTGTCAACTTGCGCCTTCAGCTCCACGAATCTTGGTTCAAACTGGGGGGACCTCTGTCGTGAGTCCCTCCCGGGAACACTCCTCTAGTAAACTTTAAGTTCTCACCAATATTCTAACGCCAAACTTAGTTTCTGTCAATAAACGAATGAGTGGGGAGACAAGCCACAGAACCCAGGGTGCACAACCTGGGGCCCCACCACCAACCCCTAACAGGGGGTTGGAGGGAGAGGCCTCCACTTCCTATAAAACCCTGGATCCTGGGGCTTTAGCTTCATTCGACACTTCCTCTAACCAGCTCTCTCTCTTCTCTCCTCTACCTTGCTCCTCCTCTCTTAAAAGATCCTAGATGTCGGTGGATATCCGCCGCCTGGGCAAAACCTCCTCCTCTAAAAGATTCTAGATGTCGGTGGATATCCGCCGCCTAGACAAAATTTCCTATCTCAAAAGATCCTAGATGTCGGTGGAAATCCGCCGCCTGGGCAAATTCTAACACTCACCTCCACCTCTCCATTCTACCAAAAGATCGTAGATGTCGGTGGATATCCGCCGCCTGTGCATTTCCTCACGCCACCGTGATGAACCAATTTTAAATTCATCACAGAAGGGTATGGGTTTTTTTACGTTAATAAATTTGTCTTGAGCTAAACAATTTTTTGAGACCACCCGGAGCATCGTACGTCCAGCCGTTCATGAGCACCAAAAAGCTTCGTCAACACGATCGTGAATCAAACGGTATAAATCCAGCCCGGATATCATAACTACGGAGCATCTGATTATAATCAAGGATGGCTGTATGAAGTCGAGTTGTTTGTTCTGCGATATGATTTCATTTGACAAGTGATGGACTATTGGATTTTGTTGGTAGGTACTTCTAAAACTTGAACAAACGTTGAAGTATTATTGATGGGTAAATTATTGAACAATGGCAAATTATTACACAACGGTGAATTATTACACAACGGTAAATTATGACACCACGGTAAATTATTACACAACGGTAAATTATTACACAACGGCTCATCTACCCAGAAGGGGCTGGATTTTGTTGATAGGTACTTTTGCAACTTGAACAACCGTTAAAGTATTATTGATGGGTAAATTATTACACAATGGCAAATTATTACACAACGGCAAATTATTACACAAATTCAAATTATTACACAACGGTAAATTATTACACAACGGTAACTCATTACAGAACGGTAAATTATTACACAACGGCTCATCTACCC